>CM022875.1:21426957-21461841 GCA_012654025.1 Pachypsylla venusta
GCCCAAAAGCAATAGGAAATGATATATTTGATCTTTATTTTGGGTTTTGGGTTCCCGTCAAACAATTTTTTGGGCCAAAAAAATTCAAAATTTGCTGCACGAATACAATACTTTATCTTCTGTAGGAAGAGAAAGTAAAAATTTAAAGGGTTGCCAGACAATCCTCCCCGATTCCAGAACAGAGAAAGAGAAAGGAATATACAGTGTTGACAAGTCCACATTTCAAATTTGAAAAACATAATACCCTTGGAGGAAAGAAGGCGATATTCCTTCCTTCAAGCATAATACAGATAATACACACATGATGACCGAAACTGCCCCTTCCCGTGGCTGTAGAATTGCTTTTAGCCAAAATAATTCAATCTGTTTTCAAAATTTACTATATGTTTCTCAAACAATAGCTACAGCTCATACATGAGCTACAAAATTGACTATATGTTTCTCAAACATTAGCTACAAAATAATTCAATCTGTTTTTCAAAATTAACTATATGTTTCTCAAACATTAGCTACAGCTCATACATTAGCTACAAAATAATTCAATCTGTTTTTCAAAATTTACTATATGTCTCTCAAACATTAGCTACAAAATAATTAAATCTATTTTTCAAAATTTACAATTTGCTATATATTTCTCAAACATTAGCTACAGCTGAAATAAGAGCCATGATAGAGTAGATTTTATATTTTCCCTGATTTTTTTAAGGTCGTAAAATTTTAGCAAAATTTATTTGATGAATGCAGTATATTTTGTTGATTTGTGTGTTTGGCATATATTTGTGTCCTTATCACACTGTTTGATGAGACTTTCAAATAAAATATTCACTTTCGAATAAGATTTTATTTGTAATGCATACCATAGCAACCAGATATTGATCTGTAATAAAATAATTTTGATGTTTTTTTCTTTTTCCAATTCGATTACTGTTCGAAAGATAATTTTGTTTTTCATCACTTGTGTATTTTCCATAATTGTTCTATAATTGAGAACTTGGGCGTCCTTAGACGCTTCAGAAATATATTTTAAATGTAAGGCCGGCCATACACGTAACGATAAGTCTGTGCAGACTTATCTGCGCAGACAAGTCTGTCGTGTATGGCAGGATCTGCGAAGATTTTATCTCCGATTTTCAGATCTGTGCAGATAAGTCTGAGACAAAATCTGTGCAGATCCTGCCATAGGCCGGCCATACACGCACCAATAAGTCTGTACAGACTTTCTGCACAGACAAGTCTATCGTGTATGGCAGGATCTGCACAGATTTTGTCTCCGATTTTCAGACAAAATCTGTGCAGATCCTGCCATACACGACAGACTTGTCTGCGCAGATAAGTCTGTACAGACAAGTCTGCATAGACTTATCGGTGCGTGTATGGCCGACCTTAGATAACATCTCATACTCTGATACCCTCACTTAAATTTATTTCGAATCGATATTATCTAATTATTTAAATTAAATTATTTATTATTGAAATAGTTCTCAAAAACGGTCAAATAATGGCAAACGTGTTTGTCATGCGTTTAAAATCTATTAGACTATTTAAACAAATTTTGGTCACCTTTGAGTTTGATCAAATAGCGAATTTGATCATATATTTGTCGATCACACTGTTTGAAGTATCTTAAATGTATTACGTACCTATATGCTGACAGGAAACTGTGTTCCCAATTGCAAGTTTCTCCGTATAGCCATTGTGGACGTAAGTAATTTGATTATTTATGAGACAGTCAGTATAACAATAAGGCTTTGCGTTTAATAAGTAATAGGTAGAACATTTACATAAAACTTTGAGACATGTCTGGTAGTAAGACAGAAATCACGATGATTCTATTATTTTCTTTACAAAAAATCGAAAATTTGGTCGTAACAAGAACCGAATATTTTTTGATAGATACTTTCTAGTAGGTACTCTTGAATTTCCGATTTCCTTTTTTATTTCTGTGTTCCAAATTTTAAGATTCTATAGGTATACCAACTGGGTTTTGTGTTTAATATAAATAGACTAAATTTTGTTTTGATTTTTCACTGAACAATTGAATAAAGAACGCGGTATCCCCTTTATCCGGAACGAGTCTGTTACACTTTTTATTAATATCCCCCCAAAAAACTCTTCGTGTAAAAAAGATGTCAAGAGTATCAATATGGGGGGTATATTATTTCCTGTGGAGGTATTTTAACAAATAATAGGGGATATAATTTTCTGGGTCGAACTAAAGAATCCCCTTTTCTAGTCCTTGCTGAACGCACAAAAGGGATCCGCTATAGAAATTGCAACACTGGTTTAGATTTTGGCGGGAAAATATTTAAATGAAAATGCTTGAAAAAAGTAGGGATGTGATTTTCGACTTACTTACATGAGTCGAGTCGAGTCAAGGATCGACTCCTCAATATGAGTCGACTCCATGAGTCGACTCTCGATCTCGACTCTTTTCGAGTGCTAATTTTAAAAACAACTTATTTGATCAGAAAGACATAATAAAACCAATTGACAGAAGTGGTATCTACCAAATAAACGTCCCCAACTTCGGTGAATACATTAAAAAGATATCACAATTAATCGTTATCAGAAAAAAACATAATTTTCGTTCAGTAAACAACAAACAATCGGAAAAATTTAATTTGCTGATTTTATGATTACCAATAATAATAATATACCTGTATTAGCCTGCAACATCGAAATCAAGCTTCTGTTTTATAATAAGGTTGTAAAACTTTTATGGACCTAATGCGGTATCCAGCTCTGAGGCTGTTCCAGTGATTCTAATAGGTAAATAATAGAAAGATTTCAGAATAATGTTTTGAGACCCAAAGTCAATGCCCCTTGGTACATTCGATTAAAAAAATGCCTCTTTCCACCAAGAAGGTCTCCGAGATCACGTCAAGTGTCAATCCTGAGGCAGTCCATTACCTCGAGGTTGGCAACCTACATACTACATAGACGTTTCAAAACAAGAAAACCTCACGAGCTCTCATAGAGCTCAATCTCTTTGTGCTTTTTCAAAAAAAAGGTACTCGTAAGAGTCGTAAGTCGACTCTTTGTAGAGTCGACTCATTTCAAAAAGATGAGTCGACTCATGAGTGAGTCGAGTCATGAGTCGACTCATGGCTCGACTCGTGGATGACTAACCCATCCCTAGAAAAAAGCTAGTTATCTGTTATCGGTAATTAGAAAACAGACACTAGACTCTTGGTTGCTCTTGTAATAAGCTGATTGACACATTTTCATTTCACGAGTTTGAAGTATTTATCTACAGAACAGATAAAACTTTGGTAAAATTTTGTCTTTTCGAAATAGCACGTTTTTTGTAGTTAAATGGGTTGAGTGGAAGAGAATTCCACAAGAATTAACCCCGCCCTGTGAATGAACTATATTCAACTATCTCTTTTCTTAATTCTTTCTTTCTATCCTTCTCTTCTCCGTTTATATTCTTTAATTCAATAAAGTGTACAAAAGAAGAAGAAGAAGAAAAAAACATTTTGATGGTACTAGGTATGAACATTCATTACCCTAATAGCTTAGTTTTTGGACCCTATATAGCCACTCGGCAAAATGATTGCCTATTATCTGAGTGAGGTCTACAGTTCACGGAACTAATAGATAACTCTAGGCACGTATTTTCCTAGCAATTCATGCTGACAAAAGTTCCGATGATTAAAGCATATAAATTGACTTTTATGATTCATAACTTTTCCACCCTCTCTTTCAGGTGGCAAAATTATAAAAGATCAAACGTGATGAATAGACGCAAACGAAATAAAAAATCGCCAAATTATATACAGTTGGATACAAGTAATGATCCGAGCGATGAAGACATTAAAAAGAAAAAAAAGAAAAGCTTTCGAATAACAGCACCAGTTAGTTTGAAATGTTTAGAAGACGCTGTCTCCCGGATAAAAAGCTACAAGCCCGCATCTAAAAGGGAAATTGAAAGCCAGCGACAGACAAATAGGTGTAGGTATAGCACAGATAAACACGTTCTCAGTGAGGACATGTGGAGCACATGTCTTTACCAAAACCTCAGTGTTATTCAGCATTCTAAACTTATCATGGTTCAATCAATTCTTAAAGCTGATTTTGCCACATGTGTACAAGTTTTGAGATATCTTTTACAAAGAGAAAACACATTATTGGCAAAAGAAGTAGTTTACATGAGAAATGTAATGTTTATACTGTATATTTACCAATGCAATCCAGAACATCTCATTGGATTTTTAAAACTATTTTTCACAAGAAGTTCATTTTCAATGCAGGCTGCTTTTGTAAAAATCTTAAATCATCTCAAGTTAGAAGAAAGAAAGGATATTTAAAATTACCTGGTCAACAAAAGTATAATAATAAGTTTATCTCCACTCAGAATTGCACAAGTAAGTTTGAATCATAAATTAAGGTGTTAATGAAAATGTGCTGATTACCTATATACAGAGTGTCCAACTAGAGTGCGCGCCATATAGGTGGGAAAATAAATGTACAAACAGTTTTTTGAGCATCAAAAATCACCATTAGATATTTTAGTCAAATTAAACAGGACCTGAATTTCATTGAATACCTTTCAGATGAGCTCAAATAAAAAGTCTGGAGTACGAATCCACCTTCTGCAACAAGCAACGGACTAAAAGTGGCACTCAAAGAGTAGGGGGACCAATATCTCCCTATTATGGAAATAGAGTTATCCGGGCGATTAAAAACGGACTACAGTGTGTTATACAAGCCAGGGGAGCAAAACAAGTAACTAAAAATTGTATAAATATTGTGTTAAATAAATAAAAAAAAAAGGATTTTCAATTATTGAATGTGTCCTCATTTTGTTTTTTCCAAACATGATTTTAGATAAATAATCTGAGAGGAAAAAAAATCTTTTCCAATAATACCAAACACACCTCAAAAAGGATTCAGAATTTATTGCTCGTAAGTGTGACTTTTTCAAATTACCTAGAACTCCTACTAACTTATTGATTGATTTCAAATCTTAACTTACGTCTTAAAATATATAGTTTGAGTTAAAACACTAGCATTTCACTGAATGGCGTCAAGTTATAGCTGAGATCTAATAATTTATTTATCTTTCTAGATAATGGTAATAAAATCAGGTTGGTAGCGATTCTCTCTTTTTAAGTATGAACCCGAAGCTAAGCAATACATTATATAAATTGTGAGCTATTACCTAATAATAACCTTATATCAAAATTTTATTTGGACCATTTAAAACCGTTTACTATATGAAATGTGATTTTTCAGACACAAAAAAAAAAAAAAAAAAAAAAAAAAAAAAAAAAAAAAAAAATCAATGGTTAAGTTAAAATCATGTAAAAAATTTCCTCCGTGTCAATTCCCTGTGGCAGTGTAATTAGGGCGGAGGCAACGTTTCCTCTTTGAAGGCGGAAACTAATTCTTTGCCTGGAGTACTCTCCCGCGCTTGTATTCTTCGCTTCAAGGATCAAGGCTTGGAGATGGAGTTGAAAAGCTCCAAAGCACATGGTCCGAAGGTTTTGACGCCGAAGCTGATATAGTCATGGAGCTTTTGTAACCCTTTGTATTTCGGACATTCCCTAATTCTGCCTGCTTTGCTGCCCCCATCCACCTTTAAAAAAAAATGCTATGTTGCTGTTGTCTTGTGCGCCCATGCAAATGACGTTCAAATCATTCGAAGTCCCTTCTCCAAGGCACCAATGTTAATACGTCTGGCCCTTTACCATCACGTCTAGAAAGACCTGATTTTTCTAGAACAGACGGAATATGAAAGGAACCGTACATTAAGTTTATACGGTCATCTTTCTTGTTACCTAACAAGGTGTTTGCAAACATTTCAGACCGTCTTATAACCGTCGCGTCGTTCTGACAATGAATTAACACTAAAATGTCATCAAAATATATTGATGCCACAAAATGGATGACAATCAAGTTGAACCTTGACAATAGTAATGCTCAAATTTTTATTCAAATTTGTCGTCCTATTGATACAACAGATACCGCCAAAGTCTACCAGATAACACTTTGACGTCATATATTAGATATTTTACCTCACTGATGTCATTTCTCTGAACCGGATGAGAGCTTGACGTCATACATTATATCTTTTTTATGTCACGGACGTCATTTCTCTAAACTGGATGATACTTTGACGTCACACATTATACCTTTTTACTGTTACGGACGTCATTTTGTCATTTCTCTAAACCGGATGAGACCTTGACGTCATACATTATACCTTTTTAATATCACTGACGTCATTTTGTCATTTCTCTAAACTGGGTGATACCTTGACGTCATAAATTATACCTTTTTAATCTCTCGGACGTCATTTTGTCATTTCTCTAAACCGAATGAGATCTTGATTTCATACATTTGCCTTTTTAATGTCACTGACGTCATTTTGTCATTTCTCTAAACCGGATGGTACCTTGACGTCATACAGTATACCCTTTTAATGTCACTCATTTTGTCATTTCTCCAAACCGGATGAGACCTTCTCGCCATACATTATACCTTTTTAATGTCACTGACATTATTTTGTCATTTCTATAAATCGGATGATAACTTGACGTCAATTATACCTTTTTAATGTCACTGACGTTATTTCTCTAAAACCGGGTGAGACCTTGACGCCATACATTATACCTTTTTAATGTCACTGACATTATTTCGTCATTTCTATAAAGCGGATGATACCTTGACGTCATACATTATACCTTAATGTCACTGACGTTATTTCTCTAACCCGGATGAGACCTTGACGCCATACATTATACCTTTTTAATGTCACTGACATTATTTTGTCATTTTTATAAATCAAAATAAGACTTCCATACATTATACCTTTTTAATGTCACTGACATTATTTTGTCATTTCTATAAATCAAAATAAGACTTCCATACATTATACCTTTTTAATGTCACTGACATTATTTTGTCATTTCTATTATCCAAATAAGGCTTTGACGACCGATCCCAATACTATTCACAGACTGTTCTACAAAGCTTAACAAGCGCGCTATATATATAAACATTTTTCTTGATGATGTCGCTACATAATATTTTTTATGTAAAATCTCAGTTCGTTCACATTTATATCGTTCTTAAATTATTCAAGAAACATTTTAAAACAAATCGCATGTTTCTTTCTTCAAAAATCATGTAGACTAATATTATACCCATTTTGTCAACAGAAATAGTACACATTAATAGAACTTACCTAGTGAGGCCAGTGTAAACAGGTACCTATTTTAGCCACACATCGAATTGACTAATATCTGTTTTGGATGTTAGCAGTAGTGTATTTACATTCATCAACTGATCAAACTACCATTTAAGATAAAAATTACTCATTTTCTCCAGGGTTTGAAAAATGGCGAAATCAAAAGAAATTCAAAGCAACGAAGACTCAAAGGAATCTGTTGAAGACTTTTATTTGGATAACAATATTAATTTTAATATTGTCATGTTATTAGAAAACAACAATGTTCCATCTCCTTCCAGCCTTATTCATGACTTACTTAATGATAATCAATTCTGCGTTATAAATGATGATCTGATAATGAGCAAAATAAACTCAGAAATCTACGAAGCCAGTTTGGAATCTAAAAATCCAGTTGAGAGAAATATGAAGCAAATAGTGAGTTCCGCTGAGTTTAATTAAATATCTTTTATTCCCACGCATGCGTCAAATAGTGAGTTCTGTTCAATGAATGGTAGAACTTTTTTTCCCGTAATGCAAAAGCGGTTACGGAAAGCAAATTTTTTTTTTAAAAAAATTGAAGGTAAATTTAAAAGATCTCTCTGATGGAAAATTTATACAGGGTGAACGTTTTATACCCATTCCGGGTTGATTTTTTTTGGTCCAAGTTATTGCTGTGGAAAAAAAATGAAGTGCAGTTTTGGTGAACGAAATCAGACCAAAAGTTTCGAAACTTTTTTAGTAGTGGTATTTTTTAGATTCTTTCGTTCAAATTTTATTTTTCTGTCTGAAACGAAAAAAGTTACAAGTGATTTTGTGGGTTAAAGTCAAAATTTACAAAATGGCCAGCAGCTTGAAAACGGCATATACTCATTAATGTATTTTGTGTTAGAAATGACTTGCTGTACTACTGTACAGCAGGGCTACCATGTACCCAGGGTGGCCAAGTCACTTCTATGAACAGAATAAACTGGAAGGGCTACCATCTACCATGTACCCCTGGTGGCCAAGTCATTTCTATGAACATAATAAAAATGCATTCGAACAAGTTCTATGAACATAATATGTTCAGAATATGTTCTATGAACATAATAAAAATGCATTCGAACAAGTTCTATGAACATAATATGTTCAGAATATGTTCTATGAACATAATAAAAATGCATTTTCATCATTATCGATCGCGATAGTTGTTGTAGAAGAAAAAAAAACAGACAAATTGGTGAAGTAAAAACATAGAACTCACTTTCGTTGAAAAATAAAATATATGCTAACTTTTGTGTTCTTTATTACCATTATCCTCATGTAGCTTACATATTTTTAAATAAGACCAGACCAAGTAGAAAATGAATAGAGAAAGGCCATGTTTCCAAGCAATCGATGTGTTTCAAACACCCAGTATGTTTTAATTATCCTCTTCCTACAAAATACAGAATGTACTATAGGCGGCTCAAAGAATCTAACGAAGGATGTCGGTTTAACTATTATTATTTGTGCTTCAGGTGAAAATCGTCAGGTCTGAAGTTATGAATTGTCAAAATCAGTTCTTGAAATTCATTAGACTACAAAACAGTTTTGTGTCCGCGGATAAATATTCAAACAATTGTCTCAAAAGTTTTACCAAGAGAGATAACGAGACATTAAACAGAGGTACGTATGTATAATTAATAGTTCCTTTCTTCCATCTAAGTATTCGTGGTCGCGTATGTATAATTAATAGTTCCTTTCTTCCATCTAAGTATTCGTGGTCGCGTATGTATAATTAATAGTTCCTTTCTTCCATCTAAGTATTCGTGGTCGCGTATGTATAATTAATAGTTCCTTTCTTCCATCTAAGTATTCGTGGTCGCGTATGTATAATTAATAGTTCCTTTCTTCCATCTAAGTATTCGTGGTCGCGTATGTATAATTAATAGTTCCTTTCTTCCATCTAAGTATTCGTGGTCGCGTATGTATAATTAATAGTTCCTTTCTTCCATCTAAGTATTCGTGGTCGCGTATGTATAATTAATAGTTCCTTTCTTCCATCTAAGTATTCGTGGTCGCGTATGTATAATTAATAGTTCCTTTCTTCCATCTAAGTATTCGTGGTCGCGTATGTATAATTAATAGTTCCTTTCTTCCATCTAAGTATTCGTGGTCGCGTATGTATAATTAATAGTTCCTTTCTTCCATCTAAGTATTCGTGGTCGCGTATGTATAATTAATAGTTCCTTTCTTCCATCTAAGTATTCGTGGTCGCGTATGTATAATTAATAGTTCCTTTCTTCCATCTAAGTATTCGTGGTCGCGTATGTATAATTAATAGTTCCTTTCTTCCATCTAAGTATTCGTGGTCGCATATGTATAATTAATAGTTCCTTTCTTCCATCTAAGTATTCGTGGGCGCGTATGTATAATTAATAGTTCCTTTCTTCCATCTAAGTATTCGTGGTTACGTATGTATAATTAAAGAAAGAGGGCCCTCGCCTCAATCTCCCCATTTTCGTCCTACATGTATTTTTTGTTATCCTGTAACTAGAAAATTTAGAAGATTATGTCTGCTTCAATGGAGAAACTGGTAAGATTTATTTACCCACAGTGGGTCAACAAATCAATGGTCAAATGCCAAATTAATAAGTTTGTATTACTTGTTAATTAAACGTTATCTCGAGTTGGGTTAAACCGTATTCGTGTGGGAAAATCTTCAGTGACCTTGTAATATTGGCAAGATACACACAAGGTTGCCCAGAAAAATTTGGCAAAAAATTAAGAGGTTATAGAACTCATCATTTCCAAATACTTCTACATGCATAGTCCGCTTTTGCTTGGTTTTTAAGATGGCGGACATTTTGTGTTTTTCCCAAAACTCATACAAAATTACGTATAACTATTTTGTCGTACTTTTTCGAGCATAAATCCGAAACCTACCTGCCTCGGTAGCTCAGTGGTAAAGCGCTCGCCTGGTAAACAGGAGGGTGTGGTTTTAATCCCCAGCAGAGGCAGTATTTTTTCTCATTCATTTGAGTATTTGATCACATAAAAATAAAGCTCTAAGGGTTAGGAGGTAGAAAATGCATCAGGCATTAACCTCGCCCAGTGGTAACCTCAAGAGTCTATTTTTTTTATATAAATCCGAAAATCGTTCGAAAAAAATATTTTTCCGATATTTTGCACTGAAGTATTCCATGAAAATTTTAATGAGAACCCTTTTGGCACTCATATGGAATAATATGCCCCCACTCATAGCTGTTCAATGACACCAGTATTGCTTGATTAAACAAAAAATGTTTCATTACTTTTCAAGTCCTTTTTTAAATCAAGCCATTGGTGTCATTGAACAGCTATGACTATGAGCATATTATTCCAAATGAGTGCCACAAGGGTTCCCATTATAATTTATTTTTTTCCAGAGGTTAAAATGAGGGTTTAAATGTCTGAAGTATTTCTTATTTTATTGTGACTTTTATCTGTTAGAGAAATATTTTTACCCACCATTGCATTTGAATATCTCAAGAAGTTCGAACCTGGATATCACCATAACCATTTGAATGGCCATAGGCCCTTTGCTATCTCTAGAGCTTTACGGGATTCAAAAATCACAAGCCGTTCAAAAGTAAAGAGGGGTGACCGATCATTCTGAGACACATTGTATATCACATGTTATCGTACAAATCAAATCAATATTTCAGATCCTGACTTATTCATTTTAATCACCATCACACTATGTGACCCCATTTTACCAAAATTGATAATTGAATCAGGAGTACCAATACAAGCTATTATGAAGCAAGTTGACACGAATCAACCAACTGGTTTCCTTGAGTTTTACAATGAGCATCATTCTAAATTGCTAAAGATAGTAAATAGTGAAATGGTGACCCAGATGGAAGAATCTTTTGATCCATCAGCAGAAGACACTAAGTTGGTTTGGGAAAAATTTGATATTTTAACGAGGGAGAACCCTTACACATTCAGAGATACAATTTTTTGTGAATATGCAGTGCCTTGCATTGATTTGAGCTCGCATAAAAGTTTTAAGAAAACATTGAAAGAGTATCATAAGATATGTTGTGAAGATATCAAAAATGTACAAAGAAACATTGCGCAGATAGGTTGGTTCATGTGCTTTAGTTCCATTTAATAGGACTATCTCAAAACATATTACTAGGATATATCTATATTTATTTTTTTGGAGCAACTGTGTGGTATTAAACCTGTGGAGGCACCTTTTTTTGCATCCAACCCGGAGGTCTATCTGGAATTTTCCCTACTATTATTCTAAATACTTATCAAATTTAATTATTACTAGATACGTTTGGAAAAATCTTGACTTTATGTAGCCCCTTATTTTCATCTTTGGTGATTTGTTTATAATTTTCTAATATTGTTGTTAATTTTAGCAAAAGAATTTAATTGCTACAAGAGGAATATGAAAATTCAAAATCTGAGAAGCTTGAAAACTAAAAAGAATGACAGATTTAGGTTAATAAAAAGCCGGACTTCTACTTCAATTGAAAACATTGCATGTATACTCGATGATATTGAGAAAACATTGGGCCAAGGAACTAACACAAATGAGAAGGAAACAGCTATGACGAGTTCACCTGCAAAAGAAACGGTCAAGAGTTCTGTTAACATTTCATTGAAAAATGAAGGAAAAAAATTGAAACTAGAATCTCAAGTTGGACAGATTAGTTCAGACATGGCGTCTGACGATCTATGTAACTTTCTTTCTGGTTTGATGTTAGACTTGGACGATTATTACTCTCTGAATCATCAGAGGTTTAGGAAGACTGATTATTGTAAACCAGATGTGCTGTATTGTGGGGACTTGAACCAATTGATGCTCCTTATCACAGGTGAGGGCCATTACTTTCAGTCATTTCTTTTAAGATGTGATGAGAATGATACCAGTCTATCGTCAGTATACCACCTTATCTGATCTTTTTTCCAGGTGACAAAACAGCTAACGATATAACTGTTCGAATGCTAAACAACCACTTTAACTCTTTTTTTCAAAGATTTTTTCATACACATTATAACAGACTCGATGGCAATAGAGTTGAAATGGTAGACGGCTGCTCCCCGTACATAGAAAGTTTTGAACCTAATTTTTGCGCACGATTGATATTCCATATGATTTTGTCCTACAACTCGATGCGTATTGAACAGTTTGATGCGAACGAGAATGTGATGGTTCTCTTTTCTAATCAGCACCATTTTGTAGATCATTGGAAATTCAGTATACCTACTATCATTGGTAATTATCAATTTCACTTTCGATTCTGATCGCAGATCGACCTAAAATCAGTTTTATCTCATACTCCAAAAGAATGACTTATCTAATTAGCTCAGTTAATAAGCATGGGGGTTTCGTGCTAAATTCGGCAAATCGAGCCCAAGTAATGACCCAGTTTTCTTAAATGTAAATCAATTATTTCTATGATTGTGACAAATACAATTTGGTATTTGTCAAAATCATAGAAATAATCGTAGCATTTTCTTATTGAAGACGTGAATTGTTTGCTCATCAGAATGGGTCAACTCAAGATCAAACTCTTTTGCTTGCGGTGGCGTCTACTGCTCGGAATCCTTTACTTGCTTGTTTGACTTGTACTTTATGTTTAGGATCATTTCAGGATTGCATGATTTCTATCATTACATTTTGGAAGAAAATCAAATTGAACTTTTTGAAAATCTGAAAAGCTGTTTGCAATTAAATTCACCTGTCCCGTCTGAAGATCGTCTTAACCAACTCTGCAATACTATTCCAAGTGACATGTTTCTTCTCAAGGACTCTCTCAAGCAAGAAATAAAACTTTATCATCTAAGAGAATCAAGAAATGAAAGCAGTCAAAGTGAGTAGAAAGGGAGCCTACTACACTTTTCCACAAATAAAGTTGACGTTCGCAGAAAATTACAGCATTTCTAAACTAAACCATAAAGAAGAAAAAAACCGTTCTTTACGAACAAACTTTAAACCCATTTTGTTTTGAATTTTTGAAATTCAATAATATGATGTGGATATGACTATTTTGTTTGAACATGGATAGACACCTATACTTACACATATAATTGACATGGATATGGCTATTTTGTTTGAACATGGATAGATACCTATACTTACACATAATATTTACATGGATAGATAGATACCTATACTTACACATATAATTGACATGGATATGGCTATTTTGTTTGAACATGGATAGATACCTATACTTACACATAATATTGGCATGGCTATGGCTATTTTGTTTGAACATGGATAGACCTATACTTACACATAATATTTACATGGATATGGCTATTTTGTTTGAACATGGATAGATACCTATACTTACACATATAATTGACATGGATATGGCTATTTTGTTTGAACATGGATAGATACGTATACTTACACATATTATTGACAATGATTCTTATTTATTTTCAGCTTTAGAATTTGAAGACAGTACTGAAGGCAGATGGGATCATTTCAAATACTTCGGTTACAAATATGGAATTCCTCAATTAGTGAGAAATCAAGGTACGAGATTTGTTTGTTTAAAAATGTGTGTAACTTGAATCTGAGCAGGCCAATTTATCCAAAAAAAATAAAGAAAAGAGACTTATCCATGAAAAAACTAACATAAAGATAATTGTATCGTGTCCATTGTCCATATGAAAGAATAGTAATATTTGTATACCGTTTTTTTCATAATATGAATGCTATGCCTCGAGATTATATGTATAATTGATGATGCTTTTGAAGGTTCCATGATGTCATGGGACGGTGAAAGATTTTCATTTTCATTAATTTCCTTTTGATTAATAATTTTAAGGAACAACTAAAATGTATATCTTTGATCAATTTATCAAACTCAAAATTGCTAAGAATGAATGGGTACACAAAACTGTGGAGAATATAAAGACGGAAGTTCTTTTCGTGCCGTGGACTCAGTCAGTTCTATACGATACGGATCATCACTCAATTTATAATTATGTTACATTCAAATCCAAGCAAACAAAATTAAATGAAGTGAATTTTCATATTCGAATTAATTCTGGTATTTTGATTCATTTCAAAAGAAGCTTCGACCCAGAACAAGTTAATGATTTTACTCAGACTGATGGAGGTGTCGCTACCAATATCTCTGAGAGTGCAGTTCCTGGTACAGGTATTATTTCAATTGGAATCGTTCTGTGCATTGTGTGTTGGATATAGGAATAATTGAGATTACCAATATCTCTGAGAGAGTGAAGTTCCTGGTCCAGGTATCAGTGGCGTAGCTAGGCTGGGTGACATCCGGGGCGGATCTTCTTGGTGCCCCCCCGTCAAATATTAATTTTTATTCATCTATATATATATATATATATATATAATAGAAAATAAAATTAAATTGGGATCTATTAGTTGGTTCTTAGGCCCAAGGCAATTTTGCAGTTTGCATATTTGACGGTTATATATTATTGCAAACTTGGTGTTTGGCTCACATCAATTGCGGTAACTGTCAAAATAGAAAATAAAATTAAATTGGGATCTATTAGTTGGTTCTTAGGTCCAAGCCAATTTTGCAGTTTGCATATTTGACGGTTAGTTAACGTCAATTGCGTGAATTCTTTTACACCCCCACCACTACAGATAATTGTCGTATATAATACGTCATCACAATGGGAGGGGCTTAATATTTTTAGTGGGGGAATCTGAATCATGTACACTTGGGGCGTTTAAAATATAATTTAGTATGTGTTAGGACGTGGAGGAGAGAGGATATAATATATATATATATATATATATAATAGAAAATAAAATTAAATTGGGATCTATTAGTTGGTTCTTAGGCCCAAGGCAATTTTGCAGTTTGCATATTTGACGGTTATATATTATTGCAAACTTGGTGTTTGGCTCACATCAATTGCGGTAACTGTCAAAATAGAAAATAAAATTAAATTGGGATCTATTAGTTGGTTCTTAGGTCCAAGCCAATTTTGCAGTTTGCATATTTGACGGTTAGTTAACGTCAATTGCGTGAATTCTTTTACACCCCCACCACTACAGATAATTGTCGTATATAATACGTCATCACAATGGGAGGGGCTTAATATTTTTAGTGGGGGAATCTGAATCATGTACACTTGGGGCGTTTAAAATATAATTTAGTATGTGTTAGGACGTGGAGGAGAGAGGATATAATATATATATATATATATATATAATAGAAAATAAAATTAAATTGGGATCTATTAGTTGGTTCTTAGGCCCAAGGCAATTTTGCAGTTTGCATATTTGACGGTTATATATTATTGCAAACTTGGTGTTTGGCTCACATCAATTGCGGTAACTGTCAAAATAGAAAATAAAATTAAATTGGGATCTATTAGTTGGTTCTTAGGTCCAAGCCAATTTTGCAGTTTGCATATTTGACGGTTAGTTAACGTCAATTGCGTGAATTCTTTTACACCCCCACCACTACAGATAATTGTCGTATATAATACGTCATCACAATGGGAGGGGCTTAATATTTTTAGTGGGGGAATCTGAATCATGTACACTTGGGGCGTTTAAAATATAATTTAGTATGTGTTAGGACGTGGAGGAGAGAGGATATAATATATATATATATATATATATAATAGAAAATAAAATTAAATTGGGATCTATTAGTTGGTTCTTAGGCCCAAGGCAATTTTGCAGTTTGCATATTTGACGGTTATATATTATTGCAAACTTGGTGTTTGGCTCACATCAATTGCGGTAACTGTCAAAATAGAAAATAAAATTAAATTGGGATCTATTAGTTGGTTCTTAGGTCCAAGCCAATTTTGCAGTTTGCATATTTGACGGTTAGTTAACGTCAATTGCGTGAATTCTTTTACACCCCCACCACTACAGATAATTGTCGTATATAATACGTCATCACAATGGGAGGGGCTTAATATTTTTAGTGGGGGAATCTGAATCATGTACACTTGGGGCGTTTAAAATATAATTTAGTATGTGTTAGGACGTGGAGGAGAGAGGATATAATATATATATATATATATATATAATAGAAAATAAAATTAAATTGGGATCTATTAGTTGGTTCTTAGGCCCAAGGCAATTTTGCAGTTTGCATATTTGACGGTTATATATTATTGCAAACTTGGTGTTTGGCTCACATCAATTGCGGTAACTGTCAAAATAGAAAATAAAATTAAATTGGGATCTATTAGTTGGTTCTTAGGTCCAAGCCAATTTTGCAGTTTGCATATTTGACGGTTAGTTAACGTCAATTGCGTGAATTCTTTTACACCCCCACCACTACAGATAATTGTCGTATATAATACGTCATCACAATGGGAGGGGCTTAATATTTTTAGTGGGGGAATCTGAATCATGTACACTTGGGGCGTTTAAAATATAATTTAGTATGTGTTAGGACGTGGAGGAGAGAGGATATAATATATATATATATATATATATAATAGAAAATAAAATTAAATTGGGATCTATTAGTTGGTTCTTAGGCCCAAGGCAATTTTGCAGTTTGCATATTTGACGGTTATATATTATTGCAAACTTGGTGTTTGGCTCACATCAATTGCGGTAACTGTCAAAATAGAAAATAAAATTAAATTGGGATCTATTAGTTGGTTCTTAGGTCCAAGCCAATTTTGCAGTTTGCATATTTGACGGTTAGTTAACGTCAATTGCGTGAATTCTTTTACACCCCCACCACTACAGATAATTGTCGTATATAATACGTCATCACAATGGGAGGGGCTTAATATTTTTAGTGGGGGAATCTGAATCATGTACACTTGGGGCGTTTAAAATATAATTTAGTATGTGTTAGGACGTGGAGGAGAGAGGATATAATATATATATATATATATATATAATAGAAAATAAAATTAAATTGGGATCTATTAGTTGGTTCTTAGGCCCAAGGCAATTTTGCAGTTTGCATATTTGACGGTTATATATTATTGCAAACTTGGTGTTTGGCTCACATCAATTGCGGTAACTGTCAAAATAGAAAATAAAATTAAATTGGGATCTATTAGTTGGTTCTTAGGTCCAAGCCAATTTTGCAGTTTGCATATTTGACGGTTAGTTAACGTCAATTGCGTGAATTCTTTTACACCCCCACCACTACAGATAATTGTCGTATATAATACGTCATCACAATGGGAGGGGCTTAATATTTTTAGTGGGGGAATCTGAATCATGTACACTTGGGGCGTTTAAAATATAATTTAGTATGTGTTAGGACGTGGAGGAGAGAGGATATAATATATATATATATATATATATAATAGAAAATAAAATTAAATTGGGATCTATTAGTTGGTTCTTAGGCCCAAGGCAATTTTGCAGTTTGCATATTTGACGGTTATATATTATTGCAAACTTGGTGTTTGGCTCACATCAATTGCGGTAACTGTCAAAATAGAAAATAAAATTAAATTGGGATCTATTAGTTGGTTCTTAGGTCCAAGCCAATTTTGCAGTTTGCATATTTGACGGTTAGTTAACGTCAATTGCGTGAATTCTTTTACACCCCCACCACTACAGATAATTGTCGTATATAATACGTCATCACAATGGGAGGGGCTTAATATTTTTAGTGGGGGAATCTGAATCATGTACACTTGGGGCGTTTAAAATATAATTTAGTATGTGTTAGGACGTGGAGGAGAGAGGATATAATATATATATATATATATATATAATAGAAAATAAAATTAAATTGGGATCTATTAGTTGGTTCTTAGGCCCAAGGCAATTTTGCAGTTTGCATATTTGACGGTTATATATTATTGCAAACTTGGTGTTTGGCTCACATCAATTGCGGTAACTGTCAAAATAGAAAATAAAATTAAATTGGGATCTATTAGTTGGTTCTTAGGTCCAAGCCAATTTTGCAGTTTGCATATTTGACGGTTAGTTAACGTCAATTGCGTGAATTCTTTTACACCCCCACCACTACAGATAATTGTCGTATATAATACGTCATCACAATGGGAGGGGCTTAATATTTTTAGTGGGGGAATCTGAATCATGTACACTTGGGGCGTTTAAAATATAATTTAGTANAAGAATGGTCAACATCAACAGAAAATAGAAATATAACAATAACTAAAATATATAACTAAAAAACTTAAAACTTTAGAAGAATAACATCTGCATTCGGTGGTAGTCTGATGGAATGATTAAGGAAGAGAAAGTCTAGTACGGTTTTCCGTACCATTTATTTTAGTTTACTGAAGAATGAAGCTTCTTTCGCAAGAAGCTACAGACATGCATACTGTTAAAAAAAGTTGTGGAGCTAAAGTCAGGTTTGGTAGGGATTCTATGAAATCCCATTCAACAATGAATTTTAAGAAATCTAAAGGTAGCATTCCGTTTCTCGCGACGGCGACAGGCGGCCGCGACCTATTTGCAGCATTCCGTTTCTAGCGACCGATATGCGCGACAGACACCCGCGACAGTTTATTTTGATCGTTTTTAACAGTGCAAAGTGTATATATCCGACGTTTCACTGCGGCTAAAAAAAAGATTGATAGTGAGATTATTGGAGGGGGAGGAAGATGAAGACGTTCTTATCATATCCTGTTTTTTTCCGGAAAAACGGATGAAGATCGACAGAATTTACACGTCACGACCAGAGGAGGGCTGTTTTCATATACTAATAACAAAACCTAAGTTTGAAAGAAGAAAAATTCTCACAATAATATCTTTATTAGGAGTCCAGTCTGACATCAAATAGGGGTGGGTTCCGACTAACCAACATCTCATCTTTATCAGAACAAAATGACATTTTCAGTTTTCTACCGAAACTAATAAGAAAGATAGTAAAAATTAGGAACCACAAACCAGAAACACAAGTAAACAGGGAATGAGTCGCCTGATTGGAGCGACCGTACTGCTCTCGAAGCGACAGGGTCGCGAGACCCAGTCGCCTTCTTCGGTCTGTCCTTCATTTAAATACATAGAAAGCAGTGGTGTCGCGGTCGCGAGGAACGGAATGCTACCTTAAGACAACCCACCCTTTTGCTTGCCCTTCTTCTATCTTCGCCGCCTTGGATGCCTTGTTTCAGCACGATAGAGATCAAAGCAATATTATAGGGGTACAGTAGTTTTTTAATTAGGTCTGGTCCTTTTTTTTGGGGGGGGGGGTGCATTTTTTGTAACACCCTTGAGTGACCGGGGGTAACCTGGGGTGTTACTCCTCGAGGATGACACCCCGGGTAACTGCATATAGGTGGTTAATTCTGACTCTTCGGCCACTGCAAGTTACCCCGGGAGGTGCCAGTGGTGTCACCACTACCCGGAATCCCTTTATAGGTAACACTACCAGTGGTGTCCTCCTCAGGGGTGACACCCCAGGTAACATTTTTTTTTATATTGTTGGCTAATTTGACCCGAGTATCACCCCAAACAAGTCAACACATGAGTAACCCCCTCGGGATGACTGGAGGTGACTTCGGAGTCACCGTAAATCACTTGGGAGTAAAATCACAAGTATCACTGAGGCCCCGAGTGTCACCCCTTCGGAATGACACCCGGGGCGGACCGCCCCTGCCGCCCCCCCTTGCTACGCTACTGCCAGGTATTATGATTATAAGTTTCAATTAGGATCGGTCTATCCATTGTGTGTTGGATATAGGAATAGGTGGGATTACCAATATCTCTGAGAGAGTGGAGTTCCTGGTCCAGGTATTATGATTATAAGTTTCAATTAGGATCGGTCTGTCCATTGTGTGTTGGATATAGAAATAGGTGGGATATTTCGATCTGGATTAAGTTTTAGGGTTAAATTAAAATGTGTCTAGTGTTCCAATAAATGGTTTCCATTTTCCATCCCTACATCGTGTTTAACTAATTGAATATGAAGCACGCCAAATGTTTGATTATTATTTTAAATATGCATGAGAACAGGAAAGATATTTAATTTTGTAGATAACAGGCCTTGAATTTTTGCATTATTAAAAAATGTATTTTGTGTCATTAGGTCATCACATTTAGTGGATATCAACATTTTATGAGATTAATTGTTATTACCTATAGGCAGTTAAAAGAATACTTTATATGAAAAATACTTGGGCGTATGTTGTTGTTGCAGTAGTGTTCCCCAGAAAAGCAACTATTTTTGCCATTTTAAGATTTAGTTTTAAAAAATGGTATAAGTAAATGAGGTTGCCGAAAAGCTTTTGATTAGCTGGAACTGTGATGGTATGCGTTTCCATTCGTCCAGATGCGTAGAACCGGCCATCGGGATAATGCTGGGATATAACTCGAGTGCCGACACAATTAACATTTCGAAATATTTCCAAAAGACGTTGCGTTTTCAAGAGAGCAATTGCTAATCAAATATACTTACATTACCAGTTGTTCCATATCAATGCATATATGGTAAAAAGATGTCTTATCATTATAAGGTGGCATCATCGTGTCCGATGGTCGAAGGCTGCTGATGCCAACGTGATTCATTATCATGATACATGTCACATGTCTACTTGGAGGGTATTAATAGTCTAAATTGAGTTTGGTCCCCAGAATCAAGTCAATAACGGCATTATAATTACGTCAAGAAAATTAGTTACTAAATATAATGATAACGAAAAAATACTTTCTCCCTTATTTTATGGAATTCGACCAATGAGGATGACATCCCCAAGTAACTTCTCACAATCTAAAGTATGACTTATTTTTTACTTTCCTTATCCTATAAAAAGGAAAGTATTGTAATGGGCTGAAATTTTAGATGCCGAGTTTTCAATGCCAAAACACGTTTTGGGGTCCCCAGAGCCCAAATCTTGAGTTTCAGCCATTGGTACGTGTGTGTGTCCGTCTGCCTGTGAACAAGATTTCTCAAGAACGGCAAGTGCTAGAGACTTGAAATTTGGAATGTATGTGAGTTTTATGCCATGAACGGTAATAGCTAGAACTTTAAACTTGGTGCCTATTCATATCAATTTCATACAAGAAATTGAAAAATACAACTTAGGTTGAAGTGTAATATATTGTTGGCCGCTAATTAGCGGTTGAAGCCGCTTTTTGGCGAAAGAAAACATTCCCCATCAAAATGACTATTGATTAAATACTTGTTCACATTCACAGGGAATGGACATGGAATACATGTGGATAAGAAAATTGACAACACAACAAAACTTTTCCCAATCATCTCATGTCCACATGGTAAGGACTCCCCAGTTTATGTGAAAAACTAGATGACGTCACTTTTTTTGGTCTGGTAGAAGAACAGCACCAGTAGGCTGTTTTCTGTCACTTTTGTAAACTTTCTTCTGATAACTATGTACTCCACCAAATAAACCTTAAAATACCACCTCTGAGCACTGTTAACATAACGAACAGTTCTGTGAAATGTAGACCTCCCACAAATAATGGGATGCCATTTGGTCCCGGGTGGCCCAATAGGGCCCAAACACTAATCAGCCAATGCTATGAATTACGATGTTCGAGAGTTATCATGGAATAAATAAACAGACGTTTAAAAAAATCGTGGTGTTAAAACTAGACCTTACTTTATTCGGTTATTGTAAATCTCAGTTAAAATGGCCACAATGAGGCCCAAAATCAGCAACTGTGCGGACGTAGCTATTAAATATAAAACGTAGTTGTGCACCCCTCCAATATATACCTAATAGTTTTATGAGGGACGGCACGTGATTAAGTGCCCAGGGGCTCAATAAGGCCTAATCAGCAAATTGTATGTACCTACCTAACAAATGTTGGCGATCGTGAGTTGATCTCACTTAGTTGGACCAGTTTATCTATCAATCAAAACCTTTTTAAATACTAATCCACCCTACATGGGCTCTTCCTAATGTCAGTCTGGAAGGAGTATCGAGATACAATCATAATGTTAGTACGCCTTTACGTGATGTAGTTACGTACCCGGGATAATGTTGAAGAGTTTTTGAGCATTTATCGGACAACTTCGCAGTTATTTTATTCGGTAAATTTTTAACCATGTTGTCATATTTGTTTCATAATTGATACTTGTGTACAATATTCCTTTTAACATCACATGTCAGCCATTCTTAATATCGACAAATTGTCATAAACCCGCAGGTTTAACAATGGAGATATCTGGTGAATTTCACTTCTCGTTTTGTATCCACCAATATTTCAACACCGATCAACCAGTATTGGGAACCATACGAAAATATTTATTCGATGCCTCTGTTATACTCTTCAAAGAAAGTGGAGAAGTTGATGTGCTGATTGCCACGGGGGAAATTATTTCCATTTTGAATGTAGTGCAGAATGAAAAAAAAGTTTCCGATATTGATGATATTTTGGAAGAGCAAGAAAATTTAATGATTTCTCAATACAGATCCATCTCCCCTGGTAGGTGAGTCAATATACAATAAAAAGTGGCAAAGGGTGGAACAAATTCAAACAAAAGGGTTTTTGACGGTTTTTGGTAGTACTAAGTGTTTAGGAGGATTTTTTTTACAAAAATCGGGCCCGGAATTGCCTAATATCGGCCAAAATCCCAAATGGCTGCTATTTTTGGTGCCAATTTCGAGTTTTTACTCGGAATAAGTTCTAGAAATCCGATCGAGATAATTAAGGTATCTACTTGATCTAGAATTGAATGAGTATTAAAAAAAATGTCAAAATGGGTTTGGCCGATTTTTTAAAAATCCACCATACTTCAGTGATTTTTTAAAAATCCACCATACTTCAGCCAATTTTCGGCAATCCAGATTTCAAAAAAAAAAAATTATAAATCGAAACGATTTTTAAAATATCGACCGTATTTTTTGACGTAGAATAAAAAATCTGTTAGACGATATATAAATCGTCGAAATCGGTTAAGCCACTCTTTGGCAATCCAGATTTTCCATATTCCTGACATAGCGACCGCTTTTGGTACCAACTTCGAGTTTTCACTCTTGCATGAGTTCTAGAAATTCGATGGAGACAATTAAGGTATCCATTTGATCTATAATTGAACGAGTATTTCAAAAAAATTGTCAAAATCGGATTAGCGATTTTTTAAAAATCGACCTTACTTCAGTGATGAGCCGGTTTTTTTAGGGAAAAAAATTGTTTAGCTGCCAATATTTTTGAAAGGAACCATATTTATACTTCTATACTTTTTGACGTACAATATAAAAATCTGTCAAACAATATATAGATCGTTGAAATCGATTAAGCCAATCTTTGGCAATACAGATTTTAAATATCTATTTGATATAGAAATAAACGAGTATTCTATCGACACATAAATTGTTAAAATTGGTTTAGCCAATTTTTCAAAAATCAAAAATGTTCAAAGTCAGCTAAAAATAATTTAAATATTAAATTAGTGCGAAACTTCTGTATCTTTGTTAATTTTCTGAGTAAAACACTTTCTTTATAGCTAACTTCCGTCAAGGAAGTTAGATATAATTCATTTCAGCCAATGAAAGTGGTCCATGGACAGGGCGACAGCCATAATTTTAGTGTAATAAGTCCTCGTCACTGTCCTCTAGTACGCTATGGATGAATATGGCTAGTGAAATGAATTCTTGAAACTGGGATTGGAAGCTCGATGGCAATGAAGTTGTATCAAATTACGGTCACGCGTAAACAGACAGACATACGGATCAATGGCTGAAACTCGAAATTTGGGCTTGTGGTACCTACCTCAAAACGTGTTTTAACTTTGAAAATTCGACATCGACAATTTCAGGCCAATTACATTATCCTTTTTATATATTTTGCTTGGGATATCTGTACTGATATAAAGATCGCTATCACTAAATTGTTCTTTCGTCGAGAGCGCAATTAGTTTCGGATTACTAATCAAACCATTTCAATAACTTCAAATGTGTGTTTCAACCAACGATCATACTACGTTGAATACACCCTTTCCCGCCAGATCACTGAAGTTAAGAAACGTCGGGCGTGGTCAGTACTTGGATGGGTGACCGCTTGGGAACACCACGTATCGTTGACTCTTTTTTCCGGCCCAACCCAGGCTGGGTGAGGTCAATGTGGGTAGCTGGTTTGCAAGTTTCCAGCGAATGGAGGGTATAACCCCCATCTTGAATGACCAATAGATGTTAAAGAGACGTTTAGCCAAATTAAAAAAAACAAAAACCAAAGTGTGTTAATTATTTTTTCATTTCTGGTACCTATTTATTTTATATTATATTTAATTATTGTGAACTTGACATTGTTCTATATGTACATTGTATGTTTCTCGAACTATAAAGAAAACATTATTATTATTACTACTATGAAACGGATTCTCAAGGTGCCTTCCGTACTTTTCTTCTTAAATTGAAAGGTTAGGTAATCAGAGTCTAAGCCACGTTGAATATAACAGTTCCCTCTAGATAAAGCAACGTCCAGTAAGTTTTTACTAAGTGGGTCACCAACTCGTGACGCTGACTATTTCCAGCCCAACCCAGGGAATGGAGAGTACCCCCCACCGGAATGACCTTCATAAGGCAAAAGAAGAAAGGTAAGGGACGTTCTAAGGACCGTGTCCTCCCACTAGAAAAAAATCATTGTTTTTTTATAGGGGAAATTTCTAACCCTTAATCTCTTCCAGGAGGCAGTTGAACAATAATTTCTTATTTCAGAAGGTAACGTAACACTTTGCACACTGGAGAAGGGTCAGATGGTGAAAACGAATGAAAACAAATTGAAAATAACAGAACGGAAAAATCTGGAAGAGAATATTTTGTATTTGGAGAGAGAGGATGGTACTTGCATGCAGATTTGTGACGATGGCACTCTAAATGTGTTTTATCGTGATGGTAAGTGCAGCTTTTATTTTATATGCGTGTGTAGTTATTAAGCTGAGAATGGAATGATATCTCCAACA
The DNA here is from genome assembly GCA_012654025.1 of Pachypsylla venusta. Classification (NCBI taxonomy): domain Eukaryota; kingdom Metazoa; phylum Arthropoda; class Insecta; order Hemiptera; family Aphalaridae; genus Pachypsylla; species Pachypsylla venusta. Next base: position 21,451,939 of record CM022875.1, read on the forward strand.
TGTTGGGTCACCACTATATAAACTTTGAATGACGACAGTAGGAGGTGGAAAGCCAACTTAATGGAGCCGATGGGATCATCCTTTGTGAAAGAAAGGAACAAACTTTGGATGTGCTGTAAACGAATTAAAAATAATCATGTACTATTTTCTGAACCATCCTTGTTTTAGGTGATGTAGTTTCTTTGTGCTAGGTCTCAACCTTTCACTATTTTTGTTTCGCCTATTACGACATTTTCTAGTGAATTTCAAAATGACTACAAACATCCTCAAATATTTCAAAACGTCTACAAAAATCCTCAATAATATTTCTTATTTAAATCTATTTAGTCTGGTAATGCTGCCACTGGTCGCTACTCAATCGTCCTCAGGAGGTTGAGTCCACCCGTAAATCACAAGCACTGAGTTGAAAATTTTCTCACCCCGCCAACAATTGAACCCGGTTCCTCGTGTACAATGCCAGTGTGATACCCACCAGATCAGAAGGACTGTCGGAATTTATTAGGTTTCCAGTTACTACAGCAATGGTTCTCAAAATCTGTTCACCTTTCTCCCTCTTCCACCTGGGGCACCTACCAGGTGCTTGATGATTTTAAAAGCATTCGTGATATCTGGTGAAATTTTGTCAACAAGAGCCAAAAAATGTAGATTTCAAATAATTTACAGCACTGGATCATTGTTTTATTTCATAGGTTTCCTGTTCGCGGATTTTCGTAAACTATGAATGCTCTATGAAAGAGCATTCAATGCTTCCTCGTTATTTCTAGTATCTGAAGCCTTCCAGTCCTTGTCCTAGAAATTTCTATTCTAGAATGTTAATCACTCCCTTCGTGGTACCTTCGGAATCTCAAATCAACCCAAGGGGGCGATGTCGTACATGTTGAGAATCACTGATCTAGATCTTGTTCTGATGTTTGTCATCTTGCTTCTAATATTCCTAAAATTTACAAAATACAACTCTAGGCACCTTGATGCGAACCAGTGTAATCATTGAACAAGAAATGCATTTTGTTGATCTCTATAATTCTGACTTGGACATGATTGACTCCGATGATAGCTTTTTGATTGTCAGTATCACTGTACTTATCTTTCACAAGAATTATTTCAGGTAGATAACAATGTCGGGTCATCAGGTTACCGGTTTTTCCCAATTTTTTTTTTTCCAAACCACTGATGAAAATTTCGTTTGAAAAAGTCTTGTTCTTGGGCGGACCTAAAGCGCTTATACGAATTAAGAAAACTCTCTACTTGGGTGGCCCAGAAATCAATCAGTTGATTATATTTGAAGATAATAAATGTTCATTTGTCCATACCAAATTTCATGAAAATGGTATAAGGATTTCGAGAGTTATTGTGGTACTAAAAGACAAATAAAAGAAATTTTCTCGTGTCAAAACTAGACCTGAATTCGTTCGGTCACCTACCCACATTGACCTTAATCAGCCCGGGTTGGGCAGGAAAAATAGCCTGCATCACGAGGGCGCGGACGTTGACTAATTTCAGTGATCTAACGGGAACTGGTGTATTCAACGTGCCATAAACGATGGCGACTCGTGTTTGAATCTCGACGAAATTGAAAATTTTGAGGTTGGAGACAACTTCAAAATATCCAAATCTTTGATTTGGATACAGCTAGATTCGTGATGACAAGTGCAGATGACAATAAGTAGTAGTGTTGTGGGGCAACATTAGATTGGCCAGTTCTCATTTAGAAATCTCTATGAAACTGATTATGAGAGAGAAATTCAGATAGTTTTAACATTCGTGTCCCTTGGTGATTGCTTTTGGACCGCTTGTTTTTTCGGGTATTTTTCTTTTTCAAATTACTGCAATGGCCAATGGGTATATAGCGGCACCACCGAGCTTTAATCCAAAACATTATAATTTTCCACTAAAAAAATGAGTTTTAGGGTCAGAATCTCATTACCGTCCGCTGTCCCTCGAAATTTTTTTTTCTCCTTATATTTTTTTTTGTGAATAACAATTTTTCGATATTGTAATACAAGTTCAGAGATATGCATTTGACTTCATTATTAAATAGCTTCATAACATAAAATTTGTTTTCCTTAATATTTTTAAAATCTGTTAAAAATTGTCCCTCAATTTCAGCCTCATTACCATCCAACGTTTTTTAATGAGACGAGAAATCCAAACCATATACAACAAGTTATTACAAGTGTGATGCCTGTACTACTTGAATGATGGGTCAGTTGCGCAGAAACTGCGGAGTTGAGAAGTTGGGTCGACGTCGCTCGATCGATTTTTTTTTTTCAGTAAATACAAGTTTAATGATTTGTGTGCACATTACCGTCTGCTATTTTTTTTAAAGAAATATTTGTGTGATTTTTATTTCGCTAATTAATTTAGATTGTGCGTAATAAACAACATAGTTTTAGTGATTTGAAATAATTAAAAGTTATTTTTAAAAAAATATTGTTGAAAATATCATTACCATCCGGCTCATTACCATCCAACTTAACATTAGACGGTAATGAGTGTGTCGGATGGTAATGAGAAATTATACTTACTAGTATGTATTTTCATACAGTTTACTAGTATTTATAGGTACTTAATAGTATGTATGTATACGCATGTACATAATTTGTCATTTCTTTCTTGTTTTGTCATTTCTTTATTGTATTGTTTTAGAATAATTGGTGCTATAAAAAGTAGTGATGATAGCTCATTACCATCCGTGGCGCCATTTTAAAAAAGGTCATAATTTTTTTTAAAAAGTCTGGACGCGTGTCCGAACAGTTTTAAATTTATGGCATAACATATATTTTCCATTGGTAAAACAAAATTTAGGTTTTAAAAAAAAAAAAATCTTTGAATTTAGAAACCAAAAAGTCAAAACTATCTGAGATTCTCTCATGAGAGTAATAAACAATAAAAAAGATCTTTTTAAAAATCCATAAATCGTTTTCAGCGTATTTTACAATTTCCCCAAAGAAAGCATCCTAGTATCAGGAGTGAATGGGTTCAAACTGAATCTAACAGCCACCGGCTCTTACCGTTTCCATTTGGACGAAGACTCAATACTTGAGCTGGATTCGGATATCCTAACATGGACCTGGAACTCCCAGAAAAATTCTCAACGGAGATGTACCTTTCATTTAAGTCCTAACTTGAGAAGTAAGTCGAACAAGAATTCAATGCTCACAGCATGCACGCTTAACATTTGACATATTGTTGAACGACTCGTTCATAATTATTTAATGCTGTTTGTTTATTCAAACGATCAGATGTGATACAGCAGGGTTCAAAAACAAATTATTTACATTTACAAACAATAAAATATGCCGATAAAAACGTACGAAAATTGTCAGCATTTTTGGTGCCAAATCATAAATTTCATGTTCTCGAGTTGAATCCTTTTAGTTCTTTGAAAAGTGATTGTTACTTATTTTCCGTGTCTCGATACACAAACAGTTTATATAATCTGAAATTCAGTTTGAAAGAGTATGTTATTCGAGTTGAATAAAAAGGTTCATTTTAAAAGAACTATTATATTATAAAGAGGGGATGAGATAAAGAAAAATTTTGGTTTATTATTTTCAATAATGAATCTTTGGGATCGAACACACGAAAAAAATGCCCCCTTTGCTAAAAATTTTAATGTTTTACGTTTCAAGGTACGCAGAATTCAAAAATTGATCAACATTTTCAGAGTACGTTGAATGCGGTGTAGTTTGTGTTTGTGAAAATGTAACTTGGAACCAAAGTGTGTGTTTATGTTTAAATTTTCCAGTTGTATATCATTCTAAAATATTTCTCTTTATTAAATGGCCGTATATTTCAGATGAGACTTTTATGTCTGTACAGAATAACGAACATGAGATCACAGTTGATTACTCAGGAAATATTTATGAAGGTCAAAGAGAATCAGATGATCTGTTTGATGAGGGGAACAGTGCAGCAGATTGCCTATTTGATTTAGATGTATGTAGCATACCAGAGGAAAAAGAATTCGTTGACAATCGATCTTTTGTAATATGTCCAGACGGTTCGGGTAAGTGAATCACTTCTATTGAAATAGATATCAACGCATCTATTGACAAATACGAGATTCCAGTTTTGTCCAAAGCTATCTCACATCATCCAAATCAATAATACTTCTTAAATTAATATTAATACTTGAAAACATTAGAATCATTTTGAAATTCATCAGGCCTAAGGATCCTGGTACGTGCGCCATTGGTGAAAGAGGTAGAAAGATGGAGAAATTTTGAGAACTACTGCTTAAGAAAATTAGAAAACCTAATAATTTCCACCAGTCCTCCTGGTCTGGTGGGCATCACACTGGCATTGTACGTGGAGGACCCGGGTTCAATTCCAGGCGGAATCGGAAAATGTTCGGCTTGGTGTTTGTAATTTTGGGGTGAACTCCTCCTCGTGAGTACGATAGAGTAGCTACTTCAATGTGAAGAGGCTGAAAGATTTTGTTTGGCACAAAATTGAAGAGGTTATTTGTGCATGAGCCTCCTAGTTCTTAGTGATAACAACAAAAAATATGAATAGACTGAAATATTTTGTTTGGCAGAAATTTGAAGGGGTTATTTGTGCATGAGCCACTTAGTTCTTAGTGATAACAACAAACAATATGAAGAGGCTGAAAGATTTTGTTTGGCAGAAAATTGAAGAGGTTATTTGTGCATGAGCCACCTAGTTCTTAGTGATAACACAAAAAATATGAATAGACTGAAAGATTTTGTTTAGCAGAAAATTGAAGAGGTTATTTGTGCATGAGCCACCTAGTTCTTGGTGATAACACAAAAAATATGAATAGACTGAAAGATTTTGTTTGGTAGAAAATTGAAGGAGTTATTTGTGCATGAGCCACCTAGTTCTTAGTGATAACAACAAAAATTCTGAATAAACTGAAAGATTTTGTTTGGCACAAAATTGAAGAGGTTATTGTGCATGAGCCACCTAGTTCTTAGAAATAACAACAAAAAATGTGAATAAACTGAAAGATTTTGTTTGGCACAAAATTGAAGAGGTTATTTGTGCATGAGCCACCTAGTTCTTAGTAAGAACAACAAAAAATGTGAAGTGATGGTTGGGCCTTCTTACTACAAGGAAACTTTACATTTACATTTTGTTTACATACTTGAAAAAATACTTTCAAAAATTAACTCTCATAGAAAGTTACATCCCTTATTATTAACGAGCTCTGTAATTCCTCATACTTTGGTTTTATTACAGGATTTGAAATTTTGTCTCAAGATATTGTGAAGTCATACATTAGTAAAATCAAAACCCGTTGTCCATCATGCGTTATTCAACATTTAGATTTTTCACATACGTTTAGTGGTAAATTTATATTTGACCTTCTGTCTAAAGAGAAATTGAAATCCTCCCAATGGGACATAGAAGATGTCGCAACAACAAAAAAACAATGGTCTTCACTCTATGGACCCACATGGTCGCAACCCTTTCAAATACCAATGGAAAACAAGCTACAAGCACCTTATTTGTTTTATCGAATTTTGAATCGTGTTCGTCTTAATGATATTCCGACTTTTTTTGATTTTATGAAAGGTAATAGTATTGTTTCTTATTTTTTTGTCATTTATACTGACGTGGAAAAATGCTTTGATAGTCTCAATCACGACTCCATATTGGAAAAATTGACCCTAGCAGAATTTTCCCCTCCCCTAGTAAAACTTTTCTCTAGCTAACTGTCAATCCCAAGCAATAATTCCCCCCTCTGGAGTGGCCCAAGGCTCAAAACTTAGTAGCCTCTTGTTCATCTTGGCCCACAATGAAATTCATCACCAGGTCAGCCATGCCCACATACTAAGCTATGCCGACGATGTAAAAATGTTCTGTGTCGTTAAAAACACTTATGATTGTGATCTCTTGCAACAAGACTTGCACTCTGTAAGTAAAAGGCTGGCAACCATTGGCTTAAACTTTCACCATGATAAATGTTATGTGACGGTTTACACCAGGGGTCGGCAATTAATGTTTAGCGGGGTCCGGATGAACCAACAAAAAAAATCGTCGCGGTCCAGACATATTTTTTTTAATATTTTATATTATAGTACCGGCTCTCATGACACACTGCTTCATGCACTCGTCTTGTACATGGGAGTCTCGGGTTTGATTACCGGCGGTGACACAACAACAGCAACAATACCACCACCTCAAAAAATACATTCTTTCAATAGCTTGGATTTGAAAAGACTGAGATAGTGGGTTCGACATAAGAACCAAATAAAAAAAAAGCTAAAGAAAACACCTTTTGAATGATTTGAGAAAATGACTTTTATTAAATGTATTTGGTACCAAATGACAATAAAATAGGGATAAGTGTTGTAATATAAAAAAAAGTAAAAATTAACGTAGGTACCTTTTACCAAACTAAAATTGGAATCCTGGCTATTTACTCGTCCTTTGTTTCTTCATTATCTCTGCTATCTCTCTCTCCCTCCCCTCCCTCCCCCCTCCTTCTGAGTTACTCAGTTTCAGTATAAACAAGGTAAGTATATTTCTCATGTACCTACCTGAAATAGTTTATTTTTCTACAGTTGGATCAATTTTGGAACAATATCATTTAAAAAAATATTGCCACAGAAAAAAAAAAAAAATAGAAGGAGAAGGAAAATGGTTTTTTTTCAAACAAATAGAAATATGTCCGCGGTCCGGACATTTCAGCTTCGCGGTCCGGATCCGGACCGCGGTCCGCCTATTGCCGACCCGTGGTTTACAATAATAAAAAATCTCCCCTATACTATAACTATAAAATAAATAATGTTTCCCTAAATTTGTTAATGAGTACAAAGACCTAGGAATTACTTTCCAAAATAATTTTAATTTTAATTTACACAGAGAAGATTGAGTGTAAAGCATATCGAAGACTCGGGATGATAAAAAGGCACTCTCAACCTATTCGAGACCCAGATGTGATGAACATTTTATTCCTCTCCTTAGTAAGATCTGTGCTGGAATATGGTTCAAAGATATGGCTCCCTCACATTCAGAGGGCAATGAGCTCCATTGAGAGAGTGCAGGCTCGCTTTATCAGAAACCTCTTCAGGAAAGAGAATGGATTCAATCCTTTCTTTCCAGAATATATTGAATACAATCTCTTGGCTGAGAAACTGCATCTGGAGACCTTGGAGAATAGGAGACGGGGGGCAAGGGTTAAGTTTCTCCGAAACATCTTCAGAGGAGGGCTTAACAGTTCCTTTATGTTGGAAAAATCAAATTTAGAAGTCCCCAATATAAGACTAAGACCCACTAGACTAAACCACTTTTGAGACCCCTAATAGAAATCAAACGTTTAAATTTAAATCTCCTCTAGTGTCTATTATAATTCTATTGAAGATAAACCTGAGCTCTTTTAGTAATAATAGTATTATTGTTACTGGATGGGCAAAATGACCGTCAGTTATTGACTATGGGGATGTGCACGTCACTTTATGTGACGTCACATTTCTATAGAGTGTAGACGAGAGAGAGAGAGAGAGAGAGAGAAAAACAATACCCCTAAAGTATTTTATTTTAAAGTTTGAAAGAATTGCGGAGAAGGGAACAAGATGAACATTGAAACAAGAATTGAAGAAGGAATAGGAGACTGTATTATGCATTTAACTTACGAATTTTTGAAATATAGTTTATCTGCGGTAGAAAATTATAAATCAATTGAATATCTTCTCAAACATCTTTTAAAAAATCTGGTAGAACATCACACGGCTTTCCTTATTTAGAAAAAAAGAAGAAAACATTGTAATGGGCTGAAAATTTTGATGTCGAGTTTTCAATGCCAAAACACGTATTTAAGTCCCCAGAACCCAAATCTCAAGTTTCAGCAATTGGTCCGTTTGTGAACAAATGTCTTGGTAGGATTTGTCCTGTTCTAAGTGTATAATTAACATACATACCAAATTGCAAGTCTGTTGCAGGACCTACCGTTCTCTTTCCTCTTTCCATGCAGTATTCTTGAAAACCGCCGAAAAGCGGCATAATTGCCTGCGGTACATTCCATTTTAAATAAAATTCGAGATGCGTTTTTAAAATAAAATTAAAATCAACACATAAAATTGACATAATAAAAAAATCAAGTCTCTAGCTCTTACAGTTCTATTTTAGGCAATTTCTCAAAAATGCGAAAAGCGCTAAAATCCGCCAACGATAGATTTAAATTCAATCTAAAATGTCGCGACGCACCCCATGCATAAAATCAATATAATAAATAGGCACCAAATTTCAATATCTACCGTTTTCTTTGTAGCCGAGATTGATTAAAACCGCTAAAAATCTTCATAACCGCCAACAGTATTTTTGATTAAAAAAAAAACTTCATGGTTCTTTCCAGGTATAAAATTGACAAAACATTTAAATTTCAAGTCTCACTTACAATACTTTCCTTTTTATAGGATAAGGAAAGTAAAAAAAAAAAAAAAAAAAAAAAAAAAAAAAAAAAAAAATGGAAGTGGTTGGAGGAAAAATTAAACTATAAATTTATGAATATTTAAATTATTCACAACTGGAAATAAGAATATTCAAATTTTAATAATATTATTAGAGCATTCAAAATATGGCTTTTGCAACAAAAGATACTGGAAAAGTCGCTCTCAAGTGGCATAAATATACAGAGATTCGGTTTTTGGTTAAATTGAAACTTAAATATTTAGGGTGTCTCAAAAGAAAGTTCATATTTGTTTAGCTTATTACGTGAAAGCAACGAGTCCTAGGGGCGCTTTGGGCATGTCGATCGGTAGTCTGGCTCCAGAGATTTTGGTCGCTATGAAGCGTTTCTCGGTTGTGGACCGTACATTATGGATGCGAGAGTTTTACAAAACGATGAGGTTTTCGCCACTTAAATGAGGCGCTAAATATTCCTCTCAAGCATTCTTCAAATGAGCCAAGAAGTTTGACGAGACCGGTACTATACTGGGAAAACCAAACTTCAGGCCACCTTGCTCATAAAGAACACTAGAAAACTTGGAGAGTTTTAATCAGCCGTCATAAAAAAAGAGAACTTTCACGTTATCAGGCATTTTACTGTTCGATGAAATGCACAATATTCGATGTTAATAAATAGACTCAACCTGAATTCGAGGAAACTACATTTCCTTCTTTTAAGTTATTAATTTAAATTTTTAGCATGTGAGAAAATTAAGAATTCAAACCCTTTTGAAGACCGCAACATAAATGTCATACATAATGAAAATCAAATTATTGAACAATTTGAAAAAGGAAATTTGGATTTGAAATTGATAACGGAAACTGATGTAAATTTCATAACATATATGATTGCTCACATTATTAACAATGCTATTGTAATAGCCAACGTGGAGTGGAGGGCAAAACATCGAACCAAACTATTGTGCGACATTATGAAGTCTACAATTGATGGATATTTTAACAACCCTTTAAATTCTTCATTAATTTTAAAATAAATTGGTCTACGAGAATTAATTTATATTTGTTCAAATCAGATTTTTGCTGTCATATATAAAGTTTTCTCAAAATAATCCATTTTACAAACAAACAAACAAACATATATATATATATACTACCTGTTTTCCCGCGAAATTAAATCTTTTCAATTTTAGATTTTTAGTGGAGCCAACCCCAGAGTGAGCACCGGAAATTTTCAAATTTTATATTTTTTATGGAGTCCTTATATACTGTTTTAGGGGGGTCTATTCTCGTTATCTCTTTTAGTTTGCCCAGAAAAAAAATGCCAAAAGACCCGCTAAATAGCGTCATTTTTGGCGATAACTTACTCCCACTTGAACTTTAATTTTTTTCCTTTCTTATTACGCACCTACATACTAAAAGGGACCTGTGTGCCAAATTTCAAGTCTCTACGTTTAGCTACGTTGATTATCAGTCAGTCAGTACGACAGTCAGTATACCAACTGGGCTTTGCGTTTTATAAGTATAGAT
>CM022875.1:21481446-21491770 GCA_012654025.1 Pachypsylla venusta
TTACACTCCCCCAAAGCCAAAGAAAGAAATGTTGATTGACTCTTGGGGAAGATACCTGTATTGGATGGTTTCCTTATAATTGATGTGAAATGTTCAGATACTCACATCCACATTGATACCAGGCAGATCAAACACTTGAATGTTGAGTGACTCTTGGGGAAGATATCTGTATTGGATGGTTTCCTTATAATTGATGTGAAATGTTCAGATACTCACATCCACATTGATACCAGGCAGATCAAACACTTGAATGTTGAGTTACTCTTGGGGAAGATACCTGTATTGAATGGTTTCCTTATAATTGATGTGAAATGTTCAGATACTCACATCCACATTGATACCAGGCAGATCAAACACTTGAATGTTGAGTGACTCTTGGGGAAGATACCTGTATTGGATGGTTTCCTTATAATTGATGTGAAATGTTCAGATACTTACATCCACATTGATACCAGGCAGATCAAACACTTGAATGTTGGGTGACTCTTGGGGAAGATACCTGTATTGGATGGTTTCCTTATAATTGATGTGAAATGTTCAGATACTTACATCCACATTGATACCAGGCAGATCAAACACTTGAATGTTGGGTGACTCTTGGGGAAGATACCTGTAGAACTCATTGCCATCTTTGTACCACTTGACAGCGTACAGTGTTTCACCTTCTAAATCATATCGACATTCAAGTATGGTTTTATTTCCCCGAATTGTGTGAGTGTTGATCCGAAGTTCCAATAGCTTCATGGCATGCTTTCCTGCACAAAAATGACACAACAAAAATAGGCTATTAGTCTTAAAATTTCTTCAAAGCCTCTTAAATAGGTTCAAGTGATTGCAACGGGACCATAAGACCTGTGGTATACAATATTAATTTTTTTGTGGAGGGTTCAATTTTTTTTTGTGGAGGGTTCAATCAATTTTGTATTAATTTCCTATAATTGGGTGTTGATTTTTTTTAAAGAAGACTCTCTCCAACTTCCAATACTATTGCCACGTTTATTGTTGCTAGAATTTTCTTTTTTGTTAGAATAATTAGGGTAATCATCAAGTAGATACAGGGGGGGGGGCAGGGATAGAGGGTGTCAATCCCAGGGTCTTTTGTAAACCTGATCCATCTGTCTTAATTTTTAATTGTTTTGACGTTATACTCCGAGTTGGAATAATGTCTAAGTCAAGCGGTGTCAAAAATACAGTAATGAGCAAGTGGAAGTCTCCTTTTTAAAAACGTATCTTCTCAGTTTTATGACTGGGGTAGTTCACTGAGAATGAGGCCGGTCCTCTCTCCCCTGTCGAGCTTTAAGCTAACCATTTTCATTTGAATATCTTTTCTATTGATGCAGTAGTCAGGTCTAGTTTATTGAAATAACCCTCCAAACATTAAAAGAAATGTTTGTGTGTGTTCCAAGCTTACTTAACGTGTCAAACGCTTTCCTCAGCGTACTAAATTATATTAAGAAATAAAATTTTATACTAATGGAAATGTTGGAAAATTGGAAAAACAGAAACAACATTAAAAATCTGTACAGGTGAACATAAAGAAAATATCCCCTGCCAATACCCCACACAGCATGAACTCCTAATTCAGATTTGCACGTATGCTATGCGAAGGTAATGGATATAAGATATCTACAAGGATACCCTATTCAAAAGATACAGGGTCAAGCGGGGTAACCAATCAAACATGTTTTTTCCTCAATTTCGCGATTTGATCTTTACTATGTGTTTGATCACGGCCCAAAAACGGAGATCGTTAAAAAAAGGAACCACAATTTTTTTCCAATGTTAATCTAGTTTACCTTGTCGAAAAAGTGCTAGTGCAATTTTATATGGAACGCTCGTCGCCTCGAAGAGTTTTTTAAAAAAAGAATGTGACAGAGTCCCCAATCAAACAAATTACAATTTTCTGGATTCATAAGTTAAAGCCGACTTTTTTGGTTTCCCCCATTATTTAATTCGTTTCATTTTTGAAATCATCTGGGATTTGAAATCATGGACATAAGAAACACTGCTGTATTTCTTGGCTGGAACTGTGATGTGCGTAGAACCGACCATCGTGAGGACCTAGAACTAAAATGTCTGTCAGAGGATATGCATGTGTCTACGAACATTCTATTCATACTCGTATTTATTTACTTCTCACACTCACACCAGCCATTGTTCCTAACTTTGAAACACCTGATACATCTTCCACCCGACCCTATGCTAGATAAGTATGTAATATTTAACGACTCCCCGGCAAAAGTTTAAATTTATTTCTTATATAATTTCATTCGAACACTTCCAACGTCTAGTTTCGCCTTTTGTTTTTATCTCTTTACTAATGAATGAATCGATTGATTTTTTACGCGAGTTTTTCTTCTCAAATTCATTTTCTGAATTAGATACGTTTTGTGTTGTGGTTCGTTTGCTGGGGATTTTCTTTAATTTAATAGAATAGCATAATAGATTATTTATTCGTTTCTTTTTTTACTAATCTTATAAATGACTGGAATAGTTAGTGGAACTGATACAGATTGGATCAAACACACATAGTCCATTGTTGTAATTCTGTTCATTTGTGCAAAGAACATAATAACTATTTTAAGGTAAATCTTTGCCAACGACTTTACCACGTTGAATACACCTGGTTTTGACGGATCACAACGTCGGGCGTTGCTCAAATTTATTGTTTATTAGTAACGGAAAGAGACTATCATTTAGTGTATCAATTAGTTCTGTAAAATGTACCCAGATCTTTTATGTCACGTTCCCTTATTCCCTAATGACCGCCGGGTTCCTTGTTTATCCAACGGCGGAATTTATTCCTTTGTCTGGAAATTTTCCTGAGTTCAGAATAGGATTTTTCTCTTGTATTTGCTATTTCTGTTATTGCATACCCTGATTGAGATCTCACTGAGTTAATGGCCATGATGATCCCGGGTTGACCAATATGGCCCAAAAACTAATCATCAGCCATTCCAGGAACGCAATCAATGTTCATAACAAATTTCAATATCGGACAGGCGTTCCAAAATTATTGTGGAACAAACAGGCGTGTAAAGAATAGTGATGTTAAAAGCAGATCACACTTCGTTCAATCAAAACTAAGATTTTTCCCCAATCTGTTTTACGAGAGCTCGCTTTTTGATACCAATTTGCGTCAGTTCACTGGCGTTTAGAATCGTCAGGCATGTTTAGTACTCGGATGTGCATCGCTTGTGGTCACCACATGTTATAGATTACACTCCCCCAAAGCCAAAGAAAGACAATAGAGAGCTGTTGTTGATTATACCGAAACGGTATACCTTAGATAACCTAAATGTAAAAGTGTTTTGAGCCATGTTGGTTCAAAAAACAATCGAAAGATAAAGTAAAAAAATGCTATTTCTTCCATTAGAGAAAATGAAATAAAACTTAAAATATGTTAATTTTTTTTTAAGTATGGCTAACAGCATCTCTTAAAAAGAGCTCGTGTATCCTTAGGCACAACTCGTTCTGTGGTTTTCATGAGATGGAATCAATATCAGTAAATCGTAAATGGGTCAAATACAAACACCAGGAATTCAGGAAGCATCCTCCCTTTATTTCCAGTTGCACCATTGAGATAGCAGTTTGAGTACAGATTTCCTAGAGTTATTTTCTTTAAAGCACAATTAATGTGTTTCAAATAAAATCTATGATAACAAAGTGGGCTATAGCCCCATCTATATTCACGAACTATTCACACTCAGTTCTTTGGAGGTTCACTTCAATAATGACAGACCAGACTTGAGTGTTTCGCGTGCGAAATATGTAGATACTTGATTTTTTTTCAAGTCTCTGAACGTTCATTTTATTTCGGTGAATAGCTAGATTTTTTGTTCGTATTGAAGCATTTATTTGTAACTTCAGTTGCAAGTGACCCCTCCCATCAAAATTGATACCCTAGAGACTTTTGACCCTCATTTTTTTAGATTTAATTTTATTAAAAGCTCCTTCGAACACTTAATTTGATTTGAAACTTTTGTTTGCATATATTGCTCACACTGTGAATGGTTTTCACAATGAGGGCACTAACAACAAGCGTTTTATCAAATTTGTTTTCTATCTTTGCCCCTCTCCCTGTGCTGTTATTGGAGAACTTCTCATTAGTCAAGCGAACTCTTACTTACATTCCGTGTCCGTATCACTTAGACTTCATATTGACTTCTTCCAATTCTATCCTTGCTCCTCTCCCTGTGCTGTTATTGGAGAACTTCTCATTAGTCAAGCAAACTCTTACTTACATTCCGTGTCCGTATCACTTAGACTTTATATTGACTTCTTTCAATTCTCAGACAGCTATCTAGAATCAGATCTTCTTCTGTGCTGGCCGTTTCAGAATTAGGGCAAGTGAGAATGTTTTGTCTCAACGTCTGTTTAACATCTATCTATTGTTCATTCGACTTGTGAACTGGTGTTGTATTCAACGTGCCATAGGCGCAAGCTTGAGAATGATTTTCAGTTCAATTTCTCATTGGATGATTGAATACAAGTATCCCAGCGTCTATGGCACGTTGAATACACCAGTTCGTTGAATACATTAGATCACTCAAGTTAAGCAACGTCCAGAGAGGTTGTACCATGTGGGTGTCCACTTATATGCCCTCGTGATACTGGCTATTTTTCCGGCCCAACCCAGGCTAGGTGAGGTCAATGTGGATAGCTGGTTTGCAAGTTTCCAGCGAATGGAGGGTAAAACCCCCGTCCGTCTCGAATGAACAATAGATGTTAAAGGGACGACTAGCAAATAAAATAAAAAAACGTTGATTGACAGTTAGGATATACTCAGTCAACAACTATACCACGTATGATACACTACTCGCCTTCAGATTACTTAACTTAAGCAACGTCTGACGTATTAAGTACTCGGCTGGAACAGCTTCGCGAGGATAAGTGAGTAGCTGATTTATTAGAAAGTAATGCAGAATCATTATCCAAAAAATGTCAACGCAAAAGTATTGAGATCAAAAGAACATATTACGGTCAAGTGTTTTTACAGTCAGAATAGGGTTTTCATTAAAGATATACTATCAGCAGACATAAGAGACACATAGCTAATGAAGCTTTTTTAGGATTATCTGCGTGAATATGTTAAAAAGACGAAATAGTAAATTTTATACGACAGAGGCATAGCCACAGGCACAACCAATAAATTAATAGAAGTTGATGAATTAATTTAATCCTTCTAAGACAGGTTCCATAGATATCGTGATGAGCAATGAGCATGTCTGACGAAAATCAGTTTTGATTTTATTACTATGGATCATCAATTAGTTTTCTAATTCTCTTGAGAGTATGCTATGAAAACCACCCCAACCACATATTAAAGGGACAAAAATTACATAACTTTAAAGTAATTCACTCAGTTGTAAATTCCATGAAAAAGTAAGCAATTTTGTTTTGGCTTACGGATAGTCTAATATTACCCAGAAAATGTCAAATACAATTTCGTGAACGGTTTGTTTTCTCAATGGATTATTTCCAGGCTAACAAGTTGGACCTATAAAACTTTATTATTTCTCAAAAAAAGTTTTAAAATTAAGAAAACAATTCCTGAGTCAGTGCCTTTTAGGTTTGCGTGACAATGTGGAGAACTCTGATGAAATTTGAAATCTTGTCCCTTCTTAATACCCGCATTTTATATTTAGGTGGTCACACTTTTTTCATTATTGCTTGGAAGAATCAAAGTCAAACGAGAAAATAGGGTTCTTTAAAAAAAACACATGAGTTTTTCAATACAACCATGAATATCGGTTTGGATATCTTGTAGAGTTTTTGGTTTGAGATTTTTTTATTTATTTTCAACAATAATAGCAGTGCTCCGATTAATTGAAACCAGTGTTAACGCCACTACACTACAGACAAATTAGTAAGTATCCTAATTTGAGGGCGGAATATCTTAAAAATTGAGAATTTGAAACATTGAAAAGAGAGCGTCTATGGCATATTGAGTACACCGACCCTGTTATATAACTGAAGTTAAGCAACGTCAAGCGAGGTTTTACTAAGCGGATGACCATGTAGGTTCGTGCTCTTGAGTTGGTGGTTTGTAAGTTTCCAGCGATTGGAGGATAAAATCCCATCCCGAACAACCAATAGTTGTTAAAGAGACATTAAGCAAAAAGAGGAAAAATATGAAAAATAGTCTGAATTGTAGGTATATCCATTGAAAACAACAACTGTTTGCAAGATACTCCGCTAGTGATACTCAGTTTTCGACACTGACTTTTTTTCTAATCCAAAAAAGTTAGAAAAATTAACCTATAAAACGAACTAAAAGTGATAAAAAATACACCTAACAACAAATAAAAGGCCGAAGACAATAAAAGTTGAAATAAAAGAAAAAAAGAACTAGTTTCTAGAATAAAATGCTGGGTGATGTGGGAAACTGCAATATTAACAAAGGAAAATATTTAAGTCTTAATTTTGTTCCTCTCAAATTTGAGCAATACGTACATCGGAAAGCTCGATTTGACATTAGATAGGTAGACACATACGCAGATCAGAAAGCTCCAATTGACATTAGGTAGGTAGACACATACGCAGATCAGAAGGCTCCATTTGACATTAGGTAGGTGGACACATACGCAGATCAGAAAGCTCCATTTAACATTAGGTATGTAGACACATACGCAGATCAGAAAGCTCCATTTGACATTAGGTAGGTAGACACATACGCAGATCAGAAAGCTCCATTTGACATTAGGTAGGTAGACACATACGCAGATCAGAAAGCTTCATTTGACATTAGGTATGTAGACACATACGCGGATCAGAAGGCTCCATTTGACATTAGGTAGGTAGACACATACGCAGATCAGAAGGCTCCATTTGACATTAGATAGATAAACACATACGCAGATCAGAAAGCTCCATTTGGCGATAGGTAGGTACACATACGCAGATCAGAAAGCTCCATTTGACATTAGGTAGGTAGACACATACGCAGATCAGAAAGCTCCATTTGATATTAGGTAGGTAGACACATACGCAGATCAGAAAGCTCCATTTGACATTAGGTATGTAGACACATACGCAGATCAGAAAGCTCCATTTGACATTAGATAGGTAAACACATACGCAGATCAGAAAGCTCTATTTGACATTAGATAGATAAACACATACGCAGATCAGAAAGCTCCATTTGGCATTAGGTAGGTACACATACGCAGATCAGAAAGCTCCATTTGACATTAGATAGGTACACATACGAAGATCAGAAAGCTCCATTTGACATTAGATAGGTAGACACATATGTATGTATCGTCGTTTTAGAAGAGCTCCAAAATCAAAACTTTTTAGGTGACAACAATTGCGAATGAAAATGCTAACAAAAAAAATATTTTTGCTGAAAAGTTACTAATTCATGCTGCCTGCCATAATTTGGCGAATTTGACCGAAACATTATTTGCCTCATCTCGAAAACGGTTTGGTATTTTTGAGTTCTTATTGTTTGTCATGGTATTTCCATACAATTTTCGATGGCACTTGCCGTTTTGGCTAAACAATTTGGAAAATTAACATTCACGGATGTGTGATGCCAATTATTTTTTAAACGTTCTTGCACTGAAAAGTGTATTGTCGAACTAAAGTGAGCCTTAATAGCTTTACTGCGTTACCCAGACATCAAAATTGAAAATATAACCTTCTGAAAGGACTATATATGATTCACACTGTAGTATGTAATAGGAAATATTCGTTGTGTTAGAATAATTGGCTAGCCAATTTGTGGATAGCGGCACCTACTGATATCACATCCATCAAATATTCTGCACATTTTTTTTTGTCTTAACGTCTCTTTAACATTTATTGGTCTTTCGAGACCGCCATTTTACACTCCATTCGCTGGAAACTTGCAAACCAGCTACCCACATTGACCTCACCAAGCCTGGGTTTGGTCCGGAAAATAGCCAGCATCACGAGAACCAAACCAACGTGGACACCCACATGATACAACCTCGCTGGAGGTTGCTTAACTTCAGTGATCCAACGGGAACTGGTGTATTCAACGTGCCATAGACTGCACATTTACTTTGCAGATCAACTTCATGAAGTTAAAATTCAATCAATCATAATTGACTTTGTTGTAAAGGCGATGTACCATATTAGAGAAAGACGCCCATACCCCATACCTCTAATACGACGCGGCGTAGAGACTTTATATAATTGTTAGAAAACCACTATGGAACACACGAAGTTACGAGAAACAAAAGTGAGGAAGAACAGACTGTTGTTACGTTTTACGTTAGCATATTCTCTCAAAAGGCAAATAATAATACACTGAACCTAATATAACCCGGTGGTGTTTTATCAGAAAATTTAATAAACGGAGAACTTCTTATACTGCCTATGCTATCCTCCTGAGATTAAAAATGAAAAATATACCACTCGAAGTGTTACAAAGTATGCAGATTCTAATTTTCTCAAGAAATTTGCACAGCACAATCAGGGCAACATTAAGCTCACACGGGGTCTGTCGAAATATGTACATTCAACGCAAACAACAGTGCAATCTAAAAGTCTGAAAAATTTAATTAGAAGTGACTAGTTTCGTACACTCCTGAGTGCCAAAGGCCGAGGACTGAGAGTTTAGGTTGTTTAAATGAATTTAGCTCTGATGATGTGCTCAGGAGAGTACGAAATGTGCCCAAGCCAACCAAATTAATTAGACGAGTGTTATCTTAATTTTTCAAACAAAACGTTGCAGTTATAGGTTTATTATTCGTGTGCCAATCTGCTAATTACGTCATCTATGTCTAGAGGTTTGTTATAGGTTTATTATTCGTATGCCAATTACGTCATCTATGTATAGAGGTTCGTTATAGGTTTATTATTCGTGTGCCAATTACGTCATCTATGTATAGAGGTTTGTTATAGGTTTATTATTCGTATGCCAATTGCGTCATCTATGTATAGATGTTCGTTATAGGTTTATTATTCGTGTGCCAAATTCCGTCATATATGTATAGAGGTTCGTTATAGGTTTATTATTCGTGTGCCAATTAAGTTATCTATGTATAGAGGTTGATAAACATATTTAAACCTCGACTAGTGGTTGGTTAACTTCCACTCGATAGTCTATTTTTTTAAAATTTGACTTGACTCAACACACCACTTAGGTATTTTATGGGTATGGTTATATGAATATTGAATATGGTGATTTTTTTTTTTTTTTAAATAATAGGTTGTTTTTTTCACACCCATTACAGTAAAGCCATTCCTTAATAGTATGAATTTTGTACTGCATCTACTAGCCACATTGGTTAGGTATTTTTTAAAAACAGCCCTGTGCATGCGATTAAACAATGTTCTTCCAACGAACGCAGATATATTTATAAATTCTATGCAGATGTGATATGAGAAAATTATTAAATCCGTTACAAATTAATAAATGAGAACATTTTCTTTTGCAATATGAACAAACTATTTATTTTGTCAAGTCTCCAAACCTAAGAAATCGAATCCCAATGTAAAAAGCGATTTTTACACGTTGAATGTACTAGTTTTCTTTTAGAACACTGAAGTCAATCAACTTTGGACGTGTTAATCGCGCGCATGGAAATACCTACTAAATACAAGCCCACGAGGTACTCCGCTCGTGACACAACGTTGATGCGCGGGGTGTACACAGCCTTTTCGGGAACGGGGTACGCTGAAAAAAATAATAAACCAAAAAAACTCCTAATGATATTAAGCAATTGTATAAGAAATTTGCTCAAAGAGAACGCATCAGTAGAGTTAAAGGAGCTGTTCTATTTTTTTGCTTTGTTGGCATTGGATGGCGAGGCCATTCCATACAGCCAGAGGGGCCGTGTTTATTTAAATTATGATATTACGGGTATTAAAAATTTATTTTATTTTCAAAAAATTAAAAATGTAACCGTATGTATTGGTATCGAAAAGGATCGACTTATATGAAAAGGGATTTTTACATATTTTGGTTAGAGAATCAAAAAGTTTTTTACGAGATAATGTGTATTTTTGGCAGATCATTAGTATATGCTCGAAGTCTTCTTTTTCGTTACATTCTGTACAATTATGATTTGGTTCTATATTTATTTTGTATAGATATGCTTTGCAAAGTACATGGTTTACTCTTAATCGATTTAAACAAACAATATATTTTCTTGAAATTAAAAATCTATCACTAAACCATGGCTTTTTGTTTATTTCTTTAAAAATATTTTTGTAAAAAAGGCCTTTACCGTTTGTGGGGTCCAGAAAGACTTTGAGTCCTTCGAGGTCGTCTTTTTCAATGTGGCATTTTACATCTGTAGGTCCTAGTTTTATTTCGATTTCATCTCCATGTATGGTGGCGTGTCTG
>CM022875.1:21496371-21518322 GCA_012654025.1 Pachypsylla venusta
CCAAGTGTAAAGTCGGTATTACTTTAAGAGAATTGAGACAGAAAATTTAAGTGCGGGATATACAGCAGCAACAATAAACTTGGCCCCAATAATAGATATCACTACTTTAATGGGCAGAATTTTTTGGTTGAATAAGTGGAACTTGACCTTTTTTCAATGATAATTTTTTGTGAGATTAGTTTAACATAAAATAAATTATTGAAAGTAATTGTGCTACAAACGGAAAAATCCTGGCGTTAAAAATAATTATCATGGGAAGAAATAATAAAATAATTATTTCCAATATTTTAGTATACATCACACTCACTTCAAATCGCCACCATTTGACTCCTGTTGGCCAAATAGGGTCAAATTTCAGGTAACTTTATGAATTAAATGAATATCCACACCAAAGTTCATCAAAATCGGACAAAAGACCAATCATTGTGTTAAAACTATAGAACTTCACTCCGTTCGCACAATGAAAGTACGACATGCACTTGACCGTGGTTCAACAACTCCGTGATGCCTATGAACGACTTCCAATAAAATAGGGGATTGCTCTCTAAAGATGATATTTGTCTCACATGGCAAGAGTCTAAACATATTAATAAGTTCCCTTTCAATGAACTATATACATAGGTACCGTTCAAAGTTTTATACAATTTACCGAACCGAAGTAGAAATACGAATGAAAGTTTTTATTAAAGGGGAACTCGTTTTTCTTTTCACTTTTATTTACTTCTAGTTAAAGTGAAATTTAATTTTCCTTTAGGTAGGTATTTTCTTTTTTAAAGTACCTACCAACATTTATAATGACTACTAATAAAAGAGAGTTTTATGCTAAGTTCTCTTTTTGACTAAGAACGGAATAATGATGTTAAATGACAATAAATGTTTATGTGTCACGTGTCATTTATTTGGGTAACCATCTCGATATTACAAAGTTTCTCATCACGAACGCTATTAATAAACCATAATGAATTTCTTTTTTGTTTGTTACCGAACTATGCATATTATGCGAATTCCGAAGATTTTTTTCAGGTAGCCGAAATAGCTAGTTTGGATTAATTTTGGTTTATTATTTTCAAATATTGAACCTTTGGAATCGTCACGAAAAAAAAAAAAAAAAAAATACCCCCCTCAAAATTAGATATTATACGTTTCAAGGTACGTAGAATCCAAAAATCGAATAAAAAAAATTCCGTTTGTCCGCCGTCCACCGCACGTCGTGATGGGCACTTTTGTCACTTAGCGTTGACCGATTTGGATGAAATTTGGTATATAGGTCCCATCTGAGCTACAATTGTACCTTAAAACTTTTGGGTGCAATCGAATACACTCTTGGCGATTTTTGCCGCTTTTTAGCGGTTTTCAGTATTGCTGTCTAAAAGGAGAATGGTAAGAGCTATAGAGATTTGAAATTTTGTATCTATGTCATATTTGGGGTCTCAGTTAGCTCCGAAATTTTTGGGTTCAATCAAATATACCGCTGGCGGTTTTTATCGCTTTAAAGCGGTTTTCATTAATTCTGTCCAAAAAGAGCCAGAGACTTCAAATTTAGTAGGTATGTCAAATTTACAGTCTAATTACGCCTCAGATTTGGAATCGTCATGAGAACCCCCCTCATTTTTTTGGGAGGGGGGTATTTCTTTTGCCAGTAAAATAATAAACCAATGTGTCACATTGGCAGAGTTTTTTTAGACAGGGTTTCTCTCTCGATCGCAAATTCCACGTTGACTTTGTTTCAGATTTATCCGTAAGTTGACCGCTAATAGTGCTGCGTGGTTAATTTCTGACTAGGACAAAATGAGCATAGTTCCTCGATCATATTTATGATCAAGAATTTTAGAAATCTGGCATTAAGCATTTGGTTTTTAATAAAATGATCACACACCAACGCGACTGGTGGAGCACGCGGGGATTGCCAGTTTTATTAATTTTTATACTGCGAGGGAGTTATCTAAATGAAATATATTACACAAATACAAAAAGATGATTTACACTCAAAGTTGTCTGCGAGTAACTTTTACTCTTTTTTTAATAAGTTTTATTAATTTTGCAAAGAAACAAACAATACAAGTTCTGATTCATAATTTGAAGCGGGGAAAGTAACAGCCCCAAACTTTTCGAAGAGATTTTATAAGTTTGTCTTCAATAATTTATATAATAAGTATTGAATTTTATTCTAATATTCTGCGAAACAGTTATTAAAACAATAATAACATTTGTTTACCTGATGATTCTCATGAATCGCGATAACTGGAATAATTAATCGTCAGTACGAATCTTTGTTTCTTACTAGCTAAAAACACGAGTAACATATTTTATACCAAAATTACAATCAGCAAATGAAACAAGAGATTTTTAGCATATGCTGATTTCTTGTCTGAATCTTAAAAGTCCCTGAAGATAAAATAATAACACAACCTGGACCTGAATTCTAATTCATTACGGCGGCGGCATTAAATTGATAGCGACACCCAAGTTTCGATGAGGTCTACAGACTTCAGGAAACCGTTTGAAAAGGTTAAAGGCCATGAGTTTGAGGTTTGGGAAAACAAACTAAAGTGACAAATATTTATGCTTATCATTTTCCCTCATTGACGGGGTTAGGAAAACATTTATGAAGCTAACGTAAACAAAACACTGTCTGACCAAACTTACACTGTCTGAGTACCTATAACGTATAACCTAATAAAACTTTTCATATCCGAAGTTTATTTCGCTAGTTGCTCTTTGCCTCTGAATATTTGATTAACTAAGCTTACCACAAAGCGTGTCCTTACCACAGTCGTATGTTTGCACTCTGTATCTCACTGTTGTAAGAATTGTTCATTTTTTTTAGGAAGAAATGAGAAAGTGAGAAGGGGCATTGTGGAACCTTATGAAGATCTGTTTCTAATCAGAAAAAGTGAAGTAAAATTAAAGTAGGTTGATATCTACAACGCAGGGTACGGAAACATGGCCATTGATCAGACAATGCAAAATAAGGTTCCTCATTAAACAAAACTTTTTATCAACAATAAGAAGATCTAAAAATTTTCATTTGGTTACTTTTCAGCGATCCTCAGTGAGCCAGGGTCAGTGACAAACGTATAGAGAAACAGACATTGTATTAGTAATCTAAATAATAGAAAGAACAAAAATGGACAAACGTCATCATCCTCTTAGTTTTAGAAATAGTATAGATAAACAGACATTGTATTAGTAATCTAAATAATAGAAAGAACAAAAATGGACAAACGTCATCATCCTCTTAGTTTTAGAATTAGAGTGGATACGGAAATCGGAAAAGGAGCATAGAAAGGGCGAAGTTTAGATTTTATATAACTATATGTCGAAATCTGTGGGAGAAGAGTCAAAAAGGTAAAAGATTATTTGAACAAATCTCACAATCACTTCAATTATCAAGCTTCGAAGAAGTTTCGAGTACTATAGTCGATGCACTCGACAATTATCTCAAGCCTTTACCTAGAATAAAAAAAAAATATATATATCTGCCGGAAACAATAGAAGGGTTTGGTCGACAGAAAACAAAATCAATTAATAGCATTCAAGTCAAGTACAAAGCTCTTGAGGGATTTCTGACTTTCGGAAAGATTTTGAAGATGTTTTAGGCAAATTGTGCTAAAGTTATACTTACCCATAAATTTATTAGAATAGAATTGAAATTTGTTTTAAACTTCTTGGTACATTATTATGTTGAAATTCGTGATATTTGCGACACGAAGCGACTCAATTTGGTCACACGTGTCAATTGTCAATTTAGAATAACAAAAATAAAACCATTTTTCGTAGAAGTGGGGACGGCTAACTACCCTTGACAGAAATTCATCGTTGACTGAGTGAAAACATTTCATCACTGCCATTTGTTGCCAGAGAAAGAAAGTCTTACGAAACTCATAAATTTGGTTTCATAAACAGTAAAACGTTTTTTATATGAACTCAAGTTAATCAAGCACATTACCGATGGTTTTCACAAGACTTCGTTAATCATACATACCGACGAATTTGATTTTATGGAATTTGGTGAAACTGACCATTGACCAATATATAACTCATCAGTCATCAGGCAGTAACAAAAAAGAAAGAGAACTACGTGATATTCTCTACCCTTTTATTGAACTCCTCACGTTTTTAAATGTACCGGCTTGATGCATTTCAGATTTCAGTCAATACATATTAAATACTCTATGCAAAATGAAAGGAAACTTTTACCCATGTTTTTAGCTTTCCGGAGGAAAAGGAAAATTAAAAGAAGAAAAGAAATATTTTTTTTATTGTTTTTGATCATTTTCGTTT
Organism: Pachypsylla venusta; assembly: GCA_012654025.1. Lineage (NCBI taxonomy): Eukaryota > Metazoa > Arthropoda > Insecta > Hemiptera > Aphalaridae > Pachypsylla > Pachypsylla venusta. The sequence continues at coordinate 21,500,656 of CM022875.1, forward strand.
TGTGCTATAGACAAAAGTCTTTTGTTGTTATTTTGTCTTTAGTTGAAAGTTAATTGACTGAACTAGATTAACTCTTCTGGGTGATTACAAAAAAAAAGTGCCATAACTATGTAGGGACTATTAGAATGAGGGGTGTGTGAAATATTTTATTACCAGTCTTTAGTAACGGACTTTGATAAAGATTTTTTTTAAAATATATATATGTATATTTTTTTAGGAATATATTTAATGGCACCCTCTTCTAAAGATTCTATTTCCAATCTTGTGTCGAAGAGGGGGGGCTGGAGTTGGATTCCAACCAACAGCCTCCTGATTACGAATCCACCGCCTCAACCAACTGAGCTACTACATAAAATTCTATATAAAATATTAGCGTGTAATCAAATACGAATAATAATATGGCTCGCTTGTGTACATTTCCAAATTTATTTATTTATTTTATTAATACCTACATAACAACAATAATATGAGGTTCCCTCCCTAAGATAGACACTATCTTCTAAAGAGTCATGGAGAAAGGAATTCTGTTGAACTAAAGGAGGAAATCTCTACAGAAAATCAGTCACAACATGTAAGGCATACCAATTTGATGAATGCATTGCACAGTCAAATCAGATATGAAATAAACATCTTATTAGGAATGGAATAAATTTATTCAAATAGTAATTGACGACATTGACCAGATTCTGATTGCAAAGGAGTCGGTTGCATTCAATTATTTAATAATTCCCTCGGGAAGAGCTTGTCATTATTAACAGTATTTATTTAGGTTTAAATGATATTGATATCAAGTTATGACTACATAAGAAATTGATTTTTTTTATAGACCGCCATTATAGAATTCAATAATTCTTGTATTACCTAAAAAATCCTCAAAATTTTGAAATATAATTTCTTAATTTCTAGATTATCTTTAAATAAGAGAAAAGTGGATTTATAAGCACTCCCGAATAACAATGACGCAATCCATTTTATTAATCATCTCAATACATTATGGTCGATTGTATACAGTATGCCTCAAAAGACCGGTCCCCCCAAACTTTTGAACGATAAGGAGTTTTTGAATTTTAAAAAGCTCTATGAATAGAAAAGGAGTCATGAAAAATCGAATGGTTATGGTGAGATCCAGGTTTGGCCCCGGGAGTGAATTTTACTGACAACAAGCGTCGATTTCTCAAGAAATTTAAATGGAATGATAATGTCAATTTATCAAGAAATTTAAATTTTCTCAAGAAATGAGGAATAATTTTCCTTTTTTTTTTTTTTGAATAATCAGGGACGGAGTTAGAGGGGGTGTAAAATTAAATTTTGTTACAACTTTTGTATTTGTTTTAGGGTTGATGTAAAAGTTTTCTTATTGTGCATGTTTTCATTCTAAAACTAGTTATTTCCTATGTCATTTTATTGAAATTTTCTCATTCCTCTGGCCACGCTGTGAAACAAATGAGAAGATCAATTGTTTTTCTCTTTTCGTTTAAAATGTTTCTTTATTTAGGTTACTTATCACTGCTTGCCCTGAATGACCATCTTACTTCAACAAATTTTTAAACGCCGTTTTGTAAACAGTCTATTTTTAACTTCCAGGAGAAAAATGATATTTGACTTTGTCTTCTCACGACACTGATGAAAATAAAAACGTACACTTTTGGTGGTTTAGATTAAAACAAAGTTTAAAACAAATACCGTTATAAAGGGTGTACCTTTGGACCCCTCCAGCACCTCTGATATTTTAAAAAGAAAAAAATTAAAAAGGAAATTAATCCTTGTATCCTTTAGAATTTCAATTGAACTAAACATTATTTGTATACTATTCCATTTAATTATTTTGAGAAAAAATACTTTTTCTGAATAACAGTCACTTCCGAGGTCGAACTTGGATCTCACCATGACAATTCGATTGGCCATGGCCCTTTCCTTATCCCTAGAGCTTTTCAAAATTCAAAAATCCCAAGCCGTTCAAAAGTTAGGGGGGGGGGTTGTGATTAGTCATTCTGGGGCATACTGTAGATGTACATCTAAGCATAGCTTTTTCTGAAAATAATCAAAAAGATTTCTAAAATATCTTTATAAAAAAAACATCTTCAAAATTCTCGTTTTAAATAGGGAAAAAGATTATTTTTTCCTTTGGGTTAGCAGGATTTATTCAGGATACAAAAAATATTATCTTATTATTCATCCGGGGAGGTTAGGAGGCTCTTGCTTGTTAACTTCCTGCAATATATAGTTAAATATTGTACAAGTTTTCTCAACAAGAAGAAAGAAGAATAAGTTGGCTGAAGTGGGGATAAACTTAAACACAAAGGCGAAAAAAATATTTCAAGTTTCTAATTTGAGTGAAAATACGTAACACTTTGCAGTCAAAATACATATTCCTATTTTATTAAATAACATTTTTCCTGTTTTTGATAAAACTTGGAAAGCTCTGCAATTTTTTGTCAGTATCAGATTTAATGTTTTCTCCTTCTCCAAATTATCTAATTAGCCATAAAAAAATAATACAGCAGTTCCCGTTATAGACAGCTGAAGTTAAGCTGAGTTTGTAGCTACGTAAGTTCGCACTCTTGTGATGCTAGGTCTCGAATGACCAATAGATAATAAGAAAAAAATCTAGGGTGATAACATAGATTTTATTACTTTCAAAAGTTGGCCATTTCGACACATAAGAAGGTTTTCCCGCCATCTCTCTTACCAATTTCTAATCATACCAATTTAAATAATGCATTGTCACCTGGTAGCCCTGTATGCTACAATGCATGGTCACTTGACCACACAATTATTAAATTTTCAGTTCATTATAGCAGCAGGCAGCGTGATAATGAACTGAACACGGGTTCTTTCTCTTTACATACAAAGGTTTGGTATTTTTCAATATCTTGTGCATGACTGACTTCATGGTGTGCTGATAATTTTGACTATCTCAGAGAAAGCCCATTTCCATACGTTCGGCTGACAGATTACAAAATGAATCTACAGGAAATCAGTACTGAAGAGTGCAGGAAAATTATTTATATTAAGAAAACTATTACATACGATTTTTCATCAATATCACTGAAATCAGTTCGATCAGGCATGGATATTTTTTTTAATTTCGGGGATTTTTTTTTCTTTTTCCCGTTCACAGAACCCTCCTAATATTGTTGTAAGTTCTTTGTGCTCAACGAACTGACAAATCCAATGAGTGCTCCCTTAAGGGCTATATGTATTTTCAATTATATTGGTTTAATTGCCAATTTATTTGAGCCTACAGAAAAACGTTGAAATTTTAGGCTATCTTACCTTAATACAGGACTTATGAAAGAGACAGATACCACCTTCTTTATGCAACTGAGTAGCGATTGTAGGGGAAGCTATAGCTTAATGATATATAATTTTATTTGTCTTAATTATGGTCTTACCCAAATTTAAAGTTAAACTATAAAAAATACAGCTGATTCCTTTACATGTCAGTGTCTTGTGAGCTCCTAAAGTTCTTTGCATGCATAATTTGCATTTCAGGTCTTATTATGAGTAACTTAAACACAGAAAAGGTAAGTCGTGGCCAGCGTGAGGTTGTGTGATCTGCTCGCACGCTACTAAAAAAATTAAAGATATAATATTCTTACAAAATCTGATATTATAATAATATAGTTTATATTTTAAAATACCTATGAAATTCAGTCGGTTATGGAGGAGGAATTTTTTGGGAAAAGAAATATACCACATCCAAAATCATCATGGATTGGAAATATCTATGGAATGGAAAGTTTGATGATTTACTTAAGATTTTGGAGGCTTTTGAAATGTATGTACGTTGGAGTACAAAGAAGTATTAAAGAAGTTCAACATTGCTTTCTGTAAATTAAAAATCAATTTTTAACGACGCCAAAGATTTTTTTGGTTTAACGTCTCTTTAACATCTATCATCGCAAATGTTTTCTTTTCTTCTTTAACTTCACTTTTTCCCGCTTTTATTATGGGTCAGAGTTGTTTTCGTTAATTTTACCATGCCAAAACGTACTTTTCAGTGCCTACTCTCTTTACCTGTACCCTTTCCTGGCACGGTAACTTTCGCTTGGAAGCAGAGTTTTTAAAGGCTGTGGATGTCCTTCTTAACACCAAACCTTCTTTATTTACACGGGCTTAGGACCGTGACTTAATGAACCTGACTTGCTCCCCTCCGGTGGCTACATTATTTATTTTTTCTGGCTTAACGTCTCTTTAACATCTATTGATCTTTCAAGACGGGGGTTCTACCCTCCATTCGCTGGAAACATACAAATCAGCTACCTAGATTGACCTCACCCAGCGTGGGTTGGGCAAATATGAGAAAATAGCCAGCATCACGAGGTCACAACACTACGCGAACATCCACTTGGTGTAACCTCACTGGACGGTGCTTTTTAGTGATCTAACGGGAACCGGTGTCTTCAACGTGCAATAGATGCTGGCTCACGACAAGAACATCCTTGGAATTTACCAGCTTTACATCACCCCATTTTGTATGACCAATAATGACACAAAAAAATAATTTCGCTTTCCCATCTTTCAATCATGCAGAGTTTAAAAGGGGACATTCTCATCAATCTCAGGAAATATTCATCTTTCAAAAAAGAGCCCTTAGATATATCACCGAAGTTAAGCAAAGTCCAGCGAGGATTTGCTAAGTGGGTGACCCTGACCACGTTGGTTTCATGTGTCTACCCAACGCCGACGTGTCTATTTAATTCTAGAATCGTTCTTTGGTTGTGTACCTTATTCAGATCATTGACTGTGAACACCTGGTAAATAAGTATGTGATGTGCTCAACATAAAACGGACAGCATAGCCGCACCACAGGGCGAAATAATAGGGCCAAACTAAAGAACATCTTCTCTTCTTTGAACATAAAAAAAGTCTATACAAATGTTTCATGAAAAACGGAACACAAATTCAAGAGTTATCGAGGTACAAAAATTAGTTCAAACTGCTGATTGGTGGAGTTTGAGCATAGGCATCAATTCGTACGGTCAATTAAACAAGATTACTAACTCAACGAATTAGCCTCCGGGTGTAGTAATGAACGGAAATATTACTCCGGTCTATTCAAAAGTTCCATAATATCACGAATGAGAGAATAGTTTTGCAAGGTCCGTTTCATATGGGACATGACTGTCATCCGTAACTTTTAAATTTCTTCACATCCAGCAAACTGTTTGGAAAAGTTTTTACTCCCCAGGGACACTATCAACGGATGTTTCTTATTTTCAAAGAATACAGTTAAATACATTGAAATACACAACTTTTTCTTTTTCTCTAAAAAGTACTAACTAACTAAAGTTACCAAAAAGGAATAATGATATATTTTTGTCTAAAAAACTTTGTTTCATTCTGTTTTTAAGTTTTTGAAAAGAGATCGATTTGTATGACTAGAGACATGAAACCATCTAATGTAGTTACACAAATTGCGAAATATCTGATTTCTAGCACCAACCACGAAAGCAATGTCAATCTTCTAGGATTAACCAGACCCCTTCAAAGAATACAGATGAAAATCGTTTAACGAGCAAATATGATAAATGCCTATTTTTTATTCGACAATTGAATGTCAAGTACATTGAAACGTAAAATATGAAAGGTTGGGAGGGTTGCATATTTTCCTGATCAATTCCAAAAGTTCATTGTAATAATACGAGTAAACAATAATTAGGAACTAAACTTCCCCAAAATTGATCTGTAAACTTTTTAGGCCTTTATAACTTCACTACTGACAACATTCATAATATAGTTTGCAGTAAGATTTCATTTGTTTATGTTACTATCATCCATGTTCGAAATGACTTGGTACACTCATCGATAAATTTGAATTTTCAGAGCTGTGTAGCTGTGTACAATACTCGTACCATTTAATAGTGGAGAGTAGAGATAGGGACAGTTTTGCTATTAAAAATTAGTCATTTTATTACACATTTATTTATTTTTTTCTACAAAAAACCTTCCAAATTTATGTTCAAAATATTAAAAATTATGTGCTGCCAAAATGCCCTAAATTTATTACATTTGATTTACAGAATGATACACCGCTGATGCCGCACCAAATGTAAATATGAATATTTTATGTTGTGCTGTTAGTACTGAGTAAATAGTCATTTTTATGATTTAACAACAGAATTTCGCACGAGATAAGTTGTTTTTTGAAGGAAGGTATGGGTTAAAAAATGTCCGCTTTCGATTTCTTATCTGTTTCAGATTTACAGGTACATTAGATCACAAGAAGTTTCTGGACCCAGAATTTTCATTTTTCGAAGAAAATAAAGAAACCAAACAGTCCAGTCAAATAAGATCAAAAAAGATAGGAGCCTGGAATATATTTGTAAAAAGCGGGAGATGACTTTATGTCCCTTTGGGCATTCTGAATATTAGTAATCTAAGTTTGCGACGGTTTCTGAGATGATCTAAATTTTTTAGCGGCCAAAAGCCCCGTAGTTATGCTGCTAATTTTAGTTTTTGGCTTATAACATTCAAACGATTCATTTTATGAAAAAAAAAAAAAAAATACTCTATTCAAACTTAATTAGAATTAAATTTGACGTTGAGTAACATCTTTGAATGTTAAATTTGGTCCAGGGGTTTGGTCAGAATGGGAAGTCGAAAATAGGCTATTTTTACGTTTTTTCAGAAAAGTGTACTATACTCCATTTTAAATGCCAAAAAAAAATCATATTTCATTTAACTTGGGGGAAATTTTATGCCAGAACATATACGCACTTTCAAAATTTGCTCCTTCCTACGCGCAGATAGACGGAAAAAGCGAAAAGTGTTCGTAATGCCGATTAGCCGCTGTATGACTATTTTGTATTTTTATGACTTCTGATCTCAAAATTACTGACATTAAATTCGGATGAGATTTAATTGTTATAAGGCGAAAATCTAATTTGACTGGGTTAAAAATTTTAGGAAACATTTCAAATGAACAATCGCCTCCCTGAAGACTTGTAAAAATCGTAATAACAATAAAAAGCGAACATTATATGATGCACGGAGCTCGAATATCCCGTTGGTATGCAAAACACTCACGTAGAGAAAAATGATATTCGGCTGTCTTATGCATTAGAACGAGACTTTCCAAAATATTTCAATGTTATTAAAAAAAATTTCATTTTGATGAGAAAAAGGAAGCAAAGACCTGGGGGGAGGAAGGAGGATGCGAGAAGCTACGAAGAAAACCAAGGAGGGAACAACGGGATATGACAAACTCTGCCAATGGGACACATGGGTTAATTATTTCACTGGAAAAATCCCCCCCCCCCTAAAAGCAGGGGGGCATAATTAGACCCTAAGTTTGGCATGCATACCAAATTTCAAGTCTCTGGATCCTACCATTTTCCTTTTAGACAGCATTAATAAAAAGCGGTAAACACTGCCAGCAGTACAATTGATTGCACCCAAAAGTTTCAAGGCTTACAGGGACTCCAAATATGACATATATACCAAATTTCAAGTTTCTAGCCCTTACCATTCTCATTTTAGACAGGATAAGTGAAAACAGGGAAAAAGGCTAAACCCGCAACGGAGTTCTTTGTTTGAGATATGATAATTTTGCACGAAAGTAAAAGTGCCATTAAATGTAAATTTTTAAATTCTTTCCCTTCTAATATAAATGATAGATCCTCAGCTTGTGCCAGCATCTTCTAATGATACTCCCCGTACTCCTTCAGAACTTTAAATCCCATTGCTTCGTTAACATTTTCCTATTGAATGGAATGTTCACATATTAGCTTCGTTATGACATCAATTGCTATGAAATCACTTAAGAGATGAAGTTCACCATTTCGTATCATATTTAGCTGCTACAATTTTTGTCACTCGGAGCATTATTATTTTAACGTTGTCTATTGCTTCCATCATTAAACTCATCATCTGGATATCACAAAAGAGTCCTTTAATAGGAGTCCTGAGCGAATTCCCTTAGGTTTTCTGAGGACCCCGTTATCCACCCTTTTGTATCACCAAACACAAATTTAACTTTTTAAAATTAACGTTCGGATCTTGTCCACATTAAAGATCCAGTAGTTTCTAACGCCCCGCCGCGCCAATAGTAAACAATAAATTATACTTTGGGGGTGGCATCTAATACACCTGCCGAGTCCACCCGAACTATTTTTGTAAAATATCACAAAAAAGGCAATATATTTATGTTTGTGTTATTGATGATATAATTGTATTGCAGTGTTTGACATGCTTCTTAGATGTATGATGACAGTTTAAAACTTTAGCAGCAAACAAAAACTAATTTATTTATACATCTGGCTACCATCAGAAACGATAATGTCACTATTCATGGATTTGAAATTAAAGTTTAGCCAACGATCATACCACGTTGAATACACCAGTTCCCGTCAGATCACTGAAGTTAAGCAACGTCGGGCGTGGTTAGTACTTGGATGGGTGACCGCTTGGGACACCACGTATCGTTGGCTCATTTTTCCGGCCCAACCCAGGCTGGGTGAGGTCAATGTGGGTGGCTGGTTTGCAAGTTTCCTGCGAATGGAGGGTACACCCCCCGTCTTGATTTCTTGAATGACCAATAGATGTTAAAGAGACGTTAAGCCAAATCAAAAAAAAAAAAATTAAAGTTGTTGCTAATGCTATTCCGTGATTTGGAAGTTCATTTCTAAAAAAAGTGTTAAAGTTATTGTTTATCAAACTAAAAGTGAGGTAGACCTGACGGGCTCAACAGTGAGTGACACAGACCTCGTTAAAAGTTTTCCCTAACGTACGAAAAACATTATATTTTATTATATTGCATATAAATATACGATACGTTCTAATATGACATTTTATTGCTAAGGGCTAGAGGACTTTACCAGTATAGTAAAAACAAAAAAAAAAAAGAGATAGGTTTTATTTCCTTTGAATTACGTACAAATGGAAGGCAAAATAATAGGAATGTTTACCTAACGTGATAAAACCTTGCAGTATATTTACAACTTGAGACAGAAATGAAAAGTGAATATACCTACTCTCCGGTGTTTGTAGACTTGCCAAATGTAACTCCAGACAATTACTCAAATTCAATGAAAGTCGAACAAACTGCTAAAAAGGTAGCAGTCGATTCGACTTTAAATCCTGCTCTTCGATTGCTTGAATTTTATATATAAAAAAAAAACATTTACCACGTTTCATACATCAATTCCAATTCTCCCAATAAAGCGAGCGATGCAGCCTCGTGAGGGTAGATGTTCCGGGAAGACTATACGTTATTTAACCTAGAGGTGCCTTCACACTACTGCTTCAAAAATAAAATCGAAATGGTTCTGTAGGCCCATTGTCAATTATTAGCCGTCCACTTGAATTTTTTGTTTTTATTGAGCACAATGTAAATACTACGATGATAAATTCGCATAGGCGCTCTACGCTTTGGAATTGTCGCTTGACGCTTGAAACAGTTTAAAAATAAAAACATTCGCTGTTTATTTTTAAACAGTTACCGGCTCGGATCAGCTCATCTCTACTAGAGGGAGGGCGGCTCGGCTCGGCTCGTGCTCATCTCTAGCTATGGTAAATGTTGGATGGGGAGTATCGAACATTTACCATATTTCTTATCGAAGGTTCAATACATTGAACCATCATCGCCTTCGCCAGTGATATTCAATCAATAATAAAGGATTGACCATTTTAAACTCCATGCGGTTTGCGGCGCGCCGTGTGTCTCCATCATGAGCTACAACCCCATAGTTTTTCTTCAATTTGCCAAACATTAATTACTTACTCTTACCTTCAGGAGCAAACTTTTCAAAGCACGTACCTACTCTATTATGATTAAGCGCTTAATAAATTTCAGTCCCGTCATGTAATCCCCTCCACCCGTTCTAAATACACGAATGTTGGACTTTGCTTACACCCGCCCGGTGCGCCGCTGTGTAAATCAATTTTTAAATACTTTCCTTTAACCCATACAACTTAATTTTGTTTAATATTTCACCCAACTAATCACAATTTACCTGTTATACCCGCGGTAGCTATTTTGACTATTTATCCAATTTTTAAAAATATTGTTACGCTATAATGTATGCCATACGCTACTTTCATATATTACAGCTGTTTTTCATTGGTTTCATTGGAACAGCTTTCCTGTTACGACTCCATTACTCTATCAGCTGAGACTGAAGTTTTATCCAGCCTAGTAAGATCCAGGGAATAAATAAATCGCTGATGTTTTGATAACGATGATTGATCAATTTCGGTTTATTATTTTCAATAATGAACCTTTGAAATCGTCACGAACCCCCCCACCCTCAAAATTTGATATTTTACATTTCAAGGTACAAAATCGAATAAAAAAAATCCGTTTGCCCGCCGATTTGTATGAAAATTGGTATATGGGTTCCATCTGGGCTCTAATTGTGCACTGAAACTTTTGAGTGCAATCGAAGACACTCTTGGCGGTTTTTGCCGCTTTTTAGCGGTTACAGTATTTTTTCATTTGAAATGCTCTATTTGGTTTAAAATATCCCTGCTAGGCTGATGCATATTAATTTGACTGTCCACTTTTGTCCGTCTCTTAACATGACTGCAACCTTTTTTTCTTCTCATCTGATTCATTATACAGACTTCCTTATTGAGCATTTAGGCCAAAGTGATTACCAAAAAGGGTTTATATATATTCCAATGCAAATACAATCTAAATGCAATTAAAAAGGAGAATGAAAGAGTTCTTTTTTGTTTATTTGCAAATATGAGTTTAACCTCTTTTAATTTGGAAAGTTTAACTTTGAACAGAGTTAGGTAGTAAATAGGTGTACAATTTGGTTAATATAGGGGGTGTAACAGAATGAGTACTAAATGTTCCTGGACTAAAATAATTGACCAATAAATTCTATGAACAGTCCGCAAATGATTTTCTTTCAAATGACATGCTTGAATTGAAGCAACCGAGGGAAGCGAGCCAGCTTCATTAGGTGACGGTCCTCAGTCCGTGTAAATACAATAGGTCTGGTGTTGACAAGGACATCCTGCCTTTAAAATATTCAGCTTCAAACTAATGATGGAAAATCATCAGAAAATTGCAGGTACTTACGTATTGATACTGCGAGAATAAAGCGGGCCGGGATTACAGTGCGAGGAAAGGATACAGCTAAAGAGAGTAGAATTATGTAACTTGAATGACCAATAGATGTTAAAGAGACGTTAAGCCAAATTAAAAAAAAAAAAANAAAAAAAAAAAAAAAAAAAAAAAAAAAAAAAAAAAAAAAAAAAAAAAAAAAACACCGACCCCAAATAGAATTGTGTAAAGGTGTTTAACTTCACTTGACTGAAAAAGAAGAAGGAGAGTAATATCTACCTAATACCGAACTTTCATTGTCACAATATGAACACCTGAACAGCCAGGAATTGAACAAAGGATTCAGAACACTTATCACTTATCAGAAGAGCTGAAAATGTTATCCTAGTGAACGGCAAATGGCAGCCATTTTGAACACTTTCTAAAGTCCAGGAAAAATAATTTAATAACCAAACGTAAAATGAAAACACCTATTACGCTATTGTTATTAAATTGGGTGCCTTTTGATAATGTTAATGGCAATTCAGCTTTTCCAAAAAAATGTCAAGACCATACACTTTTTTAAAAGTTGCAAGTTTTAGCCATTTTAATATCATATGGAACACCTTTCTTTTCGTCTGAAGATCAAAAAGAGGTCAATTCTGTGTATTATATGTATGTACAATTGTACATGTATGTTTATATCGAATTCAAAAATTTCAGGTTAGATAAAAAAAAAAAAAAAAACTTTCAAATCACACTTTGAACATTTTCTTGATAACATGTTTTTGGACAACCGTTTGTGTTACATCCTGTATACCAAAGTTCTAAAGTCATCCATTTCAATCAAATTAATACATGTCAAAGTTTACCATTGAGTTCAATAGTCGTACTGTAAATATAATTTTCTTTTAATTTTTTAACAGACCGGGTTAGGTAGATACCTCTTTACTTTTCATTTGTGTAATGATTTTACTGACAGGATAATTTCGAGATTTTTAAACTCAAGTCAAAAATGTGGGGGAAAATAAATACAGGAAAATAGTGACTTTACTTCGGAAAATATATTCAATGGGCCGCATAATAAACTTGTTTTCAGAAGGGATTAATCAAGTTCTGAATGTAAGTAAAATGTCAATTTATTTGACGTTCCCATTAGAATTCAACATTTTAATGGAGAACAAACTCTTAGGGTCAACCTTGTAATGACGGTTTTAAGAAGTATATTGACTCTCATCATAGGAACTAATTTTGAGCTGAAAGAAATGTCAAAACTTTGTTTCTATCAGTCGGGAACTTGAGGAATAAAATATAAATATTTGTTTGAAAATACCTTCCTAATTTGAGATGATAAACGTTTGTCATTATAAATTAAAAATATTTTCCCAGGTTTTGAGTCGTAGGAGTAGGAACCCTTTTCTATAGTACCTTTCACGTTCTTCCTGGTTTTGTATTCGGATATTGAAAAAAATAACTATAGAGTTATGACTGTTAACTAGAAATTAGACTTTCAACATCCGAAATGAAAGTGAAACAAAAATTAAAGAATCTGGAAGACAATTTGAACTTCAACTTTGGGACGAAAAGTTTTTTTTACAGTAGGCGAGGAAACGGGGAATTTTTTAAGATTAAAAAAAATAATTAGGAATTTATATTTATTTTAATATTTTCACATAAAAAAAATTAAAACTTTTTTTTGTACAAAAAAAGATTAAAATTATTCCGGTTTTTTTTCAAACTGTATCTCATAACAACGGCATGGTGGGTGTTGAGGGGGGGCACTTTTTCAAATATAAAAGGACACGTTCATATACTGATGTAGTTTCATTTTCAGTAACGACTCCCAGGAGCATTCTTACCTATTATTGAGCCGATTTTTTTATCCCAAAAAATTTGTTTCTTAATTTTTTATTAAAATCTTGCAGGCTTCAGAATTTGTTTGATACAAAAATACACAAAGTTACATTGAGAGACTAGGAAGAAAACTAATATTAGAAATTTTACACTTTGGCTACCAGCATCAGGTCGTGGTGAACTCACAAAGTTAAATCTACCGAAGTTATTCCCAAGTAGATTAAGTTATTAGGTACATAGAAAATAAGTTGTTTAAATTGGATACTAATACCTATGTCAAGTAATACCATACATAATTATAGCGCCGGAAAAATTACAAGAAGGTGGTAATAGCTAATTTGAAATGAGGATTTCATAATAAATTATTGAGAACAAATTTCACTTACGAGAGATTCGTTGTTCTCAGCGATATTTGCTCAGATATCAAATGTGTGAATATTTAGGAGGGGAATGATCATCACTTATTTATCCAAATTACTATTAGGTAACACTGAAAGCTTTATTTGTATAAATCATTATACAAATGTTCATCACATCATTACAATGATATTCGTCCCACTTACGCTGTGGCTGTGATGTTAATTAGTTAGATAATAATAAATAATATATTAAGTTATTTGCTTTGAGTTATTCAATGGAGATATACATAGTGAATACTCCTATGCGTATCTAATGATATCCTTTAGTCTGGAGTTGAACAAATTATATTTTTAGGTAATATTTTCAGACCTCTTTAGCTTTTTTTATAATCATGGATTATTGTATACTTTCAGTTCTGTGAAAAACATATATAGCTCCAAACTGGATTGGAGTGTATATGGCGACTCACCAGAGACGAAAATTTGCTTTTGGCCGAGTTTTCTTAAACAATGTGTCAACATTAATTAGTACGGTTCCCAAAGTATTATTGTGGACTCATTATATTAAGAAGAATGTCAGCATCGAAGAATGAATTAACTAAATAAGATTCCGCTTTATGATTTCAATCCTAGCCATGTGAAAGTATTATAACAAATATGTCACTTGTCACATTAGATAATATTGTAAAGATTACGGCAATGGGAAGAACTCCCATCCGTGGAACATAACACTTACATGCCAAATATGCTGAGAACAAAGCAGAAGGAATTACAAAAGGAACATAATTGATACATAAATTTGAAGATATTTCAGTCTAACATACTACCTAAAGTGCTCGTACTTGGCCATTAGACTTACCACATTCCTATTAAATGCATCCGCAGGCATGTTGGAGAATAAAGCCCATCAAAGTATCATTACCCTTTCGTAACAAAAATGAACCTCCGAGCTGAGGAAGGGTCATTGTCCTGTTAAGGTATTTCTACTTTTCATTGCGTATACATTACTTTACATCACATAGGAAAATTTACTCTCGGACAAATAAAGATATTATACGATTTGAAAATTAGGATTTCCTTTTAGTACTAAATTTTACAGCTATTTAAAATTAATTTAGAAATGGTATTTAGGATGTTTGTAGTCATTATGAAATATAAATTTCAATAAAATAGTCAACTTGGGAATGTCGTAACAGACGAAAGCGCTCGTGACTCGCCTTTTTATTTGTAGTTGATACACAATATTTTATTGAAATTTATATTTAAAATTACTCGAAAAGACTTTCTCTTATATATTTATTTGTTAAAAACAAAACAAAATGAAGCTGCCTACTTGTTTTAGGTTGCTAGGAACAGGGAACACAGCATATCGATCTATGCCTATTAGGCGCAATTTTTGGGTCCATTTTTTTCATCTTTTTTTAAGTATCATTATACACCATATATATTATATACCTATGGTGGTGGAAAATACAAATACTATCCCTAATTATTGACTCGCTCATAATTTTCAAATTTCCTTTGTTGATCTCAAAGGTATCGAATGTATCCAATACAATTTGAGAGATAGAGTTGATGGTGTGAGCAGGTAGACCCACAATACGAAGTGCTGCAGATACGCCTCCCAATGACAATTAATGATGCCCAGTCCACGGTATTTTCTTGGTGCATAAAGCATAGAGAGTTGATGGTGTGAGCAGGTACATCCACAATGCGAAGTGCTGCAGATACGCCTCCCAATGACAATTAATGATGCCAAGTCCTTGGTATTTTCTTGGTGCATAAAGCATAGAGAGTCGATGGTGTGAGCAGGTACATCCACAATACGAAGTGCTGCAGATACGCCTCCCAATGACAATTAATGATGCCAAGTCCACGGTATTTTCTTGGTGCATAAAGCATAGAGAGTTGATGGTGTGAGCAGGTACATCCACAATGCGAAGTGCTGCAGATACGCCTCCCAATGACAATTAATGATGCCAAGTCCATGGTATTTTCTTGGTGCATAAAGCATAGAGAGTTGATGGTGTGAGCAGGTACATCCACAATACGAAGTGCTGCAGATACGCCTCCCAATGACAATTGATGATGCCAAGTCCATGGTATTTTCTTGGTGCATAAAGCATAGAGAGTTTATGGTGTGAGCAGGTACATCCACAATGCGAAGTGCTGCAGATACGCCTCCCAAAGACAATTAATGATGCCAAGTCCACTGTATTTTCTTGGCGCATAAAGCATAGATTTGATGGTGTGAGCAGGTAGACCCACAATAGCTTTAACAGTTCGTCTTATAATCACGTTCTTTCCTTCTAGTCAGTTATCTGGCATTTTGTTTAGAGGTGCAACTTGAATCGGATTTGTGAGAGTGGGGAACAAATATTGTTTGACTACGTTTAACTTCTGGTCTGGTTTAAGGAGTGACGTTGTGATCAGTTTCT
Organism: Pachypsylla venusta; assembly: GCA_012654025.1. NCBI lineage: Eukaryota > Metazoa > Arthropoda > Insecta > Hemiptera > Aphalaridae > Pachypsylla > Pachypsylla venusta. Next base: position 21,516,306 of record CM022875.1, read on the forward strand.
GACAATTTTGATTGAAAACCTCCAACATGTCAGGATCAAAGACCATTTCTTTGTTAAACTAACATCCTAGATATATTATCTGTTCAAATAAACATCCTGGATATTTTATCTGTTCATCGCATAGCTCTTTATAGATAAAGTTCACAGCTAGGTTGAAAAGCAAAGGTGATAATGGACTGCCTTGACTTAGTCCTCTTTTTATTTTTATTATGTCCGAGTATTTTCTATCGCATTCAATTCTGATAAGAGTGAGATTAATGTTGCAATTAATTTTCTATGTTTCTCGGATACTCCCGCTGCTTCAAGCGATATGATTATGTGAGGGAGAATGTCCGATGTTGCAGAATGCTTTAGCTACGTCTAGAAATATAACAATACAATCTTTTTTTCTTTTCTTTTTCATCTTTTATGTTGTCAAGTTCATCATGAGTGTCAAGTTCACATCATCTCCCAATATTCAGAGCACGAGATTTGATGATCTTGTAATTTGACACTAACAAAAAGAGTCAGTTTTGAGTTTGTAGATCAGAGTTGAAGGGATTGAAAAATATTTTACTTTTGTAAAAATGGCCTATAAAAAATTGGTTATTGATTTTTAAATGCCAGGGCCATATCTAGGATATCCTTTCGGGAGGGGGCATACCTAATATGGATGGTATTTTTGGCAGTAAAAATTGGTATCTATTAATCAAACTCTTCTTCTTCTTTTACTTGGTATTTAAGTTTTTTTTTTTTTTTTTTTTTANTTTTTTTTTTTTTGGTGTTTTGGCACGTCTCTCCTAAGTATCATAGATAAAAGACCTTTGTTCTTTCAGAGGCCAACCCTGTAACAAACCTACCAACTTTTGGATTCTTTTGATTTTGGCCTAACAAGGCTTATATCTGCTTTTTAGAATTGAATGAAATTTTTCGAACCACTTCATTTTTTCTTCAATAATGAAGCCGATTGATTTTATCAAGACAAAATTGTGTGAACAATAAAAAGGAAATCCTTTTTGTTCTGAACATTAAAGGTTAAAAAAAGACAATATCAATTTAAGAGAAGCCGAAATTCTCTGATTCACACACATACTGGTTTGCAAACCGCTTGACTGAATGAGAGAAACGCGTCCCCAGTTTCATCTGCGAAACCGCATTTCTTTTGACAACCTCATAACATTCAGTACAAATTGTGAATGTAGGTTAAGTTTTATGAATATATAAATGAACTAATTGTTTCGTCCGTGCTTCGCCACGATTCTTATATTGCTATCTTTATTTTTCAAGGACAATGGAAATTGGGGGCGGGGGTTATTGCTTTGTGTCCACCCTGTATATTGCAATCTTTAAATACCAAGATTTAAACTTTTCGCCAGGCGCCTTAGGGGCACGGCCATTCTGACTTTTTAGTATTTTCTAAATTTTATTTTACCCGTTCCCGGTTTCGAACTCGTAACTCTGGAATGACTGGCCATACCTTTGCAGAAAATTTTCTAAAATAAGGACTTAAGGACCACCTAAAACTTTCTCGTTTTGAGTTGATATGTTGTCGCGACAAATTTTAAGATATCGGACCGTGACTGTCCAATTTTGGTGAAGAAATTATAAATTCAACCGTAACTCGAAATAGGCTTGCCATATTTTAGTTCTGATAATTTTCCTGGGGTCGTAGATCATGATTTTGGGAGGGTCCATTCCCATCTATTTTTCGCTATCCGCTACAGTTTGGGCTGTGGTATTGTAACAGACAACTCCTCATACATAGGTACATACATACGAATTTCTGATTTATAATTAAGATTTTATCAAATTGTTTTTAAGTACCTATTATCTTCTAAAGAAGTAAAATGGTGAGGAAGCTGAACTGATGTTTTTTTCTTTGTAAAGTAATCAAAATCTAAACTTTGTCCTGGATACGGCCTTGGTTTTAGGTAACAGTATATATTTTGTGTTTTTATAAATATTTAAGAGTATAAATAATATTGAAAATGAAAATATCAAGCATGTCGGTAGATATGCTTACGTCAAGAGTAAGCAA
>CM022875.1:21521818-21532604 GCA_012654025.1 Pachypsylla venusta
CACGAATACAATACTTTATCTTCTAGGAAGAGAAAGTAAAAATATGAGTAATATGAGGATATTATCCAATATTCAACCCACGAGACCTTTTTGAAGAGCTAAGACACCAAATAGTACAATTCAAGGAGTCACTATCTAAACAATCTTAACTTATCACTGACAAGAACACCAATCTTTGAGAAACAACTAGATCTCAATGGGGCCCTAAATATCAAATGTAATTTAAATTGGTCAACTCTAAGTGGAAGTGGCCCGATGACATCAATTTTACATTATTGTGGAGAACTCATTCGGTTTTATTCTTGGTATTTGCGAATACTATTTGAGACTAGGAGTTTGCAATGCAATACACGCATCTTCATTACCTTCCAAGACGTGGAAACAAATATGCTAAAGTAATATTGGTGAATGGAGAAAGATATATTTGCTCCCCATTTTATCTTCTGATTTCTATTAATCTGTCCCTTGTGTCAAGACGCCATCAAATGACTCAACAAACAGACAATGTCATCCCTCCTCTCATTCCATTGATTGATGATAGTCCCATTCTACTCCAGGAAAAGTTCCTTTTTCTATTATATTGGTGATAATTTTTGTAATATGATATGATTATCTGGGAATGTGAAAGGGTAGCATTAGGGGGATGAAGTCGGAACGATTGCATTTGATTTAATAGTGAGTTAGTAAATGTTGCATAGAATTGAAGTAACATTTCATAGGTTTCTTGAAAAATAATAGACTTATGTTTATTTCTTTTTGAGAATAAGATTGAGAAATACGTCAGTTTCTTGAAAAATAATAGACTTATGATTTCTTTTTGAGAATAAGGTTGAGAAATACGTCAGTTTCTTGAAAAATAATAGAATTATGTTTATTTCTTTTTGAAAATAAGGTTAAGAAATACGTCAGTTTCTTGATAACATGTGATGCGTTTAACCTAAGATGTGGTTCCTGCACTGAGATAAAATTTTAAGGATAACTATAATAGCCCATTTGGTTCGACGCTTGCTTACTCTACACTCTTCACACAATCAACCCCGAAATACCCCCTCCAAATTTGATATTTCATGTTCATGTTTCAAGGGCCGCAGTATCCGAAATTCAAAATTATTTTAAAAATCTGTTGTACTCTTTTTTTTTCTTTTTTTTTCTTACGTGTCTTTAACATCTATTGGTCTTTCAAGACGGGGGTTTTACCCTCCTTTCGCTGGAAACTTGCAAACCAGCTACCCACATTGACCTCACCCGGAAAAATGAGCCAAAGATACGTGGTGTTCCCATCCAAGTACTGACCACGCCCAACGTTGCTTAACTTCAGTGATCTGACGGGAACTGGTGTATTCAAAGTGGTATGATCGTTGGCTTCTGTTGTACTCTATAAGTTGTAATTCGGCCACATAACGTTGACTGATTTAAATAAAATTTGATAGCCAGTCTCCAAAGCTTGGCACTCTGAGTCTCCATACCACAAATTTTCCAAAGGTAGCCGGTCTACAAAGCTTAGCGTTACTCTCAGTCCCCACACCACAAACTCCAAAGATAGCCGTTCTCCAAAGCTTGGCGTTACACTCAGTCTCCATATTACAAATACTAAACATAATATGTCAAAAGTTTTTTACGTAGCCCCCATTCAGAAATAGTAATTTCTTTCAATTCATTTAACTCTAATTGAGATTGTGAGAAGATACTTGTGTTGTCATCCTCTTTGATATGGTTCTAGGGGCCCATGTCAATAACTAACCTCAAATTTTATAGAGTTACAATCTCATACATCTGGCTGTCATCGTTAACGATGAGGTCACTATTGATTCATTGAAATGGTCCAGGACATTTAAATCATGGCGCTTTTTATGACAGATTAGTGTTCAAGAATAGTTGTAAACTTAATGACAATTAATATTTTAGCAGCAGACAAAAACTTTAAAAAAATAAGCAGAGTCATTGCGCTGTAGAGTCAAATATCTTAATTATTACCATCAAATATTTTCTACCTGATTTTCATTTTTAGTAGGAAAACTGCAAACAAGAAATTTTAATTATTTTTTACAAATTGAAATTGGCAAGTACTGACAAGGAGTAGGAATTACACCTGTTTAAAAAAGACACAGCTTCATTCTGAAAAGTTAGTTAATTAAAAGTTGTACCTAACAGTCATTAGTGCAAATGTTTTGTAACTGATGTTTCACCAAATTTATATACATATTTTAAAATATATATAAAAAATTCTTGATAGTAGGTATTATTATATTAAGAACAGAGAGGGATGTTATTTTTACAGAATTATTCCTAGATTTCTCTTCTCATTATAATGATTTTTATTTTGTAAAACTTTTGTTTCCTACACATTTTTAATTTGGATAACAGATGTATCTGAAACCTCAATTGGACTTTAAATGTAATAACGTAACTATACCAATAAGAAATATACGAGGTGTGGCTATTAAGTTCGTAGACTCTTCCCATAAAACGATGTGTGTTTAACTTACCCAACTTTAGTAGTTATCCCCTTCAATGTACTCCCCCTCCTCTATCCCTACAACGTTCCAGGCGAATTTTCCATTGATCGAAACAGTGGTGGAGGTCATTTTGTGTGAGGCCTTTCATGACTTCTGCCGCTTTTTTCTTAACGGCATCTACGCTGTCAAATCTGGTACCTTTCAGGGCAGATTTGATTTTTGGGAATAAGTAAAAGTCGCACGGGGCCAGGTCGGGTGAGTAAGGAGGGTGTTCCAACACTGGGATGTTGTACTTGGCCAGGAACGTCTTCACGGAGAAGGCACTGTGGGCTGGCGCATTGTCCTGGTGCAGGAACCATGACTTCTCATTCCACAATTCGGGTCGTTTCTTTCTTATTTTCTCGCGAAGGCGAGTTAGAACTTCAAGATAGTAATACTGAGTGACGGTTTGGCCTTCAGGAACCCATTCTAGGTGAATTATCCCCTGGATATCAAAGAAAACAATCATCATGGCCTTGAATTTTGACTTGCTCATTCGAGCTTTTTTCATCCTCGGAGAATTTGGGCTCTTCCAATGCATGGACTGGCGCTTCGTTTCTGGGTCATAGGTAAAAAACCATGATTCATCGCATGTAATGACTCTTTTTAAGAAGTTGGGGTCACTTTCGATCTGATTTAGGGCGTCTGTAGAGAGATTTTTGCGAACTTCCTTTTGCTCATCTGAAAGGTTCTTGGGCACCATTTTTGCGCAAACTTTTGTCATGTTGAAATTTTCGTGCAAAATTTGTCTCACACATTCTTTATCAATTTTAAGTGTATCAGCCATTAGTCTAAGAGTTAATCTACGGTCAGAACGAATCATAACACCAACTTTTTCAATGTTTTCGTCAGTTTTTGAGGTTTGGGGGCGACCAGGACGTGGATCGTCCTCAACATCTTCCTGACCATCTTGAAACCGTTTAAACCACTTATAAAGCGTTGATCTTTTCAAACATGACTCCTGGTACACTGTCTTTAACAAAGAAAAAGTTTCACTAGCACTTTTACCAAGTTTTACGTAAAATTTAATAATCACTCGTTGCTCAACGTTTATATCAATCATAATTTCGGCAAAATTAAAAAAGGTGTCTTGTGCGTCGGGCTATCACAACAGAACTAATTACAGTACAGACAGCCGATCTCCGTGGCCGAGTTGTTAAGACACCTATCAATCAAAATACAAGACTTGAAGCTGCCCAAACATGTTCATCATATCTTCCTAGCATGCACAGCTTTTGCGTAGCGGCTCGAGTCTACGAACTTAATAGCCACACCTCGTATATGTCGTTCCACTGCTGCGTGAAACTAGTACAAACCAACAAATACACACACTATAAAATCACCATGCAGATAAACTGGTTTGATGCAGTCTTCCAATTATCTCGTTGCTGTGCAAGTCTCTTCATCTCGTACCCAACCGTCCCAAAATCCTCCATAATTTGTGAGCAGAATTTTAGGGAAGGTCTTCCTCGTACCGATTTCATTCCTTCATGTCTTAAGTTGTGGTCTATTAGTAGAAAAATAGGGTTTCTATTTTTCTCCATACTTCATATTTATAATACTAACAGGTTTCCTTCGCTTCGTTTGCCGCCTCAGCGGCATCACCATTTCCTTGATAATATTAAGAAAAGCACGCATGCCATGTAAGATAATTATTAATCGACATAAAAACTATCCTGCTTGTCCATCTCCGTAATGCTGTGGGTAAATAAAAGGTTCGGTACCGATTGACAAAGGTAGTTTTTTCAGTTAGCGTGGACAAAAAAAACATATACATTGTCTTTACAAAAGTTTAACAGACATTACTAAGTTTTCGTCCATTTTAGGTTTACGAAAGCCCTGTATGATTTTAATTTATGGAGGTAAAGATAACATAGAAGTTCATTTTTTCATCTGTTATGATTAATGAAAAACGGCTTTGTCCGGTAGTATAATTAGGCATCATTATGTCCACTGATGGGCAATCTGTGGGCCAAATGAACATCCTATCAAAAAAGCAATGTTGTTAAAGAAACGTTAAGCCAAATTAAAAAAAAAAAAATGTAAATTATGTGTTTGATTTATTATTTTCAATGATAAAACTTCGGAATCAACCATCGCAAAAAAATATATTTGGATATATATGAATATCAGAAATTTCTCAGTAACACTCACATCGCACAAAATATCAATAAATCTGATAACAACATTCAAGTATAGAAGGGGTGACTATTCCTTTCGAGGCACTGAACTTCTGTGGACTGACCTTTCTGAGAACAACATTCAAGTATAGAAGGGGTGACTATTCCTTTCGAGGCACTGAACTTCTGTGGACTGACATTTCTGAGAACAACATTCAAGTATAGAAGGGGTGACTATTCCTTTCGTGGCACTGAACTTCTGTGGACTGACCTTTCTGAGAACAACATTCAAGTATAGAAGATGGAACTATTCCTTTCGAGGCACTGAACTTCTGTGGACTAACCCTTGCCAGTGTTGTTAGAATTTTTAGGTTACGCGGCGCGGTATGGTGGTATCGTGGGGGGGGGAGGATAGACGTGACAGTAAGGGATAATTCCTTTTTTCTGTCATTCAAAATTATTTCATTTTTGCAGGCCGTAGATTGCTCACCACCCACCACTGGTCTAGTTAATAATATACGGAACCAAAATGACTGAATTCGAAAAATATGGAAATTTAAGTTGATATAGGACTCAGGTTTCTCGGGTTTTCAAATTTCTATGATAAATTTTAAATTTAAGAATGAGAAATCAAATCATAATATTTGTTTACGCCGTACCAAAGGCTGCTTTCAGGGTTTTCGAGGAAATACACAAGTTCAATTTTGCAATGTGTGCATTGTGCAAAATAGATCTTATTGTGTTTCGCAGAACATTTTTGAGTGGTGTGGTAGCGCTAAACTTATCCTTTCCGACGATTTGGGCTAAAAATATAAATCGAAAATATTACACGACATATCTTATCACCCTAAGGTCGATTGTAAGACCTAATATTTTTTCTGACCGGATATAAGTTAACATATCCACTGTGTTTTACTTTATCTTTACATATACGAAGTAAAGGGTAAGATATTTATTGTATTGGTGAAAAATTTCAATGTCGTTTTTTTTTTTTGCTTTTCTGGACGAATTATGACGACTAAATCTGTTCAAAGGCTGCCAAATCTAATTCATATAATATTTTCTCTAGGGAGCTACGACAACAGGCAAAGGTTGTCAAATCTAATTCAAATATTTTTTTCCACACTATAGAGGTGCGACAACAGTCGAAGATTGCCATATACAGGGTGTCTCAAAAGTCCGAGACCACCTGAATATCTTTTGAACGGCTTTATGTGGAAGTTTTGAAATTTTGCATGGTATTATGTCCCAAATTAAACAACCTGATGGTGTGACCAATTTTTCAGGGGCGGGTCCCATGTGGCCCTCAGGGGGTCCAAATTTTATTTTTTAAATACGAACTCCTATATTGTGATACATTTTCAGAAAGACAATAGAATTAGAAGTACTTTGCAAATTTACACGTCTATAGCGTGCTTGGTTTCAAAATGGCGGCCATTTGAATTTCCAAGATATGACTTTTAAGAGTGTCTAAAAATAAGCGAATTATTTGCAATGGGATATTGAATGATTGCATAGGACACCAAAGTCGAGGAACTTGCTTTTTACACAAAATTCGCCTAGTTTTATATACACTTCGCTACTTTTAGAAATAATTCGCCTAATTTTAGACACTCTTGGTAGTCATATCTTGGAAATTTCAAATGGCCGCCATTTTGTAAACAAACACGATAGACGTGTGATTTTTTTTGCAAAGTACTTCTAATTTTATTTTCTTTTTGAAAATGTATCACATTTTCTTTCAGATGGGGGTTCGTATTTAAAAAACAAAAGTTGAGCTCTCTGGGGGCCACATGGGAGCCGCCCCTGAAAAATTGGTTACACCATCAGGTGGTTTAATTTGGGATACAATATCTTGTAAAATTTCAAAACTCCACATAAAGCCGTTCAAAAGATATTCAGGTGGTCACGGACTTTTGGGACACCCTGTATAATTTATATACTATTTTCACTAGAGAGCTGTGACAACAGCCGAAGGCTGTGAAATCTAATTCAAATATTATTTTCACCAGAGAGCTGTGACAACACCCGAATGTTTTCAAAGGTTATTCATTTTTTTTCACATTAGAGCTGCGACAACAGCCGAAGGCAGCCAAATCTAATTCGAATAATAATTTCTCTAGGGAGTTGCGACAGGCGAATGTTGTCAAGGGTAATTCAATTTTTTTCCACTATAGAGCTGTGACAACAGCCGAAGGCTGCCAAATCTAATTAAAATAATATATATTCCCTAGAGATCTGCGACAACAGCCAAAGCCTGCCAAATCCAATTCCAAACATATTTTCACTGAAGAGCTGCGATAACAGCCGAAGGCTGTCACTGCTAATTGATATAATATTTTCATCATATATCTGCGACATCAGCCGGAGCCTATCAAATTCCCAGAATAAAGGAAGATAAAGTTTAGTATAGTTTTCCGTACCCTTTATTTATTCAATATAAAAGTAATATTAAATTTATAAGAAATATCAGATGTTCTTTCGCATGTCCAGGACAAATGGTCATCAAATTGATTTTGTCTAAAACAGGATTTCTGGTTTCAACCTAACAAGATCCGGATCAATTGAATCAGGTTTGTTAAATATGAAAAACCCTGTGATGCATAACTGATAAGAGAAAAAGTTCTCTTCTGGATCTTCAAAACAAATAATAGGCTACCGATACGTGAATTACGTAAAGCTTCAGTCATTATCTAGCCTCGTGTTCAAGTTAAGAAAAGCTCACTAAGTTCTGTATACAGAATGTAATAATTACAAGTGTGCTCCTTGAACCCACATGTTCCATGGGTTTTAAGTATCCATTCCTGAATAACAATTTTTCACTAATTTCACTTGTTATTACGACATTATCAGGTTGCAGTATATCTGTCAAACGCATTATACTTCCCCATGTCTTCTTCTGTGAGATCCTTAATCTCTCCTCCACCATTCTTATCCGATCATCATGTGGCGAATGGCTCCCTCCGAAAATTGGCATCAGCGTCTTTTCCAGATGCAATTAAAGCGCTATTCTCTGACGACAAAAAAAATCCTGCATTTGCATTGATTTGCTAGAGTACCTAGTTATTTACATTATGAGGTAAAAATTTAGCAAATGAAAGCCACCAGATCTCCTCCCCTGATAATTTTGTAATCTTCCCAATATCAAGGTAATGTACCCATACAATGGCATAACCCTCCAGCCCTCGACTAAACTGATGATGAATCGAACGATTAGAAACCTTTCCAAATAAATATAAAATAATGATTTTGGTAAGTGTTTTTTATCAAATTTAATTTATTTCAAAAGTAAATATTTTTAAGCACTTATAATATTAACATAATATTCAAACATTTGTACAATAGTAGATGGTACAAATTTCATTTAAACCTTCATTCAGAAAAAAATGTTAACTTTGCTCGTTTTAAGGTGGGTTTCTACTTTCTTTTAGAATACTAGCCCCTCTCATTTGACCTTAAAGCATAACGCATTTTGTTCTGTACCATCCGGTATAAGGTTGCGTTGTAATTGTTACAACTAGAATAGAAACTTTACTCATCTCACATACAAAACTTTACAACTTGCCTCGTACGTACTGCGGGCGTCCTGCTCATCTGTTTCCAAGCTTTATACTTTACTAGATGCTTTCCTGTGCTTCGCTACGGTTACGAAATTCAACAACAATTTCGAGATTTGAAGCTTCTCATTTTTAGATTTTTGGTGGAACCGACCCCCAGAGTGAACACGGCTCCTATTTGAAAAATTAAATATTTTACTCGAGGATATGTTTTTTGGTAATGCGGAACACCTTTTTGTCAAATTTCAGCTTTCTCGTTCATACCGAATTGGTATACTTCTTACACCCTTGTATTAAATTTCAGCTTTCTCACGCATCCCGAAGTGATACTTCTCAATTATGGATTTTTGGTGGAACCGACCCCCAGAGTGAGCACCGCTCCTATTTAGAAAATGCAATATTTTATTCAAGGATATGTTTTTTTGTACTGCAGGACACGTATCGAATTTCAGCTTTCTCGCTCATCCCGAATTGGCATACTTCTTAATTCCAATTTTTTTGTGGTAAAACCGTCCATAAATCGGGGAGAAACAAGAAAATTTCAAATTTTATATTTTTTTATGGGGTCCTTATATAATATTTTGGGGGTCCATTCTTGGTCATTTTTCGTTTTCTACCTTAGTTTGCCCAGAAAAAAATTACAAAAAGACCCGCTAAAAAACGTAATTTTTGGCGGTAACTTGCTTCCACTTGAATTTTCATTTTTTTCCTTTCTTATTACGCACCTACATACTAAAAGAGATCTGTGTGCCAAGTTTCAAGTCTCTAGGTTTAGCTATTGTGGATCTACGTTGATTATCAGTCAGTCAGTATACTAACTGGGCTTTGCGTTTTAGTGTGGATCCAGGTGCCTAAACTTGGGACGCGGCGTGATGCTGGAGGTATTTTTCGCATGTCTAAAAACAGGTTTGAAAAAAATTACGAAAATTTCTAAAAGTTTTTGATAACACTTCGCCCGATCTACTTACCATGCGTTTCCATTTGTCCTGATGAGTAGAATCTCGGGGGATCGTGAGGACGATTGACAGGGGTCAAATAATTATTTTGCGGTCAATTAGAGCAAATCTCTATAGCTTCTCCTGGAACGTGTAATATAATTAGAGTAATAACTTCACACTCTAATGCAAGGGAACAAAATAAAATGAGTTTACAAATCCTTCAAACGGAAATGATTCATTATGACTTGGAACATTGCGAGAATTGCCACACGACCCCTTTCACTAAAAAAACAATTTGCAGAGCCAGATTTATGACGAAGGTCTTACACATTAAAAGACGCCTTGGTTAGTGGGAAGACTGGGCAAACGGTGGGATGTGAGTTCAAATCCGAAGCCCAACAAATTTTAATCCCTTTTTGATATATTTTATTAAGTCTTCTTCAGACGAAATTATTTTCTTGGAAAATAGTAGTAGAAAATCTCTTTCCTTATACTCTATATGAATTTGATTCATATCCCCCAATTGAATGAAGAAAACCTCAAGTCCTTTCAAACCTAATTCGAACCAATGTAGTTAGTTATAGCTGCTTTATATTTAGGGCGTAAGGACACAGATTCAATCCCTAAACTACGAGTTCATAATTTTAAATAAAAGAATTTAGTTTTGATCTGATTGTCCCAATGTGACTTTGTTATTATTAATTCCTATATGTTCATGCATGGATTCATTCTCCAAGTCACGAATCTACCACCACTATTTAGGTACTAAGTGTAATGTCCAGAAAGAAACTATGGCAAGTAAAGGTAATTGGATAGGTACTCCTGATGACGTATTTCAAGTTTTGTTCTTCTAATAAATTTAAATATACCTATACCAGCTATGGCAATGGTCGTAGTATGCCATAGATATAGAAACCCAATTTTCACATTGAAAATTGTGATCCTAGCTTAAAAGTTTTGTCAGAAGATTCCTGGAAAATTTTGTCTGAAATAAAAATTTCTGTGGGCGGGGCCTAACGAGTGGTACACTAGTTTACCTGGAAGTAAATTAATGAGAAAAACTTTCCTACAATAAATAACAACCACAGTGAAAGAAAAAAAAAATCAAACTTTTTTCCTCTTCACGTCAAATAAATTGGAAATCAGTCAAGAAAGAAAAGCCACGGCCCACAATCCCCCTACCCATTCAGATTATTTGCTAAAAGCAAGCTCAAAATGTTTACAAATTTTCAGGCCCATTTTATGAAAAATGTGAAGATATTTTTAGGTACGCCCGATGTATATTCATGATCAAATTTAATTGCATGATCCTGTATCTCTAATACCTATTCAGTCTGGCGTCAAGCTCTTAAAAACACAAATCAAAGGGTTAGTGTATTAGATCTTTGAATAACATTTTAATTATAAGTGTTAAAAAATAATAACTTTTAAATAAATTAAAACAAAACACTTACCAAAAACACTATTTCAAATCTATATATATATATAAAAGTGAATGTCTGTTTGTTTATTTATTTATTTGTTTGTTTATTTATTTGTTTGTTTGTTTGTTTGTTCGCTTATAACTTACGAACTACAGCTCGGAATTGCACGAAACTTTGCACACTTATTTGTTTTTACCCGGGGAAGGTTATAGGCACGGTATTGTCCGGCCATTTTAGTTACGGCCGATTTTA
>CM022875.1:21533850-21564668 GCA_012654025.1 Pachypsylla venusta
TTTAAACAACATTTTAAGTTTGTAACTTGCTCCAAAAAAAATTAATAGTATCTGTCTGGTACCGGAAGAAAAAAGTTTTTTTCAAAATAAATTAAAATTAAAGTGAATTAATTAATTTTCCACCCCTAAATCGTTTAAAAAGCCTTTTTAAATTATATTAAACCACATTTTAAGTTTGTAACTTGCTCCAAAAAAAATAATAATATCTGTCTGGTACCCAAATTTCATATTTCTAAGTTCAGTATATTCCCAAATATTTTTGGTTGGACAAAGGCTATCTTTTGATCATTATTGTGGCCGTTGCCATTCACTCCATACTAGCCATTCACTTCCCAAATTTCCAATTTCAGCCATTGGTTCATGCATATGATGTGAGACTGTTTGTGAAAAATATGCTACATTGTATACATAACAAATATACATACCAAATTTTAAGGTACCAGCATATGCTGTTCTCTTTCAAGGCAGGATTCGTGAAAACCGCCAATGGTAGGTACATTTAATTTTAATTCAAATACGAGACGCGACCAATACATATATGTACAATTGATTTACCAACAAAACTTCAAGTCTCTAGGTCTTACAATTCTCTTTTTAGACAATTTCTGAAGACCACCAAAAATAGGCCAAAACCGCCGACGGTATATTAGACTTCAACCAAAAGAGTCTTTGCGCTCTCAATGCATAAAATTATTATGAATATATTCAACGTTAATCACTTACCGTTCACATTTCTTGCAAGCTTTGTGAAAACCGCTAAAAAACCGCACAAAAACGCCAAAAGTAACTTCAACTGGATTAAAATTAAATTCGATTGCCATTGAAAACTTGACATGGAAAATTTCAGCCCTTTACAATAATTTTCATTTTATAGGATAAGGAAATGTGATGGGCGGGGAGAAAATATGCAACCGTTTTCGAGTTACGCCAATTTTTCGATTTTTGTATGGGAAATCATAGAATAGTATTAGAAACGGTAAAAAGAATACTATTAGAAACGTTAAAAGAAAATAGAACAATTGATGGGAATGGACCCCCCCCCTCCCAAACAAAAGACCGGGACCCCAGTAAAATTATCAAAATTAAGAACTCTACATCGGCCGAGGTACGGCCAATTTTTTTAAGAGAAATCATAGAATATACTATTAGAAAGGGTTAGAGATATAGAAAAATTGATGGGAATAGACCCCCCCCCCAGGTTATGGNCCCCCCCCCCCCCCAAATCAAAGTAAAATTATCAGAGCTCTACAACCGGCAGAGGTACGACCGACTTTCCGATTTTTCATGAGAAAATCATAAAATACTAGAAACGATAATAATTAAGAGATATAGAACAATTGATAGGATTAGACCCCCCCCCCCCAACCAAAGACTGGGACCCCAGAAAAATATCAGAGTTTTGACTCTCCAACCTTTTTAGATTTACGGCCGATTTTTGTATGGAAATTCAATTTTTTTCACAATTTAGTCCGATTTAAATAAAATTTTGTACAAGAACGTTTAGTGCCGATACAAGGGACATACAGTTTTGGAAATTAAATTTGAAATTTAATTTCCCACGAATAATTATAAATATTATATGGAGAACAAATCTTCTCCACTATATACGTATATATGGAGAACAAATATTGGGTGTTGAAGACTGTGCAAGTCAATCTACACCCAACACGTTCTGCGCAGCTTAACAACCCGTTACTACTCTCCATGTTCTACATAGGATAACAAACGTGTAGGTAGTATGTAATCTATGTGTGGTATGCTCTGATCGCATTTAAAAGGTTGTACTTCGGTGATCTGATTTCTAATGTAAAAGTCAGATTTATTATTATTTTTTCTCTCATCTTCTTGAAACAAAGTTCGGGTAATGAGCTAGTTGTTATTAATAAATATTGTTTTTTATTCATTATTATAAAAAGTTCTAATCATGTCATGGAACAGTTAATATAACATCAGTTTGACTTTATTGACTTCACTCATGATAATTTCCACTACAAAATAGCCCAAGGTCAAAAATTGTACGCTCTGGTTGCAAAATGTTGATAATAAAATAGTTTTGATTCCATATTTTGAATTGCAATAGGTAGCTACCTAAACCATTTCTGTACCTGTATATATGCTACTATCCATCTGACTTGGAGAATTTAAATTAAAACCTCGTGTAAATCCTTTAAAAAGGGTACACTTTTATAGAGGTTCTTGATATTTTACAGAGACATCATACTATCTCTCCCTAGGAGAAAGTGTAGTTTCAATGGGTCCTTTGATTATCAACCTATAATATAAAGGGTCAGTTTTGAAAATTTTCAAGTGTAGTTTAACACTAATTGAAGAACATCAGATTTGAAATTTAATTTCCCACTAATAATTATAAATATTATATATGGAGAACAAATCTCCTCCACTAGTCAGTCCTATGATCTATGAGACACCATGGAAGTGGTCATAAAACAAACGGGTTGACACCAATCTGAATACAGAGTACAAATCTCCTCCACTAGGCAGTCTTATGATCTATGGGCCATCATTGAAGTGGTCATAAAACGAACGGGTTGACACCAATCTGAATACAGAGAACAAATCTCCTCCACTAGTCAGTCTTATGATCTACGGGACATCATTGAAGTGGTCATAAAACAAACGGGTTGACACCAATCTGAATACAGAGAAAAATCTCCTCCACTAGTCAGTCTTATGATCTATGGGACATCATTGAAGTGGTCATAAAACAAACGGGTTGACACCAATCTGAATACAAGAAAAATCTCCTCCACTAGTCATTCTTATGATCTATGGGACATAATTGAAGTGGTCATAAAAAAAACGGGTTGACACCAATCTGAATACAGAGAAAAATCTCCTCCACTAGTCAGTCTTATGATCTATGGAACATCTTTGAAGTGGTCATAAAACAAACGGGTTGACGCCAATTTGAATACAGAGAACAAATCCCTTCCACTAGTCAGTCCTATGATCTACGGGACATCTTTGAAGTGGTCATCAAACAAACGGGTTGACACCAATCTGAATACAGAGAACAAATCTCCTCCACTAGTCAGTCCTATGATCTAGGGAAAATCTCTGAAGTCGTCATCTCCAACTTTTTGGTTCAACATGCGGAACCCCAGCTCAGTTAGGAGATATTTTAGACTTCCCCAGTATAAATATATTCCTCATAAGGAATATATTCATTCTTTAGAATCACTCTGTAAATAGAAGGCACGTCACACGGAGAGGTAGTATTCAGAACGAAATGAATGCAGCCTTTTAATTTCAGGAGTGAATTGTTTTCAACGAGTACCTGAAGTTTAAAGTTTTTCTTGTGCACTGTAAAATTCTTTTTGCAAAGTTAGTTAACTTTGGTTGTTGCTCTACGATGAAAAGGAAAGAAACGTTTCGGATCATTTCTAAGCAGTTAAGTACAGCCCCTGTAGATCAATATTATAAAAACTAAAAGATTTTAAGTCTAACTACTCGAACTCTTGAAATTCAAATATCCACACCTGACAAACTAAAAGTAAAAGATTCTCATACACTTTAAGTCAAACTACTCGAACTCTTGAAATTCAAATATCTACACTTGACAAACTAAAAGTAAAAGATTCTCATACATTTTAAGTCAAACTACTCGAACTCCTGAAATTTAAATATCCACACCTGACAAACTAAAAGTAAAAGATTCTCATACATTTTAAGTCAAACTACTCGAACTCCTGAAATTCAAATATCCACACTTGACAAACTAAAAGTAAAAGATTTTCATACATATTAAGTCAAACTACTCGAACTCCTGAAATTCAAATATCCACACTTGACAAACTAAAAGTAAAAGATTTCTCATACATTTTAAAAGTAAAAGATTCTCATACATTTTAAGTCAAACTACTCGAACTCCTGAAATTTAAATATCCACACTTGACAAACTAAAAATAAAGGTTCCCATACATATTAAGTCAAACTACTCGAACTCCTGAAATTCAAATATCCACACTTGACAAACTAAAAGTAAAAGATTCTCATACATTTTAAGTCAAACTACTCGAACTCCTGAAATTCAAATATCCACACTTGACAAACTAAAAGTAAAAGATTTTCATACATTTTAAGTCAAACTACTCGAACTCCTGAAATTCAAATATCCACACTTGACAAACTAAAAGTAAAAGATTTTCTTACATTTTAAGTCAAATTTAAGTCGAACGTATTCCAAACGATCAATAATTTTGGATACATTTCCAAAGAAATTCTAATTGCCAGCAATTTGGATTTCTTAGAAGATAAACAAAATATCCAACCTGACAAATGTTTTCCAAGAACAGATGAAATGGGTTATTAGAAAAGCACTTTTGTGTACTAAAGTAACTGAAAATCAATATCACAAATAAATCAACTGCTTAAATTCATGTCGAAGAAATGAATTCGAGACAGATTTCAATATACAATTTATCCAATGGACTCATTTCTGAACATATTTTTGATTGCAGAAAATTATTTTGTTTGAAGCAAGTAAATTACTTACAGACACGACATACGACACAGAGGAAAATCTCATCAATCAATCATACGGGAGAACCAATGCGGTAAGCAATGGAGAGAACATTTCATTCCATGCAAGAGTGCACTCACTCATTTTCTCTTTAAGATTTTATGTGGCTGCAAACTTGATAACAATGCAATCATTGTTTTCAGGGTAATAGTGGACTTTTGTGCAGAACAACGGGGTTGTTGTTACTTTATCTTGAAGTGTTTCTATGCATTATTCATTACTAGAGGTAATTTTTTGAAAAGTGGCTTCTCATAATGAATAGGCCATATACTTAAAATGTTTAATTGTTCACAACACTACGACACACTTGTTATCATTCGGTTGGTACCTTGGATACCTCTCTCCGCCTTTGTGATTTCATTTCCTCATCATTACAAATCAGCAGTTCCAAAATAGATACCGAAATAACCGCTATGCAGACACAAAATAACTATTTTAGGTCGCAGTGGCAAAAGGTTTTTAAAGTTAGTACTTCTGCCAATTTCGCTATAGGCCCTTCTTCCATCCAAACAAAATATTGTGAAGGCACTGACCAGCAATCGTCTTCACTAAAACATTTCATTAGGCGCCATATTTATTTCTTATAGTCTTTGTATACGTAAGGAGACGCTGAATTAAATGGATTGGATTCATCATACAAGAGATAACACCAAGGTAAAATTATTTGAAAAAGTTAATTTTGGAACCACCCATCAGGTAATTTTGTAGGAAACATTCTGTGATGGAATAACGAGCTGTTCCCTGACATGATCATTTTTATCATTTCTTATTTTTAATAACAACTGTCATGCTCTGTCACAAGACACTCTCATTTGAAGAAAATATTTTCACAACAATCTTCGCATCCTTTTTATCCAGGACTCCTTTGTGCTCCCAAGCTACCAAAGGTAGAGAAGCATTGTATTTATGCAGAAGTTTTATGAAAAAAATTGCTCAGAGTTAAAATTTCCAGTCGCCAAATGTGTATTACACATCAAGGAACAAATTTGGCTCCGTGTCAGACTCTACATTTTCCATGGTTTTAGGTCTCCACAGATGCTCTCATATTATAATTTCATTGAATTCATGAAAAATAATTTCATTATTATTTTCAGTAATTTGTTCTACAAAATAGCTCTATTGACCTACACTATAGTTTTCTGATCATATTTTGTATCTCTATAATATAGTTGTAGTGTAGGTAATTATTCCGAATTCATTTGTATCTCTGCAGTTGATATAATTGAACGAAACTCAATATTTTTTTTCTTCTGGGGAGAATCTCAAGTATATAAAAATGTCAAGATATACGTTTTTGTATATGCGCACACGATAATTTCATTCAAATCGGATGAACGATATAAGAGTTAAACTAAACTCACCTTTTTGACTGACGTATTTACCCTTCGGGTACGAAACATATTAATAACTTTCAATCAAATGAAACAAAACCACTTTCAATAGGATCCAATTTTATCTTTATTTTATTCGATAGGTCCGTACTGGAGCTTTCACCAAATGAGCTACACCTCCACACAAAAACTCAAATCTTATTATTCAAATTTCATTTTCAAGAGGAAAGATTTTTCATATTGTAACCGGGACGTGTACAAGTTAGGGGGGCTGTATTTGGAAAGTAAGTGAGATCAGGTGTGCTCTGCAAGGAAAGAAAGTGAATTTCGAGTTTTACTAAAAGTGTCTGTGTAGTTCAAACCTTGTGTTCAAAAAGTTTGGACCTACTTAGCATAAAATAATTGAAGTAAGTAAGTAGATAGTATTAAATAAATATCAGGATTGTTTTTTGGTAAATATTAGTTAAAATCACAATCTTTTACTAAAAGGCGCTTATAGATATGACTTATCCATTAAAATTAAAAGGAATGGAATGGTAATATTAGTTTTATCGATAAGTAATGTACCCTAATAAGTAATGTACAGAGAAAATTATCATTAACAGAACTGTCATATTAAAAATAAAATAAAAATAAGTGCATTCTAAAGAGAACAACTCCTTAAAATCTAATGATGTGTCTGTCGAAGTAAGTTCAAGGGCAACCCGGCTTGGGATACAATGCAATCGCTTCATTTTCTAAGAAGTTTATTTCAGTAAAGTAGGTAATTTAGTTCAATTAGGCTGACCTATATCATGGTCCTATGTATAATCCCATAATCCCTATTAAATCAATGATACTGTTGCAGACTTAGAGTTCGCGGATTAAGTTATCGTGAATTTAAAACGCGTTAACTAACTTTAAAAATAATTAAAATAAAACTTAAAATAATTTATTAAAAAAAAATAGAAATTACAATAAATAAATTTTAAAAAAATAGAACGTAACACAAAAGTTCAATTACTTTTCGCCAACACCGAATTTACCGAATCTAGAACGCCCGCAAATACACACGAATTAACCGTTCACTTATGATATCGCTTCCAAAATCAAACACGCTTCGTTTATCGCTAAAACAATACTACTCCGTTTATCACTGAAACAATACTGACTCGACTCCCAGACGTGCCCTTCTATTTATACCTTCATTCAAAACGTTCTAGAAAAATCTGGTATAAAAGAATTTCGTAGTTTGAGGTACAATCAAACTACGCGTTCTAAAAAAGAAAACTGCGCGTTTATAAATAATTAAAACGTAAAACAATGTAAACAAGCAAAGCTTTTTAAAAAATGAGGAAACAAATAAAATACGACATAAATAATTCCCCCCCTTCACCCCGACCATCCTTCTAGACAACCTGAGCAGTATAGTAAACATTCATTGATTCTTATAATGAATAACCCCCCTTCACCCCGACCCTTCTCCCACAAGACCATTCATTGTAACAAAGAAAGACGGAGAAATGAATGGATAGGAGAAGCGTCGAGATATTTATACAGAATGTTTCATAGTAATATTACATACACAGGTCGTTCACTACAATACGTAGGAACTCATTAGCCGGCTTCATATCAAATTGCGGGAAAGCTGGGAAGTTATAGAATATTTATTAAAGGATTTAAAGCACTGACTACTTTTATATTATTAGATGTCTTCAGACATTTAATTTAACACTTTTACAAATTCTATTAACTATTCTGGATTTTTGTTTATAAGTATGGATGATAATAAAATATTGAAGGTAACCACTAGGCGAGTTAATGTCTTATGCATTTACTACCACCTAACTATTTTTATGTGGTTAAATACTCAAATTAATGGGGAAAACCTTCTGTGAAAATAAACGTCAGTTCGTTCGTTGATTAGAGGTTCTTGTCCGACTTTGGTGAAGCTTGCTACTATATCAACATTCATTATAATATTTATGGAATTGGTTTTTCGGCCACCCAAGTCTTCATCGTGGTCATCATTTGAGTAAGGTCTTTCACAGAATTGTTAGTAGTTTCCATTTCACCATGCTCACACCTAAGTATTCATAGTTTGACATTTCAGGCTGTTTTTGTAATTGAATCGCCTTCTCTTTTCACACAACGCCATCTTTCCACAGGCATCCAGATACCCAAGAAGGCACTGTGTACAAAATTAGACTTTTCACAGAACTGTTAGTAGTTTCCATTTCACCATGCTCACACCTAAGTATTCAGTTTGACATTTCAGACTGTTTTTGTAACTGAATCGCCTTCTCCTTTAACACACCGTCATCTTTCTACAGGCATCCAGATACCGAAGAAGGCATTGTGTACCAAATTAGCTACTTTTCACAGAACTGTTAGTAGTTACCATTTCACCGTGATTATGACTACATCTTCATCACACCTAAGTATTCAGAGTTTGACATTTCATGGTCTTTTCGTAATTGAATCGCTTTCTCCTTTCACACAAGGTCATCCTCCCACAGATATCCAGATACCCAAGAATGCACTGTGTACCAAATTAGCTATGCACCGATATCATTATTTGTCCCCCATGTTGTACATTGTTAAATTTAAACAGCTTATTTTTTTTTTTCATCTTCTATTTACAAAAGTTTAAAATGCATGAAAAAATATTCAGCTCAAGTTTTTTTTTTATGTGTGCTGGTAACATGTACACAAAAACTGCCCCGGCGCTTCTCTGCTTTTATCTTTCTACCAAAGTTTTTAACTTTTGAAACAAATTGTTTAAAAAGTGTGCTGAAAATAAGTAATTTATTGAACACATTAAGGAGGGGAATCAAACCTTGGGGGAGAAAAATTGAAACCAACCAAACTAATTTATCGTTTACTTAGGAAGAATTTACGAGGAGTCCATTCTATGCAGGGTGCACAGTGCACACGATGAATGTATTGGTCAATAATAATCAAACTATCTACACTTTCGTCAATATCAGAAATCAATTTCAATACTTACATCTAACCACCCTGCGGAGTATCAATACATATACATATTCTCATCTATATTATCCTGCATTGATCGTGTATGCTCTGCTTAAAGCTTCTCTACTCTTCTTATTATTTCAAAAAGTAATATTTTCTATTACTGGAAAAGGAGATGACGGTCTTTTTTGTTGAACGGAATAAAATCACCACTTTCTCCATGCGTATTTCATGAAGACTCATTAGTACATCTCCTTAAGATGTTGAATCTGGAGTGTTACTTTAAGAATTGAAACTTGGGTTTTATTTAGATGTGAGGAGTAAGGGAAAAATCGTAAAGGATAATGACGGGGTCAACAGAAAAATAGAGCAAGGGTGCCACAAGGAATTGGATCTTTGTAGAAAAGATACTCAAATACCTGTGGTAGGAGTTCGGATGTTCATTTTTAAAATTAATTGAAACTGAAGTGTCCCGCGGTGAATAAAGAATACTGTCTCCGTCCACAAAGCCTTATGAACAAGTTCCCCAACTCGCTTAAAACATGGATTGACAAATTATGAATGATATACATATTTGTATATATGTGTAGCAAAAACGGTAAGAGATGTTATAATATATGCTTGAATCTCTGAAAAAATATCAAATTGTTTACTCGTTTCTTTCAATTTTCCTATTTCCGACAAATTCGTAAAGTTCTCATGTAAGGATATTTCCTACTATTTTGCAAAAACAGATCAACTCAAAGCGATAACCCATTAACATTATTATTGTTAGCTATTCCAAAGATACGAATTCTATTCAAAGATAGGGTAAACTTATTTTAGAAAATATTACCCACCCCACACAGAAGGGCCAAACCTCTTAAGGTTCCCGGCAATGAATTAATGAGTTTCCAAACATTTTGTTGATATGGGAGTTCATGGTTTCTACTAAGAATGATACAGCATGATTTTAACCTTTACAGAATCTGTTTTTCACTTACATCTTAACGTGGGATATCGGTCCTGATCACATTTTCCGTAACGTACCTGAAAAAAGACAATGATAAAGGAGTAATAAAAACAATCATTATTTCCGCAAGTGAAACTCAACTGTCTAATATTGGCAATAGAAATGTATCATCATTATAAAATAAGTAGATGTATTTATTATACAGGGTGCCGCTCGGAAATGCCCTTTTTTGAAGAGCTAATAAAAACGAAAGTATTATACCTAGATAAAGAAAAAAATATTTTTTTAATTGAAAGACAAAGGTCGGAATTTTATTTTCAAGTGGTTTTGAATACAATATCTTCAAGGCGATGGCTGCTATTGTCGATACATTGCTGAAAGCGATTTTGGAAATTTCTGTGTATCTACACGTTCCAATATTTCAACGGAGTCAATTTCTTGTCAAATGAATATCTTCAGCTCATCAAGATTTTTTGGACGATGTTTGAAATCTTCTGCCTTCAGATAGCCCCACAGAAAAAAATCACAAGGAACGAGATCCGGCGAGCGTACCGACCAAGGGAGATCACCTCGACTTGAGATCAGCCGTCACATTTTTCTCAAAACCTCCACGCAAACTCGGGCTGTATGAGCCGTGGCACCATCTTGTTAGAACCAAACACCATGAGATAAATTCATGACATTGAGTGCTGGCCAAACATTTTTTTGAAGCATTTCGACAAACTGCTCAGAATTGACGAAAATCGCTTGATTTTCGTTCTTAAAAAATGGCGACTGCATGTTTACGGACAGAGCTCTTTGGTTACCTTAAAATCGACTGTCGAACCGCCTCCACATTGTCTGGAGTTCTCAAAGTTCGAGCTGGTCCTGTGGAGACTTCTTTATCACACTTCCCATTGTTCTGAAATTCTCTACCCAAAGCAAGATTGTTTTCCAATCGGGAGGAGCACCTCTGGGTGGAATTCTGAAGCGAACTCGGAATGCACGCCGTGCTGCCATCATGGAATGCTCGTTAGAGCAGAATGCCTTCACTACAAAAGATTTGTGTCTTTGGACCACCTCTTCTTTCTTTGATCGAAGGGTTTGAAAAAAATACAAAGAAATTAAACTTAGAGGTGAAGAAATATTCCACAAAAACGGAAAAATGAAAACTTGTGTTTTCCAAGAGAAAAAAGCTACTGGTTAAAATGTTTTCACAAAATGGAAAATTCAATTAATTTTGCGTCCAGGGAAACTAGCCCCGTCAACCTACGATCCTTCGTTGCGATACAGGAGCATTTTCAAAAAAGGGAATTTCCGAGCCGCACCCTGTACTTTGGTTCTAAATAAGTTTTTATCCGCTGCTTCTTAACTTTTTGGAAGCGACTTCACGCTACTACATGCGACTGATTCAAATGTATGTCCGTTAATGGAACTTCGTCCGCTGTCATAGAACGCTCAAACTAGACGAGATTCTATTTACCTACATTCAATTGCGCAGTCGCGCTTAGTAGCGTGTGAGCTTGTTGTCGCTTCCAGAGGAAATGAATTAATGAAGTGCCCAACAAGTGCCCATCAAGACTTTCATATGTGTAAAAATATCTAAGATCGTATCTTTTCATAATCTTATACTGGTAAATTATGTTGAGATTACTGAATGTTCACTAAAACCCATCAAAATGAATTTCAATTTCAATAAAGATTGTAAAGTAAAGGTTTATATTTGCAATGGATGCCTTTTGAATCCACAGGAATACAACTCTGAGGCTATTCAAATGATATATACAAAAAAAACTCCTACCATCAGGTCAAACCAAAAAGTGCAGTCAAAATTAGAATAATGCAGTGTAAACAAAGTATATTACAATTTTAGGAGAGAATATTGGAGGGGTTTGGAACGGGGCGGCAATACACAGGGGCAACATTAATAAATATAATATTGAGTACTTGTAACATATGAGCGCTACATGAATTATTATACAGGATTTGCCAGAAACTCGCGATATGTGTGAGAGAGGCTGTTATACAGGAAGATTTATACACATGCTTTACGTTTCTTATATCGTTTGTCACGTTATGTGTAACGGAGGCTGTCAGGCATGTGGAAATACAGGAAGATTTACACACATGCTTTACGTTTCTTATATCGTTTGTCACGATATGTGTAACAGAGGCTGTAAGGCATGTGGATGTGGAAATACAGGAAGATTTACACACATGCTTTACGTTTCTCATATCGTTTGTCACGATATATGTAACAGAGCCTAAAAGGTAAGTGGAAATACAGGAAGATTTAAACACATGCTTTACATTTCTTATATCGTTTGTCACGGTATGTGTAACGGAGGCTGTAAGGCATGTGGAAATACAGGAAGATTTACACATGCTTTACGTTTTTATATCGTTTGTCACTGCATTTGAGAGTATTTTTTATGATAAAAAATTAGAAAACTTGTCATAGTATGGCGAAAGTCAGAATGCTGCAGTGACACATCGAATAACACAGAACACCGACTAAATTGAAAATATCGCCTGCCGAGTGACTAAGCACTGGCGTAGCTGTGATGTATGAACTGATCTAAACTATGGAGAAAGAGGAAAAAATGCTGTTTTCCCCCCGGAGAATGGTGTACATTGTAGATGTTTGTTACGAGTGTATGTGCACAGTTATCTAGAGAGAAAACCCGTTTTTGCAAGTCATTGGAAATCAACTCGAGAAGCAATTCTATTTGAAAGGTTAACTTGCTAGTACGGCCCATAGAAAATATGAAATAGAAACTATTAAACCATATCTGGAGTTCTACAGAAGCATTCTACCCCGATTTGGGGAATCATTCCGGTAAAAATTATATTCAATAGGAATGAAAAATTAATGGGGAATTTATATGCGCCCAAAATAAGCCGTTCGACCCTTTTCGGATTCTAGGTATATAACTTTAAAGATAAAATATCATTTATGATGAAGGAGGGGATTTTTTTCTTAGTCAATTCTAAAGGTTCAATGTTGTTGAAAATATTAAACCACAATGTTTCAATGTTCAACGCAAGAAATGTGTCTAATAGATCATCAATAACGCACTTAGAAGTGGTTCGAATTAAACTTTCGCTCATCACCCCACAAATTGGTTTCTTAATGTATCTACATTTTTTTTTTCTTTTTTTCCTTTAGGCGCTTTAACCGCTGTGTTAAAACAGGTCGTTCGCGCCGGAGCCTCCCCACTACATCTTATTGAACAAATTAAGGGATTCATTCAACAAACAGGTTGAATATTAAATCACTCAAACATATAAGATACACTAAAAGTCATTCGTCTAATTAGTTTTCGAACCACCCAGTCTGTGTAATTACTAGTCATTTCATTTTTTCAAAATTATACGAGTATACGTACGAAGTTAGTTTACAGTACCTACATATAAAATTTTACAGCTCCTATACTTGTTTTACACGAATCTGCAAGAGTACGTATATTAGGTAAATTTATTATCAAAGGCCACAGACAAGAAAAGAGTCCCACGTAACCTTTTGTAGGAACATCTGTTCTATTATAGAAATTTTTTAACATAAAATAATAATTATATTTCGGGAAAATGCATCTTTTTCATTACAGGGAAATCTGAAGATAAGAGGGAAACTTATGTGAACATAAGTTTATAATTCACATTTCTAAGCCAAGATATTATTCGACACTGACTTGTTAAGTATTTACAAGATTTATTGTTATGCTGTACTGGGGAAAATAAAAAAAACTATACCTGATGCTAATATACAGGGTGTCCGAGTTTGATTTTTTTTTTTTTAGATAATTTCAGAATCGATTCAGGAGGTTAAAATAATATTTTTTTCTCCTCTAAGCCAGAGCTTCCCAAAATGGGGGGGGGCGCCCCCCATAGGGGGGCGTGAAGGCAAACCAGGGGGGAGGGCGAAACCAGTTGAATTATTATCATTTAGTTGAAATATATGTACACAATTTTTTTACAAAGGCAATTTTATTGAACATGATGTTTAGAAAATTTGAATGAGCATCATTCACACATTAGCGTTTTGATTGAGATACCTATTACTCAGCAACACATTAGCGTTTTGATTGAGATACCTATTATTCAGCAACACATTAGCGTTTTGATTGAGATAGCATTCAGCAACACGTTAGCATTTTCTATGATTTAGCATTCAGCAACACATTAGCCTTTCGAATGAGATAGCATTCAGCAACATATTCGCGTTTTGATTGAGATAGCATTCAGCAACACATTAGTGTTTTGAATGAGATAGCATTCAGAAACACCCATACCCATTCATAATTTATAATGTAATTGGGAGGGGTGCGTGGCAGGCTTTCATTTCAAGAAAAGGGGTGCGGTACCAAAAAGTTTGGGAACACCTGCTAAGCAAATACCCGTAAATGCCGCCTTACGGAGATATACAGGGTGAATCGTTTTAATTAATAAGGTCGAGTTACTCAAAAACGGTTCATTTTACAACACAACGTTCGAAACAAAATATTAATTGATTTTTAACGAAAATATTATGGTGACCTTGAAATTTTTCTCAAAGGTCACGTTTAGGGATGTTTCAAGGTCAACTTTTTTTTTTTAATGTAGCCCTGTATTTTTGATTGTGGTATTTAATTTTGTATTAAAAAAGAAAAATATTTTTTGCTTGGAATTTTTTCGATTGCGCTTACCTACAGTTTTCGTGATAATTTTGTCCTTGTCGTAGATATCTAACATGTGTAGCTTTACGGCACGCTCATTTGCAATATTTGTAAATAAAACCTTGATATTTCACTAAAATTACTACATTTAAGGGCAAATATTTCAAAATGGGCGTGACAATAATATTTCATATAATATGTTAGATATTTCTTACTCTGAGTAAGAAATATATTAGACTTTGGTTCTAAACACGTCAAGGCAAAAATTTTTACTTTTTTGATATTAAAAATTTAAAAAAAGAAAGTTGACCTTGAAATAACATTAAACGCAGCCTTCCAGAATAATTTCAAGGTGACCATAATTTTTTTTTTTTTATAAAAAAAATAATACTTTATATAAAAACGACCTTATTAATTATAATGTCTTACCTACTATATCATCATAAGGCGGCGTTTACGGCTATATGTTTAGAGAAAAAAAGTCTTATTTTGACCCTCGGACACCCTGTATATTAGGTTCAATTATCCATCTGAATTATTGGAAGAGAAAAAACAATAAATTTCGGATATAATCACAATTTAACGAATTACGAGTACTTGGACAATGATGAGTCTGTGCCATCCTCTGCGTTAAACCATCTCCCGTTACTAGCAGACTAAAGAACAGACAAAGGATAATTATTATACCACATGAACTTTTTCGATGACCATCATCATCATCATCATCATCATTTAATACTAAAGGCTATTGGAAACTGATGCCTCCATGATTACTTTACGTGGGATAATAATGGAGAGGTTTCCCGTTGGCTTTTGTATAGGTAACGAAAAGTATACAATTTCCAAACTTGCCCGACTGATCTGAGTTTCATGCCTTTTTAAATCCTTCAATAATATGCTGGTATTGATGGACAAGGACGTTCTTATAAATACAAATTTAGCTGACTGCTATCAACCAATACTACTACAACTAGAACAAAAATATTACATTATTAGTAAGGATCCTTAGATTGCGTAGTATAGGATCCCTAGATTGTTCAATTATAGAATGCCTTCCTCGAAAAAGGGTCTATAATATATATATTATACAGGGTGATTCAGGTTGTTTGTATCATGGGAATAGGAGTTGTAGAACATGAAAAAAGAATCACTTTTTACAGGAGTGTCTTTTTGTTTAGGCTTTAGTTTGGGAGTTATCGCTAAAAACATGATTTTTTTGATAAGCTCGTAAGTCCTTTAAAAATGGTCCGATTGTCAATAATTAAAATGATCTGAAATGCTAATTTTAAGCTGCATTTATTTAGTTTACACATTGACTTGCTCCGAATCAAAATAACAAAATGGCGGCCATTTAGAATTTTCAAATTTCATTTTCTCGAAAAACACTCCATGGAATTTTATTTATTTTTTATCTCATTTTTGTTGTATAAATAAAAATCACTACAAACTTTACTTCGAACGCTTTTCCGAAATATTAACCCTTATCCCTTTTTTATTGCCGAATGTCTGTTTACCAATGTAAAAAGCATTGAGACTTAATCACTGATGCTAACTTATTGGCCAGCAGTAGGTAAATTTTTTTTATTAAAAAACTTACCTTTTGCTATTCTAGGCTCTCTCGAACTATCTTCAATTTTCTCTATGCACTTCTGGCACCTCAACAGCATGTTCTGCGTCATAGTTTTTCGTAATACATCCGGTCTGGCACTTATTTCTTGGGCAGCTACTAAAACTCTAGCGACTAAGTCTTCTTCAGATGCAACTGGGGTTTGATAAACTAAGGGGTGCATGCGGCCTCAAAAATAGTAGTCCAGGGGGTTCAAATCGGGGGATCTTGCTACCCAACTCCTGATTAAACCCCTCCCAATCCATCTTCCGAATAATGGAAGACAGTTCGAGGGAGCCTAGAATAGCAAAAGGTAAGTTTTTTAATAGAAATTTTACCTACTGCTGGCCAATAAGTTAGCATCAGTGATTAAGTCTCAATGCTTTTTACATTGGTTAACAGCCGTTCGGCAATAAAAAAGGCATAAGGGTTAATATTTCGGAAAAGTGTTCTAAGTAAAGTTTGTAGTGATTTTTATTTCTACAAAAATGAGATAAAAAAATTACATGGAGTGGTTTTCGAGAAAATCAAATTTAAAAATTTTGAATGTCCGCCATTTTGTTACATTGATTCGGAGCAAGTCTATGTGTAGAACTAAATAAATGCAGCTTAAAATTTGCATTTCAGATCATTTTAATTATTGACAATCGGACCATTTTTAAAGGACTTATGAGCTTATCAAAAAAAATCACGTTTTTAGCGATAACTCCCAAACTAAGGCCTAAACAAAAGTCACTCCTGTAAAAAGTGATTTTTTTTTCAAGTTCTACACTTTCTTGGCCCTAAAAGCATCATAAACGTTTTAATAAATGGAAGAAAACAAATAGTGGGACCTGTTCTAACTACTAGTCAAACACGGGATTGTAAATTTTAAAAAAAAAATCCAGAAAAGGGCCACTCAAAAAAAATCATCAACCAGATATATTTATAGGATAGAAACATATTGGTATCTTTTTTCTTCTACTGTAAAATGTGTGGTCTGTAATAAGGTTTTTTTTAAGGGAAATATTCAATTAATTGGTTAGTTTAGTAATTTTATTTTCTTAGATGAGAATCCGGAGGATCTCTCCCTGTGGTTGACTACGGAAGAGATAAGTTTGAGCAAAATTTTAACATAAAGTTTTTTTTTTTCATAATAATATTAATTTTTATTAGTTCAGTTACAATGCCACACAAGTTGCTGATGTTGTGTGACATTAGCAAACACTTTTAGCAACTCAAAAATGAATGTTCTATTTTTCTGAATATGTTGGAAGAGTTAAAACAATGAGTCGGTTTGTGCTTGAGGATCAAGATATATTTACAAGGTAGAGATTTCCGCTAACCACGTCTTATAATTTTTTTGTTGATTTACTTTTTTGTGGTTAAAAACCGTCTGAAATAAAACCTTTGAAATATTTCATATAAAAGAAAAACGCTGGCAATTGAGTAAATGATTATGACTTTATTAATAATAATAAGTTAAACACACGAAGAATTAGTCACCTTATACGACCAACGACCACCCTATCCACACCGACAGAACCATCAATAATAGAAGACCAGATATAACTAACTCTAAAAGACAAAAAAAAAAAAAAATAATAAGAATTGCTACCTAATAGATGCGACTGAAAAGAAGCAGAGAAAAGATTAAAGTATAAAGATCTGAATATAGAAGTGGAAAGAATGTGGGGCATGAAGCAGAGAAAAGATTGAAAAATAAAGATCTGAGTATAGAAGTGGAAAGAATGTGGGGCATGAAGCAGAGAAAAGATTGAAAAATAAAGATCTGAATATAGAAGTGGAAAGAATGTGGGGCATGAAGCAGAGAAAAGATTGAAAAATAAAGATCTGAGTATAGAAGTGGAAAGAATGTGGGGCATGAAGTAGAGAAAAGATTGAAAAATAAAGATATGAGTATAGAAGTGGAAAGAATGTGGGGCATGAAGTGTGCCATTGTGCTTAGAATTATTACGGCCTTGGGAACAATTCCTAAATCATTAAAACCAAACTTGAAAATGATACCCGGCATCTACAACATATCGCAAATCCAATCATGTACTCTCTGATCTTAGCCATAGATTAATTGATTTTAATAATTCCAACAAAGTTGCAGCACTCTTTGATCTTAGCCATAGATTAATTGATTTTAATAATTCAAACAAAGTTGCAGTACTCTTTGATCTTAGCCATAGATTAATTGATTTTAATAATTCAAACAAAGTTGCAGTACTCTTTGATCTTAGCCATAGATTAATTGATTTTAATAATTCAAACAAAGTTGCAGTACTCTTTGATCTTAGCCATAGATTAATTGATTTTAATAATTCCAACAAAGTTGCAGTACTCTTTGATCTTAGCCATAGATTAATTGATTTTAATAATTCCAACAAAGTTGCAGTACTCTTTGATCTTAGCCATAGATTAATTGATTTTAATAATTCAAACAAAGTTGCAGTACTCTTTGATCTTAGCCATAGATTAATTGATTTTAATAATTCCAACAAAGTTGCAGTACTCTTTGATCTTAGCCATAGATTAATTGATTTTAATAATTCCAACAAAGTTGCAGTACTCTTTGATCTTAGCCATAGATTAATTGATTTTAATAATTCAAACAAAGTTGCAGTACTCTTTGATCTTAGCCATAGATTAATTGATTTTAATAATTCCAACAAAGTTGCAGTACTCTTTGATCTTAGCCATAGATTAATTGATTTTAATAATTCCAACAAAGTTGCAGTACTCTTTGATCTTAGCCATAGATTAATTGATTTTAATAATTCCAACAAAGTTGCAGCACTTTTTGATCTTAGCCATAGATTAATTGATTTTAATAATTCCAACAAAGTTGCAGCACTCTTTGATCTTAGCCATATATTAATTGTTTTTAATAATTCAAACAAAGTTGCAGTACTCTTTAAACTTAGCCATAGATTAATTGATCTTAATTAGTATAGGGCTTGTAGAGTATTTAAAGAAATGAAGTGTGTCGTACAGATGTAGACCACAATATGCCATTCTAGACATTTGTCTAGAATGGCATTATTTTACTCCATCCTGAACACAGTTGGGTAAGTGTTGATCTTGGTAATTTCTTTTTTTTACTATCCTGAAGTGGTTGTCCATTGACCATCACTCGATTTATTTGAAATTCTTGTGTCATTGACAGCTGTTTGTGGATGGTTTTTATATTAAAGATCATAGTTAAGATGGTTTATATATATAGGAGCATAGAGATTTCAATAAGAGGGATTTGAAATATTTTCCCTTAATATTCAAAATGACAATTCATTATACTCCGTCTTCAATTCTGCCATAACAAACGCCCAAACTCTTCTTCCAGATCTTCTCACATCAAAGATTTACTAGTCGTAGAAAACTTTCGACATTTCAATGAGATGAAATTTTTAATCTCATTTAAAAGTTTTAAAGCTTCTAAAATATTTGTCAAAACTGTCTATCGTTGGAAACGTTATAAGCTGTTTTTATTATAAGCACATTGTCTTTGACAGCACCCAGTAGTAGAAAATAATTACTTTGTCATCACCCATAAAATTAAGCTTATAAAGAGGGCATGCCATGGGCTGAGAACGGGGGGGAAGTAGTTTTTAGAGCCGTGATAAGGGATTTTATATCACATACTCGTTACTGTAACTCAATTTATGTTGGCTCTGGGATCTAGACATAAACCAAAGCCCGTTGGTGATTCTACTATTCATATTTTATGACGTCTATGTTGAACAAAATGAAAATAATTTGTAAACTCCTCCATTCTGGTAAATTGTATCAAAGCGTTCACTAAGTTTATTCTGGTCTGAGCACATCTACAGATATTATGTGTTTTTTTAAATTTGGCTTAACGTCTCTTTAACGACTATTCGTCTTTCAAGACGGGGATTTTGTACTTCATTCGCTGGAAACTTGTAAACCAGCTACCCACATTGACCTCACCCAGCCTGGGTTGGGCCAGAAAAAAAAACAGCATCACGGGGGCGCGAACCCACGTGGACACCCACATGGTACAATCTCGCTGGACGTTGCTTAACTTCAGTGATCTAACGGAAACTGTTGTAACGGAACGTGCCATAGAGGATTTCTAGTTATTATCTCTGGAGCAGCTGAGCAAATTGAAGGTCATTTCTCATAAAAAAACTAATACATTAAAGTTCGTCATAATCTGTGACACAAACCTCTTAAAAAAACCGTAGGCATGTATGTGTGATATGATAATGAAATATATTATTATTACTATATTTGGGATTTTGTTTAATTAACAAATCGCCCTCAAAGTTATTTGTGTTTTTGGTTTTAATGTATCATGTGTGCGTTTGAGGTTCTAATTTAGTTCCATCAATTCTACTTCTCTAATCCGCGCCTTCTATTCCCACAATGAGTGTCAGTCTTGTGGTCTACCAAACCATTCTGTTTATTTTGTCAAAAGTATAGTGGTGTTAGCTGGAATAAAATAGAATCATAATGATAGATTTTTTTTTATTTTATAATATATTAGCTGCGTACGCAAACTTCGTCTCGAGAAGATGAGAGAAAAAATGATATTAAATTTGACTTTAATACATTAATAATCATATCATCGAGGTACAACCGTTTAAATGCGATTAGAGCATACTACGTCAAAAAGATTACATATCACCTACACGTTTGTTAACCTATGTAGAACATGGGGAATGGTATCGGGTTGTTAGTTGTTAAGCTGCGCAGAATGTGTTGGGAGTAGTTTTGGGTTAGGTTCCAAAAAATGGGTTGCACCCAGCCTAACTTGCGCAGCCTTCAATACGCATTTTATTTTTTTTTGGAACCTAATCCAATACTACTCCCAATACATTCTACCCAAGAAATTTGTTGGTGTTTAGGTCAGTTCTTTGATTTTGAGTCAGTTCAATACCATAATTTCAGCGAAGCATAGCCTAACTTACACCTAAATATAGCACTTATGGATTACTGTTGGAATGGTATATTGCAATCCAATATGTATATTGGAACCAACCCAAGCGAATACAATATTTAATGTTTCTCAACCTGTGGAGAGTGTTCACATTGCTCAGACTTCAAAAGGCACAAAAAAAAAAAAAAAAAAAAAAAAAAAAAAAAAAAAAAAAAAAAAAACCTAACCCTATAAAACTCCTGACACGTCCTATCCATCAAAATTGGTGTTCATTTCTATTTTAAAAAGTTTAAACATCATTTGTTTAAACTTTTTATATTATTGATAACCATACATATTGTATATCACGAAAGTTTGGTCACAAACACTGAAGCGGTTCTCAAAATATTGAGGAAAAACGATTTTCTAATATGGCGGTCTGGCATGTCCCCGTCCACAAAATATATGACTCAAATTGATCAAAAGCCGTTAAGGGTCAGGCGTATAGCATCTCACAAAAGTTTGGAAGCAATAACTTGAGCGATTCTCAAAATATGACGGAAAAGCGAAATTCTAAGATGATGTGGCCTCACATGGCCCCGCACACAAAATATATGTATTTTTTTTGGCATCAGAAACCATCTCATGTGTCCAATAACTTGCGAAAGTTATTGGGCACATCATAGCAATCTGATGTGTGGTTTAGGAATGCATAAAGGGCATACATGTATATTACATACAAACATTCATTTATACAGGATGTTTAGCTATAAATGGGACCCATGAATATTGTGGGTAGCTGAGATCTATATATTGTATATATATATGGATACTCTATATTAGGGGTTCCCAAAATTTTTGCCCCCCCCATTCTTGAAATGCAAACCTCCCATGCCCCCTCTATTTTACATTATAAATTATGAAAGGGTATGGTTGTTGCTGAATGCTATCTCATTCAAAACGCCAATGTGTTGCTGAATGCTATCTCATTCAAAACGCTAATTTGTTGCTGAATGCTATCTCATTCAAAACGCTAATGTGTTGCTGAATGCTATCTCATTCAAATTTTCTAAACATCATGTTCAATAAAAATACCTTTGTAAAAAAATTGTGTACATTTATATCTTACCTAAATGATAATAGTTGAACTGGTCTCGCGCCCCCTGTCTTGCCTTCACGCCCCCCTAGGGTGCGCGCCCTCAGGTTTGGGAACCTCTGCTCTATATCAGATCTCAATAACGCTTTAACTTACATCTACAATACTTTATATCTTCATTTTAATCATGTACCTAAAATACCAACCCTTAACAAATACAAAAACAAAACTCCTCATTGGTGGAGGAGTCTCACGTCGCAAAAAACGATTAATATTGCGAAAAAATAACACAGGGCAACTCTTAACGATATTAACGCCGAACTCGAACCATGCAACAACAAACAAAAGAAACGGTTTTGGAATTTGCCCTCTGAAATATCGTTTCAGGGTTCTGCGGTTGTTTTACGAGTAAATATAAAGATTAGAAAGATATTATATTATCTTTAACTTTTGATTAACAAAATGTGATTGGATGAATTGCTACCTAAATCTCCGAAAATTCATCTATCGTCTCAGAATACCAGATTTTATGAAAGTTAACTTTTCCTTGTAAACCTACCTACATGAAATGAAATAGATACCCAGTACCCAGCTAAGAAATGAAATTTTCAAAAGAGATTTTTAAAGAAAAAAAAGCTTTAATTTTGAAAAGTTTTGAACTTTTTCTGTTCTTCTCCTAAAAAAACTGAAATAATCCAAGATTGCTCTTCTTTGTCCTGGGTACCAATTCTGTGTTCTGGGATTTGAAAATTAATTCTAAGATAAGTTCAAAAGTTTGTTAATCACTTTACAAGAATATTGAAAGTTTTCAGTAATATCATAATCTTTATAAAAATTATTCAAAAGATTGTTCAAAGGCACTAAAGTTTTTTTATATACAGAATTAGATGTTTCAAATTGACAAAAAACTTTAGCCAGAAAATTGAAGCAAGACTGTATTCAAACTGAAATTTTAACAAAGACAGTTAATATTAATATTCTAGACACGCCTCCAATCAAAATAAATTTCATGGTCGAGTGCGTAGGACAATCGTCTTGAATAATGAAAATGCCTCGTTTGATTCTCAATCAAATTTAAAATTTGGGACAGAGTACCATAAACAGTTATAGCAACAAGAGAAAAGCTTAGATATACTTCAGGTAAATTAAGTGAAATATAATAATCATGAACTCTCAATAAAACACAAAGCAATCTTTTTTTTGATGCCCACAATAAATATGGCATTATTTATGCTGAAAATTGAAAACTTTGTAATGAAGGAAAATCAATTGCAATATACCATTTCGGCCCGATTTACACTATAGTGCCAGTCTCGGTCTGGTAAAATATTATCAAATGAATAATACTATCGACACCAGTCCAGTTCCGCTTTCGTTCTAGTCACGATCAGTCACCAAGCAATTTTGATCGGATCGAGACCGGAGCGAGATCGAACATGTACCGATAGTATGAGTTCTCTTTCGTTCCCGGTTCAGTCTCAGTCAGTTGTTGAAGCTTGTCGCAAGTGTATATTATTTATTTTTAATAAATAATATACACTAGATTCATTAATTAAGAGATTTTTAAATTCTTATATTTATTAATAATAAATTAATAGAATTATTAATTAATAAATTATTAATAATTTACGCTGGTTGATAATAATATCTTCTTCGTCAAGAATAAGAGCGATAAATGCCAAGTCTTGAATCGAAAAATTTGATGTCATTTTTTACTTTTGACGTTAATTTTAATATTTTATAATTATTATTATTTAACNTTTTTTTTTTAACGAAATGCATCCGACTTCGAGTGCTGACGTGTGAAGACTGAACTGAATCGTGAGCTGAACATGATCAAGATCGAAACCGGACCGAGACTGGCATTATAGTGTGATTACCACATCAACTTTACCAGATCGAGACCGACTCGAGACTGGCATTATAGTGTGAATCAGGCCTTAATATCAAAAGAAGCAAAAATATACTTTGTCCAATGTGTTCTGTTCCACCTAAAATATTTCGTACGGAGCAGGAATGTTTTTTTGTGTTGATGTAAAAGGGGACTCGGTGACAGCCATTTTAAATTATTTATTGTGTATTATTGTAAGCTCGCCTCAAATTTATCGAAACTATTTTTGAAATAATTATTATGATCCGTAAGATTAATAGGTTTGATAGTGCAATATAGAATTGCACCGACATACAACCGCTCAAGACAAAACCGCTTCCGTTTCTGCATCACAACAACAATAGCATCATTAATATTGTGCTGGTTGTAAGTAAAGTATTAGATTGATAATCCTAGCAAACTGTCCAAGATATTTAATGTATGGACACCCCGAGTTTTAGTATCGGATCACGAATCAATAACAATTAGGAATATTTTATGAAGAATACACAGAGATCGTGATTGACAAATTTATTTTTTCATTAAAATATATTCCTTGGGGATTTCAACGTGTGAGATCATTACGTGATCAGCCTGATCACAAATATGATATGATCCATAAATCACAAACCATACCTTCTCAAACACGATCCATACTCACGATACAGTTTCCAGAATGAAATCCTTCCGTTTATCAACAAAGATGGTATAATTGGTTATGTTATTTATTAATTTATAAGTTACCACACAGAATCCTAATTATCTATGTTTATTTGTCACAAAAACTTATCTATGGAACGGTATGATGTAGCCAAGGAACTTTTTACACATGTTTGTCGCCCAAGGATGGAATTTATCAACTAAATCCGAATCCCGGATTGGACTT
This sequence comes from Pachypsylla venusta, assembly GCA_012654025.1. Classification (NCBI taxonomy): domain Eukaryota; kingdom Metazoa; phylum Arthropoda; class Insecta; order Hemiptera; family Aphalaridae; genus Pachypsylla; species Pachypsylla venusta. Next base: position 21,558,591 of record CM022875.1, read on the forward strand.
GTGGAAAAAATATTGGTTCTAATACTACTCGGATAATAATAATATAATTATTATTATTATCTAATAACCTAATCCGGATTTCGGAAAAATCGATGAGACCGCCGGGCTTTGCCCGGTCCTTAATATCACCCCTACTTTATCTCTTATGAATAAATAAGATACACGGTGAGCCAAAAGTCTCACAGCCTGTACATCATCATAGGTTAACAGTCGTAGGGCTGGTTTCAACAAGTCGCCATGAGTTGTTGATACTTGAGAATTCCTGCGGATAATGCAGTAGCTTCTCCTTGCTTTCTGCATGGGCAATGGAAAAGCTATCGTTTCCGACCATTCCTTTAGTCGCCGTTAACGACTGGCAAGGACTTGGGTGCCTTGGAAGTATTCTTTTCAAGTCTCCCTATCCACAGGATACATAGGAAGGATATAATGCAGTAGCTTCTCCTTGCTTTCTAATATTATCAGAAAACTAACATTATCAGAAAAGGTTGAGTAGTAATTTGTTTGAAAGGTCTTGTTGAGTGGATATCATATCAAATTGTTTCATCTTTCTACCAATTACGGTTCTTAAGATACAGGATGAGAAACATTAACATTTTTTAGAACGGCCGGCACGATATCTTGGGAACGGTAAATCGTAGAGCGGTAAATTTTGTTTTAAAAAATTTCTCTTTTTATTACCTTTGAAATGAATAATCGCTGGATAGGTCATCTCATTTATAATTTTTCATCTGGCCACGCCGAAATTTTTTGGGCTTAAAATTCTCCTTAAAAATGAGCGACCCGTATTTTACCACTTATTGATATCTTGAGTGGTTCTCTAGATACTGGGGGTGGGGCGAGAATTTTGGATCACTCTGTATACATATTCTTCCTGTGGTCGACCCAACTTGTTTACACAAATGATAACTTCTACGATTTGGAATATCGCATTAGGTAAAACTGTTCTTAATCTTTTGTTTAATTATATCTAACTTATGAATTTCTCGTTTTTCCTCTTTTTAGGCTTTCGTTGATCAATAGTGTCCTTCAAATCAATATTTGTTTTCTCTGTGTTTTTTTTTTAATTTGTTTTAACGTTTCTTTAACATCTATTGGTCATACAAGACGGGGGTTTTACCCTCCATTCGCTGGAAACTTGCAAACCAGCTACCCAAATTGACCTCACCCAGCCTGGGTTGGTCCGGAAAATAGAGCCAACCATACGTGGTGTTCCAAAGCGGTCACCCATCCAAGTACTGACGACGCCCGACGTTGCTTAACTCAGTGATCTGACGGGAACTGGTGTATTCAACGTGGTATGATGGCTGTGTTCTTGGAAAACAAATAAAAACCAAATCTGGCTGTTTATTTGATTCTCATTTATTGCACCGCAGTATCTGATCTGAGCTTCTGATATATAACCATATCGGGCCAGTTGTCACTTTTCAATTTTCTGCAAACCCCAAAATACTTCTGATATACTTCTCATTTTTATCCTAACTTTCATCGTTGCTATTCTCAAAAAAACTTATTTTTGTGGTAATGTTCTTGTACATTATGCATCAACGTTCCCTTCCATTTTATATATTTTTTCCAGTTTAATAACGGCACTTTCTTCACAAAGTTCTTCAAAAAAGAGATCTAAACTTATTCTAAAAAACACCCAATTCCAAATACTCTTATTAGATATAAATCTACATCTTCATACAAAACACACCCCAAACCAATTTATTCTTAAATATCAGGTCATTTAAGTGACCCGTATATTTTGTTGGATTGTAAATATTGTGGTACTGGTCGCGGAAGATTTTGTGTCAAATGGTGTGGATAAGAAATATTCAGTTCTCGTTGTCTGATGTAATGTCGATTGTATGAATCCCTATATGTGTGAGTTAATCTTGAGTTCGATGTAATTTTTTATTCATTTGACGTCTCCGTGGCAGAGTGCGCATCACACCCGGCTTGCACCACGGAGATTCCGGGTTCGATTCCCGGACGGGTCGAAAATTTGAAAAAAGGTTTTTTCGAATTTTCTACTTGGTCTGGTTGTGTTTGGGGGTAACTCAGCCTCCTGAGGACAATTGAGTAGCTATAGTAATAGCGCCAAGTGGTAGCATTATAAGGAAATTGTTAAAGTGTAGCTTAGGCTTAGTGATATTGGAGTGAATGTTGAAAATACCTTGTAATGCTATGATGCCCACAAACATTGTGACATAATAACACAAGGAAATATACATTTTATTCATTTGACGAAATGTTTCGTAGATCTACTAAACATTTTGATTTTTTGCTCATCGCTAAATAAATAAACAAAACATGTCGAAGGAATCGAAGGATATTCCCCATCAAACTTCCGTCTTGAAACTTAAAAACAATCAAACAAAAAATACCTACCAACAAATTATTATTGTGAGATTTAAAATAAACTCACAAAGGCCTGGAACGTGTTGTATCTTTTGTAAAGGTCTCTTTGGTTCATTACTTGTTCTGTGTTCTTTTTGATGAGTTATCTTTTCAATTTATGCTCTTCTGCCTTTGGTCTCTCTAACCTCCCTCCATATCAAAGGAAAAAAATATACCGGTTGGTTCAAAGCAATAGGCACATACTTTCAAGTATCTATACGTTATTTCCTATAGTATTTTTACCAATTAGATATGGATTGATAAAATATTGGGTTCTTGTATATGGGCGTCGGTGGTTCAAAGCTTAGAAATGACAGATTTTTCTGAATTAAAAATTAGTTTTGACGATTTGACTAATATCGTTTTTAACGTCAAATTTTAACTCATCATTTATTTGTCACTATGGAAGTTGGTTAAGTCATAATTGGAATGGAAAATATACTCCGCGTGGTTTTGGGGCATATGTCATTTATTAGCCTCCAATATAAGTTGCTGTTGTATCCTCCCTATCCACTGTGTGCTATAAAAAATCCACGCCAAGTCATCACCCCAAAGAAAGACATGACCTGCGCCAAATTTCAGCAAAATCGGAACAGAGCTCTGCACACGATTCAGTACCTACGCCAAACCTAAAACCTCGGACACATCGGTTTTTTGGATCCCATGGCTCCAAATATTTCCACACTTCAAAAATGAAAATGACATATTTGATCTTTATTTTGGGATTCTGCTTCTCGTCAAACGATTTTTTAGGCCAAAAAATGTCAAAATTTTCTACACGAATACTTTATCTTCTATAGGAAGAGAAAGTAAAATGGTTTCTCTGCCATCATTAGGACTTTTGCCACAGAATGCGAGTATGCAGTTAAAAATACAACTGGAAATTACGGTTAAATCATAACTAAGTTTGAAACTTTTCACATATACCTTCTCATTGATCTAATATAAATTCAATTTTCCTTATTGGTTCTTTCAATTTTGCCGTTAGTTTTTTCAAATTTTATTTTATTTAATCTTTTTCAACTATAATTCACAAAATTTTATTGTGTGAGGCGATAATAACCCCTGAAACACAATAAATAACTAAACCCATACTGTGCATCAGAGCCACAAGAAAGGTTCACACTGTAAAACATATAAATAAAAGCTGTGATTTGTATTATTGATAAATGAAATAGCAAATGTACGTTTCTGTGCATACATTTGAAAGATAATTGACTCGCGTTGACTTATTATACACCAGGGAGAAATAATTTTCCAGTGTCGTGGAGATGTAAATTTAATAAACCATCGATTCTATACAGTGCCGAGCCGAAGCAGTAATTATTTTCTTTTTCAAGAGATGAATATGGCTGAAGAAGAGTTTCTTTGAATTTGGCTAAATTAGGACCTCCGCCTTTATTAGTGAGATTTATTTTACTCGGATAATAATATTTATATGTAACATGTAACAATGGTGGAGTAGAAGAGGCTTTATTTTATCTGTTTCAAACAATTATTGAACTTTTTTTTTTATATAATCTAAACTTATGAATCTCAAAGTCCCATTAGTATACTGAATTACTTTTAATAATGAACGGCTAAACCTCGATGATGGCTGAACCTAGAACTTTAACAGTTTTTTAGTGTGTAGGTTTTTAATAACTTGTAATAAACAATGACAACCTGTGAGGTATGTCAAACAACTTTCGGGAAAAATATGCAATCTCATCTTCGTAAATGGCAGATTTTTCGATATTTGCACATAAAAATACAGTCTAAAATATTTAGGCTCAAATGAAATCTACGGACAAGGACTCATACGAATTGGCGGGCATAAGCCAGTATTCTATAATATAAAATTTAAGTGAAAGTGTGTGAAAAGGTTGTATCTTGATGTTATGATTATTATGTTAAAGTCAGATTTATTCTCATTTTTTCTCTCATCTTCTCGAAACGAAGCTCGGGCAGCCAGTTACCTATAAATTGTGACTCACACTTCACACAAATTTACCTTTGAAAAGTTTCGACATTTTACTATCAGTACTACACTACAATCATAAGATAATATTTTTAGATTTGAAACATTTTCATTTGTCTGTCTTCTGGCTATCATTTATCTATTCAAAAGTTTGATGCTCACCGTCATCATATCTTCTGCCCCCCCCCACGTGTTTCAGTATCCATAAAACTTTATATTTTAAGTTTATTACAGTTTACAAAATGAAGTTCAGATTTTAGACAAGTTTGTAGAATAATAATACAAATTCTGAAATAACACTCATTCATGTAGGGGTGAAGCTTGAACATAAAAGAGCCAACTTAATCATCGTGCTCCCTCCCCCGTCACCTGAGTGATGTTCATATCGAGATCAGCAGTAATTCAGTTTAGGGAATGGTAAAGAAGACAGCGAAATTCAAGTCTGATCCTTTATTCTGAAAAGAGTCGTAAAAATTATAGTAATAATAATATTTCAAAGACTTCTTCCAAAACCTGGAATGTTTTTGATACACACGGGGTACAATGTTAGTTCAGCTCCATGTGGTGTAGTGTACTTGATACACACCTGGGTCATGCTAAAGACCTTTTTTAAAAAACATATGCTTAACTTCTCCTTTACATCTATTAATCATTTCCCCTCGATTCGCTGGAAACTTGTAAACCAGCTACCTACATTGACCTCAACCAGCCCTGGGTTGGGCCGGCACAATAGTCAGCATCGTGATGCGAACTTACGTTAACATCCACATGGTCCAATCTCTCTGGACGTTGCTTAACTTCAGTGATCTAACGGGAACTGGTGTATTTAACGTGTCATAGACGCTGGCTGCTGCTAAAGTAACACATCAGTCGACAATCATTAGTTTTTTTTTTACCAACCCAACGCAAACATAGGTAAGCAAGGATCAAACATACACTCAAAAAGAAGACAAACTAAGTAATTGTAAATTATCTTATTTGAGTTTCAATTTTTGTTCGGATTTGGTTTCTCTTTCCATTCATGAATGTTTGTTTCCTTTCTAGTAGGCGTACATATGAATCCCCTCCCCCTCCTGATGAAAGGTTTGTTGTTAATACATTATGTGCGCATATTGTTTATAATGTAATTGTGTGCATGTGTTCCGTTGACCCCACAATAATGTTTTGCTGACAACTAAAACAAGTAACACTTAGTGCATTGCTTTATTCCTCAACAGGGCTCATGTTAGATTACCCTAAGTTAGTTACTATGTTACCTCGGTAGTGTAACCGAAATTGGTATATTGAACAGCCTGAATAAAATTATTCATGAATTGATGTTCCCCCACTTGGAAATATTTTAGCTGCCTAATATTTTTTATAATAATCAACCTTAGGATTGACACTTGTCACTCAATATCATATTATCAAAGAATGTTTCGAATTCCTCAATCGCAGCGGCGGCTGCTCCTTAAGGGCAAAAGGGCACAGCCCCCCCCCCAAAAAAAATTACAGAAAATAAAGCATAAAAATATTTAATTTTATATCTACAAAAGAATTCTTCTTTCCCCAAAAAGGGAAAACACTTGAAAAAATATATCCGTTTATTTTCTATAACTCGCGAGTTGCTTAAAATATCTGCTGTTCACTTGCGAAAAATATCGTATGTTCACCATGTCTCACAGTCAGTATATAATATAACGGGCGTAATGCTTATAGCTCCAAAATTCTAGAAAATTTCCTTTGTAATTTCGGAT
>CM022875.1:21565026-21599111 GCA_012654025.1 Pachypsylla venusta
GGTCATTCAAGACGGGGGTTTTACCCTCCATTCGCTGGAAACTTGCAAACCAGCTAGCCACATTGACTTCACGCAGCCAGGGTTGTACCGGGAAAATGAGACAACGATACGTGGTGTTCCCAAGCGGTCACCCATCCAAGTACTGACCACGCCCGACGTTGCTTAACTTCAGTGATCTGACGGGAACTGGTGTATTCAACGTGGTATGATCGTTGGCAAGCCAAAAATTAAAACATTCAAATTAAAACTAATAACTTAACTTATCTTGGTGAGCTTTCAACAGTACTCAGACTGTCATCATCAGACCAGAGTTATGATAGATCGATGTGAACTCTATCACAACTTGACACGAAGTGAGGAGGTTGGAAAAATTCAGGTATCAAGTAGGTTTTGGTAAACCTTGAGGGTGTTATTTACGTCACTCTTGTAGTTCACTGTGGAAGAATTTTTATTAATATGGAGAGCTTCTAGAAATTTACGTTTTGAACAAAAACATAACTTTAATTTTGAAGAAATAAAAATCATAGGTAACGAACAGAATTATAAAAAAATTTTAGTTTTAATTTTCTTATTTTAATTTCTAATTTAATTAATTAAACTCTGAATCGATATTGTCAATCATTTATATAAGTAATTATTTAGATTGTGTCTCAATAAATACCTAACCCTTTACCATGCAAATTTCAAAGCCTATCATTGGAAGAGGAATTAAATGGAAAACAAATATAAATAAGACTCAAATTTCGATACACCTATTAGTCAGGTAAGCCAAAAAATCAACCTCTATTGCATTTTTAGCAATGCCTGGGGGGCATGTAGCCCCCCCAGGTTAAATATTCACGGGCCGCCACTGCTCAATCGGTACACATAGCTATTATGTCTTTCGCACCGATTTCTCGAACATTAACTATTTAAATTTTGACATATACCTAGATTGAGAGTCTGAAGGTATCTAAGTAAGTTGGACATCAGATCGCAGAAATGAACATCATCTGAGATGATAGCAAAGTAGGATATGCTCGTGTATAACTAGTGACAAAAAGTGAATCACTCAATATTAACCTCGAGCTGCTTGATTTTCTATTTTCCAGCAATAAGTAATTACGCGGAATTTCGTCAAAATAGGAACTAAGTATTTAAAAAGTACTCATTTTGAGAAGAACATGTTATTCCGTGAAAATCTCTTCTGATTGAAGCACAAAAAGGTTCATTATGTGATTACATTAAAAGATTATTGATTTAGTATTAAGGTTACTATTTTTTGCCGGCCTTTATCTAACTTCAATAAAACTGTTTTTTGTGATGGGAATATCAAAGTTGTAACTTCATACTGTGTTTAACATGCAGATATTTCCTTTTTTAAAAAATAATAATATGAAAAGCCAAAGCCTTTCTAATTGCAGAACTTCATACTTCTAAAACTTTGACGTATAAAAACGGTCACAACTTTTCACATGTTGAATTCGGATTTTTTATTTAAATGATGCACTTGTGTAATAAGGGGAGTCCGTGTTCCAATCATACCAGCTTAAAGGAAACTAAATAAATATACTGTGAAAGTGTGAGCGAAGTGCTCATAGTCCAGTCATCGTGTTACATTGAAAGAGTGTTAAGTCCTGCCACAGACTCGTATAAGGTAAAACTGTAAAACATTTCTTTTTATCAGGTTGCTCCCAAAAAAGAATCACCATACAATAATTATTCGAAATTGAATACAATACATAGTTCTTACTTTTGTCATAAATTCCGATAGCACATTTGTATTCAATCAAATCATCATCATGTCCATTGGTAGCTACATGTATTAGACCGAAGCTCTAAATAAATTCCTATAGCACATTTGTATTCAATCAAATCATCATCGTGTCCATTGGTAGCTACATGTATTAGACCGAAGCTCTAAATAAATTCCTATAGCACATTTGTATTCAATCAAATCATCATCGTGTCCATTGGTAGCTACATGTACTAGACTGTAGCTCTAAATAAATTCCGATAGCATATTTGTATTCAATCAAATCATCATCATGTCCATTGGTAGCCACATGTATTAGACCGAAGCTCTAAATAAATTCCTATAGCACATTTGTATTCAATCAAATCATCATCGTGTCCATTGGTAGCTACATGTACTAGACTGTAGCTCTAAATAAATTCCGATAGCTCATTTGTATTTAATCTAATCATCATCGTGTCCATTGGTAGCTACATGTACTAGACTGTAGCTCTAAATAAATTCCGATAGCTCATTTGTATTCAATCTATTCATCATCGTGTCCATTGGTAGCCATAGTCTAGTTTAGATTCTGAGAACAGTACTAGACTGTACCTCTAAATAAATTCCGATAGCACATTTGTATTCAATCAAATCATCATCGTGTCCATTGGTAGCCACATGTACTAGGCTGTAGCTCTAAATAAATTCTGATAGCACATTTGTATTCAATCTAATCATCATTGTGTCCATTAGTAGCCACATCTATTAGAAACAGTAGCTCTAAATAAATTCGCTGTTAAAGTTTGTCATTGTCATAATCATTTAATCTTGTATTGAAGGAGGCTAATAAATACCATGGACCCTCAGAACAATGTCAATCACTGCAATATAATTTCTGTATTATTAAACACCATAAGCTTGGTAGCTTAGTGGTCAAGCGCTCGAATGGTAATCAGGAGGTCGCGGGTTCGAACCCCAGCCAAGGTAGGATTTTATCCTCTCAATTAATTGAGATTTTGACCACAATAATAGTACAAGCTTACAGCTGGGGTAAAGGGACTCCTTAGTCTCATTCGAGTAGTATAAATAAGCAGTACTTTCCTTTGCATACAATTTCCTTATCTTGTCTGGTAAGTTTTCTATTATTTTAATAGAAAGTCTCACAAAAATATAACCATTTTATTTTTTAACAAAAGTTTCCAAGTTTATCAGCGAAAGCACACTGTATAAGATATACATTGAAAAGCCAAAACAATAGAAAAGCTCAGTCTGAAATTCCTTTGTTTCATCTCCGGTGATTTATGTGTACAATCCTATCTACCTTGCATAACTCAATTATTGTGTTGGTGCTAATTCTAAGATTACACAATAGAACAGCTTAGCAAGATAATGCTAATAAATGTCCAACAACTTAAACAAACCTGCTGTTGTTTAAACTTTTCGTGTGTTTGTTTCCCACTAGATGTGTGAGCAGGAGGACATAAAATGGGACTTCTAAATTGCCTTCCTATAAGTAGACGTAATTTATTTTAAAGGTTCTTGGCATGATCTCAACAATTGGGCTCATTATTGACCTAACTATCTAAAACATAAGAATCGTTATATCGTCTTTAATATGTTAAAGTGAAAAAATCTAGGAAGTCTGTTTTTTAAATTGTTTTGCTTATCGTCTCTATAGTATCCTTTGGTCATTTCAGACGTTTCTAATAATTAACGAGGGATTATATTTTAAAAAAAAAAAAAAAAAATGTAGTGAGTTCAACATGAACTCTAGAGCCGCGGGGTCTATGGCATGTGGAATACACCAGTTCCCGTAAGATCACTGAGTTCAGCAAAGTGGAATACACCAGTTCCCGTAAGATCACCGAAGTTCAGCAAAGTGGAATACACCAGTTCCCGTAAGATCACTGAAGTTCAGCAAAGTGGAATACACCAGTTCCCGTAAGATCACCGAAGTTCAGCAAAGTGGAATACACCAGTTCCCGTAAGATCACCGAAGTTCAGCAAAGTGGAATACACCAGTTCCCGTAAGATCACCGAAGTTCAGCAAAGTGGAATACACCAGTTCCCGTAAGATCACCGAAGTTCAGCAAAGTGGAATACACCAGTTCCCGTAAGATCACCGAAGTTCAGCAAAGTGGAATACACCAGTTCCCGTAAGATCACCGAAGTTCAGCAAAGTGGAATACACCAGTTCCCGTAAGATCACCGAAGTTCAGCAAAGTGGAATACACCAGTTCCCGTAAGATCACCGAAGTTCAGCAAAGTGGAATACACCAGTTCCCGTAAGATCACCGAAGTTCAGCAAAGTGGAATACACCAGTTCCCGTAAGATCACCGAAGTTCAGCAAAGTGGAATACACCAGTTCCCGTAAGATCACCGAAGTTCAGCAAAGTGGAATACACCAGTTCCCGTAAGATCACCGAAGTTCAGCAAAGTGGAATACACCAGTTCCCGTAAGATCACCGAAGTTCAGCAAAGTGGAATACACCAGTTCCCGTAAGATCACCGAAGTTCAGCAAAGTGGAATACACCAGTTCCCGTAAGATCACCGAAGTTCAGCAAAGTGGAATACACCAGTTCCCGTAAGATCACCGAAGTTCAGCAAAGTGGAATACACCAGTTCCCGTAAGATCACCGAAGTTCAGCAAAGTGGAATACACCAGTTCCCGTAAGATCACCGAAGTTCAGCAAAGTGGAATACACCAGTTCCCGTAAGATCACCGAAGTTCAGCAAAGTGGAATACACCAGTTCCCGTAAGATCACCGAAGTTCAGCAAAGTGNAAAAAAAAAAAAAAAAAAAAAAAAAAAAAAAAAAAAAAAAAAAAAAAAAAAAAAAAAAAATCAAGAGTGGCATCCAGCCAGCGTCAATAGCACATTAGATAGATATATCAGTTCCCGTAAGATCACTGCATTTAAGCAACGTCCAGCGAGTTTTGTTGATATGAAGGTATATAGTTCGCAGTACATTTACATAATCCATCTGCTTGATAAAACAAATCGATAGTGCTTTTAAATAATATAAGATGAGGTATCACAATCTCCGTCGAATTTTTTGGCAAGAGGACGGATTATGAAATAATATTGCGGCATATGTAACTCAAGACCGATTCGACAATTGCATGTTCATTTCATGCTGCATGCAAAAAAGATGCCATCACGATAACTACGCTAGCATCAAATAACTACGATAGCATCAACTTTTTAGTACAAATAGGGCGTCTGAAGATGGAATTCCCTTTATTTTTTTCTGAATCCGCGGCATTTCGATTTTCCCATTGGTGTAAAAAAATCTTCCTACAATCTCCTTAAATTATTTCGCGTAGTTATTTCCAAGAAAGAAAGAAAGATAAATGAAATCCAAGCTCGGAGAGAACAAACATGACCTATCTTCATCTCACACTTGAACCTGCAAAACGTTTAATATCTTAATCCGTGCTTCACTAAACATTTTGTAATCTTAATATTCTCTGTTGTTCCATCATACAAAAACGTAAGGAGAATTCATTTGAAATAAAAGTTGTACTAATTGAATAGAACACACTGATTAATATTAATCAGTAGCTCAATGTGAACGACTTAACTTGTCTTATTCAAGAAGACACATCTGAACCGGCTACTTGTTCATTCTTATCCCAAGCTTCATTTTTTACTCATTTCTTTGAGTATTAATCACTCTAAGCAATAGGTAACGTAAGGTGGTAGAAAATGCCTCAAATATAAACCTCACCTTATTAATTGCTAAATATTTCAGCACCTGGGCCATTAATGTACGAGTCATTATATTAAATTACAATTTTCCCCTGATTTTGATGGTCAGCCATTTTTTAGCAATGTTTATTTGAACTTTTCATTAGCATTTAAGCGTCAATTCAGTTTCTAATCAAAGATAAGACGGTCTAAAATATGTATGATATTTGACGAAAACCATAGAGATTTAAACATTTCTTCGCAGTATGTCCCAGAAGTCCTAGCGGAGGACTTTAACTTTTAAACGACTTAGAATTTTTGAATTCTGATTGATTCAAGGGATAGAAAAGGGGCCATGGCGATTCTATAGGTGATAGTAAAATGTACTAAAATAAAATAAATTGGTGATAGTTGCTATGTAGTCGCGACAAAATTCAAGATATCGGACTGTGACTGTCCGATTTTGGTGAATAAATTGGAAAAATATGGCCATAATTCGAAAACGGCCTGACATATTATAGTTCTGATAGTTTTCCTGAGGCCGTAGACCATGATTTTGGGGTGGTCCGTTCTCATCAATTTTTCGCTATTTGGTATTGGAACAGATTCTGATTTATATATTTAGACTAGCAGCTCTGCCCCGTGATTCGTCTCAGTTAAAATTTGTAGAATTTGACAGATAAATTAGCTTCATCTCGAAAACGATTTATTATAATATATTTGAGTTCTGATAATTTATCTGAGATCCAGAATTCTTTGCTTATTTTGCTAGGCGCCTTAGAATCAAAGCCGTTCCCGTGCTAATATTATTCCATAATTCCATACAAAAATCGTAAACGTTCGAAATTTATGTGTACCTATGTCGTAGGGTCCATGGTTGTACCCCTTGATCTACGATAAGGGAAATAAGGTATATGTAGAAGGAAAACCAAGGAAACGAGAAGGAAAACCAAGTTTGCTGTTCTCAACTGTTCCCAATGAACCCTCTCAATGTAGGTGATGTGTCACGTGTCACAAAGTATTCTGAATTTTTTTGATGCGGGTGGAATATTTATTTGTACATAATGCTGTGAACAGTTCATATTGTTGAAATTCTCTCAAAAATGTATAAACGAAAGTTGAGAATTGAACTTTGATCTATGAATTCTCCAAAAATATTTGTTTCCTAAAATTACATTAATTTGGCTCAAGCACAGCATAACTATTAGAAACCCCATTTTAAATTATTTCAAACAACAAAAGACACCCCCTGTGTAAGATCCGTAACGTAATTCATTGAAGATTTATGTGCGTGGGGGTCCTGGCTGGTAATAATGTGGATTATAATACTGTACATCTGCCCCTAATAATCACTAATGGTGACCCGTGAATGGTTATTATGTCTATTCTACAACCGCACGTCCTTAGCTAACAGAATAATGAAATGTGGGTCAAACAATTGGCTGTTTAATCTTATACCAAGCGGAAAAACGTATTAGGGCAACTTTTAGAGATATAAAAATAAATGAGTTTAATATAGTGAGATTTTGAGCACATAATAATATCTACGACTTGAGCTTACTGAGTAAGCCAGTAGAAGGCACTTAGTTACTCGAAATTGAGTTTGATGAGAAATTAAATTTATTTTGTATGTTTTTTCATTTTATTAATTATAACCTATATCCAACAGGTGCTTCTTGAAGTGGAAAAAGTGCGTGTCCACATCTATACGTAAATACTTAACTATGCATTACGCATGTAAATCTATTTCGAAACATGAGTAATGTCGTCAGTTTAATTTGATGAGACATGAGCGCTTTCGTCTTTTACGACATTGTCAAGTGAAGTTCAAATGACAATGTGACAGTGATTAATTTTTCAAATAATATTTCAAAATGACTAAAAATATTCTAGATAACATCTCTGAACTTAATCTACAGGACTACATAATGTATCATTTCAGTACTGAATCAGATGTTCTTTAGTCTGAAAAAAATACATTTGGTGTGTAGATTGGTGTTGAAGAATTGTCCTAGTGCACTGACCCAACCATTGTGATGATTTAGGAATCATATACAAATTTGGAAATCCCCAGATTGAGCCATTAAGTGAAGGATTTCCGACATAAAATTTAATATATTTCTGTTGTGAGGGGAAGAAACAATACCTAAAGGTTATGGACTTTGTTTGGAAATTAAGTGTTAAAAATTAGCGGAATGAACTGTTGAAGCGAAGTTACACATTAAATGAATGTTACGGAAAACTATACTAAACTTTATATTCCGTTATTCTATTGGAATTTGACAGCCACCGGCTGATGTCGCAGATATTTGATGAAAATATTATATCAATTAGCAGTGACAGCCTTCGTGCTGTTCTCACAGCTCTTCAGTGGAAATATTTTTGGAAATGGATTTGGCAGCCGAAATGTTTCACCCACATAAAAAAAAAAATCAGGATGCTTTGTGACACGAAAACACCTACACTGAGAGGATTCATTGAGTACAGTTGAGAAAATTATAGCAAACTTGGTTTTCCTTCACATTCAATATGTATATAGCAATGACACCTTATTTCCCTTAACATAGTTTAAGGTTGTACAACCATAAACCCTCAAAAATTACCAAGATTTTTGTCTCCAAATAACACAATTACCGTTCACAGGTTGTATCAGAAAAAGAGCGTTCTTTCAAACCAAATAATTTATTGGGCAAAAAAGGGGAAACATTGGAAAACGCTTTGTAACTATTTCCGAAGTGCAATTTAGATTTTGATTAAATTTGTGCCACCTATACCATTGGATACCAAACCTTGATTTTGGGAGGTTTTGACTTAGCTATTGAAAAGTGCGTTCTTCTATTTTACAAAAGTGCCGAACTTCTATAGCAAATTAACGCAACTGCTTGTCCTTGCACACAGAAACCGAACTGTCTGCACGAACTGGTTCGCGCGGCATAGCGAACTGATGTCCCCTATGATGTTCTGTATGTCTGGGATGATAGAATGCGTGAGTCTAAAAAAAGACCCTAGGGCCGTATCTTTTCGAAATCGGTTTTTAATTCTTTTCAGAAAATAAATTAGATAGACGAGGAAATTCCGCTTTCGAATATGTGTACAAGTTTCTCGTTAGATTTATTGTACAATAACTCACAAAAGATTTATTTTTTTGACATATGTCACCCTATCCTTCTGGGTGTACGACTTTTTGCTAAAGTGCGATACCAGAAATGTTTTCCATTCTGTGGACCCTATGTTATTATCACTATAATAAAAACTACAACGGAACTAAAAAACATTACAATGATTAATGATGTGAAAATGGGTTCTCCGGGAAAAGCAATTTATTGCTAAAAAGAATTAAAATCCTGGCTAATCTGTTTATTTGTGTTTTAGCAGCAATTTATTTTATTGCTTCTTACAGAAAAAGAAAAAAAAAATCACATCTTTAATACCTTTTCAAACACACCTACATTCAACATTGTACAGAGTTACAGACACAGAGTCGTTTAGACAAAAGCAACGAAACATTTCTGTTTTGCTTGCATTTAATGTTGGCAAAACCTTTGGTTTGATATGGCGGCGAGCGAGTCGGGCGGGTGTCTTGATTATAATACATTTGTTCTTAGTTTCTTACGGAGCTCTATACAAGGTGTCCCAGTTAACGAGAACAATACTTAAGGGGCTCATTCTAGATGCCAATACCTACCAAAAATGCTCCCTTCAACTTTTTAATAAAAGCTTTGGTTTTGATTTATTTTATTTTTTGTGTATACGTGTACATCTGACGTCACAAAAAAGTTCATAACTTTCTTGGAAATGTCTATTTTAAAAAATTGAAGATATTTTCGGAACACATAAAAAAATTTATGTTCAAATAAAATTACATTTATGACCAGAAAGTTTTTGAGCTAAATTTTTTTTCTTCTCTTTTTGTAAGCTACAAAAGAAACGGGACTCTCTCACGGTTGCTCATCATTTTTTTTTGTGGACAAAAACGGAAAAAGAATCCCGATAATAATAAAATGCCCACGATAGCAATTTTTCCTATAACTTCTGTCTAACAGGAGAAATTTCTATTTTATTTTTTTTATAAATTGCTTTATCATTATTTTTTTAACAAAGTTAAATAATTTAATTAAAAAGAAAATATTAACAGTGATGGTTCAATGTGATCTCCATTTTTGACCCAACAATTAATTGGTTTATCTGCGTATTGATTCATTGCAATTTGGAGTGAATCGGTTTGGCTCAGGGGAGAAATAAAGGATGGGATAATCAATTTTGTAAGACCTAAGAATACCCTTAGTTAGGCCCCGAAGCAAAACCCAGATTTTCGAAATTTTATATGGTAAAATTTTATATAAAAATAGTAATAAATTAGTGGGGATTGTTTGGTCAAAAATTTATAATTTATCCACTAAATATTAATATGTTCTTTTTTTATTAAATTATCTAACTTTATTTTAATTAAAATCGTCAATTTTCGTCATATTATACCACTTTAATTAAAAATTAATGATTAAGCAATTTATTAAAAATGTAAACAAAAGAGCTATGTAGCATAATTTTCGACTTTTTGGTATATTAAAAATTAAAATGGAAATTTCTCCAGTTACACAGAAATTGTAACACAAATTGATATACCGTTGGAATTTCATTAATATGCAACCGTGGGAGAGTCTCGTTGCTTTTTTCGTAGTTAACAAAAATTTCAAAAATAAAAATCCAAGTTAGCTACAAATAAATGGTACGGAAAACCGTACTAGACTTTCTCTTCCTTAATCATTCCATCAGANAAACGAGGCAAAAACTCAAACTTTCTGGTCAGGTAAGTAATTTTATCTGAACACAAATTTTCAAAATGTTCAAAAAATATCTTCAAATTTTCAAAAAAATCATGTCCAAGAAAGTTATGGACATATTTGTGACGTCAGGTGTGTACACGTGTATACAAAAAAAAATTGCGAATAACTCAAAAATAATTTGAGCGGGAAAACCCATATTTCACGTATAAGTACCACCAGATTACTATCGATGGTAATGTACGAGTTACTAGACTTTTTGGAGTTTGCTGAATGTCTGGCGTGAACATTAGCGACTTCCTATCAAAAAGAAAAAGTATTGTAACTGGCTGAAATTTTGGAGTCGAGTTTTCAAGGCCGTCCTTCAAGAGCCTAAATCTCCAGTTTAAGCTAATGTTCCCAAAAAGGTATGATTTGTCGAGTTCTGTGCACACATGTATATAATTGACATACGCATACCAAATTTCAAATCCATAGCGTCTGCCGTTCTCTGAAAACTGACATAATAGAGCCAAAAAGCGACGAAAATGGCGAAATAGGGTAAGAAAAAGGCCAACGTGGATTCCGTTTTAACCAAAAGTACCAAATTTTGATCTCTAGCTTTTATTGTTTTCTTTTTAGACAAGATTCGTGAAAACAGCCAAAATGATTTTAGTTTGTCGATCCGACACCGAATTAGAGGTAAAAGATAAAACGCAAAGAAAAAAAAAGAAAACGACAAAATTGTTAATTGTATGTAAATTTAGTTTGTAAGAATTATTATATTAGACACCGCCTGCCGCATAGAAAATATAATCAGTGTTAACATAGGATTATAAAAGACGAATTTGACTACAGGATACATAAAACTTTTTAAAATGAAAATAATTTTCAAAAATTCATTTCAAAAACATAATCATAAAATTTAGAAACTAGTTATAAAGATAAAGGATCTCCACTGTCCTCATTCCTTATTGGTGGAGGACAGCTTAAAAAATAGAAAGAAACGAAAAGAGAACAAGAGTGAAGCTTTTGTTTTTCCAGACTGCAAGAGATAATTGCCATACCTAATTAAGAAAGTTTTCTTTTGAAAAATAATTTTCCGAAATTGCATTTTTAACATTGCACTTTTTAGGCGAAGTGCAAGACTATGAGCAGTAGGAATGGTAACCTTCATTTTGAGTAACACTGGAAATATGTACTCGCACACCAACGAAAAAATGTTAAAAATTAACTTTTTTCAATTAATTTTGATTGTTCCTTTGCTGCATACTTTCCTTTGCATGCCTTATAAAAATGGCGCCTTTTCATGCTTAATAATATTAAGAACTCGATATTGTCAAATTTAGACAAGCACTAAGTTTATACATCAGAATGTTCAAAGTTGGTTGAACCAAAATTTAACTCGATATTGTCAAATTTAGACAAGCATTAAGTTTATACATCAGAATGTTCAAAGTTGGGTGAACCAAAATTTAACTCGATATTGTCAAATTTAGACAAGCACTAAGTTTATACATCAGAATGTTCAATGTTGGGTGAACCAAAATTTGTTTTGAAATCGGAAGCAGTAAAATTGGAGTCCGTTCTTAACACATTAAAAAAAAAAATGTCACAATCCAAATGTCTCGTCTTGTTTTTCTATGGGACAGTTAAATATCATCAGAAAAACTTTTCAACGAGATAAAAATAATTAAATTACATTCTGAGGGTCAAACACGTCAAAAGAATATACGATGAGATGTCATATACTAATCTAATTTCTAGGGAGAATGGCGTTAGGATACAGACGAAGAAATGGTACCGAGCAGATGGGGGAAAATTGAAAAATTAGGTAAAAATAATGATCATAAAGGCAAAGAAAAAAGAAAAATCCAAAAAAGTAACAGGAGATATTCCCATTATTCTTATTATGTTTTTCTATTCAAGCAGGAATGGGGAGAATATAATATATTATCAAAGACTATAGTCCTGATCATTTTGAATCTTTTTCAAAGGACAGGTCCCGAAAATTTGAGAAATGAATAGAATAAAGAAGACAGAACCCAAGAAGAATGTCTTTGACAAACTAGGTTAAGATTTGTTCCTTTGACAAAAAGATAATCTCATTTTATGGAATCATTGATCACTTCATAACATAACGGTTCAACCATTACTTCCTCTATAAATATAATAACAGTTGTATTTGGGCTAACTTGGCCCAATATTACTAAAGACACCAAGTGATCCACAAACTGTATTTGTATAAAGATCGTCTTTGAGTCTCAAGTACATTTGAACAATTTTCTTTATTTTGCGTGCATGAAATTTCTCCTTGAAAGGAATAAATTAAAAGAAATGCACTTGAAGTTTGCCAATGCAGAACAAAGTAATTATTTATACGAACTACATTGCCGATCTGCCTTATTGCATTTCTTATCTACACATCGATGACAATTTGTTACACAAACATACAATTTAATTTATGAAACACGGTGTGTGAATACAGAGGCACGTGCCATAACCTGACACCTGGTTTATGAGGGCGCATCATTATCAGATGCAAGACACCTGGCTCCTAGTTCTCAGGGGATTACAAACCATGGACGCGTCAGCTATATTAATTTTAACATTGTAGCCTTAATCCGACGACACACGGACCGACAAGTGTGCCCCTCTAACATTTAGGGTTAACATTAGTAGCTTAGCATGTACTTGTCAATTTTGAATTCTCTCCGACAAATTCGGAATAAAATTTAGATCAAATTTCTTTTGTTAGAATATTCTAAATATCATAGAGGCTGTCTGACATATGACATACTATACATATCAACCCACTGCAAACTCCAACAGATCAATTTTCACAAAATTTGAATATTTATAATGTGATTAGCTGAAAATTCAACAACAATTTCAAGATCACGAAATTAAATCTTCCCAATTTCAGATTTTTGGTTGAACCGAGACCCCCAGAGTGAACACGGCTCCTATTTAGAAATTCAATATTTTACTCAAAGATATTACTTTTTGCACAGCGGAACACCTTCGTATAAAATTTCAGTCTTCTCGCTCATTCCGAAGTGATACTTCTTAACTATATGGGTTTTTGGTGGAACCGACCCCCCAGAGTGAGCATCGCTCCTAGTTAGAAAATTCAATATTTTACTCAAGTATATTACTTTTTGTACTTCGGAACACCCTTGTATTAAATTTCAGCTTTCTCGCTCATCCCGAAGTGGTACTTCTCAATTCAGATTTTTTGGTCGTGAAAACTGTGCATAAATCGGGGAGAAACCGGAAATTTTCTAATTTTATATTTTTTATGGGGTCCTTTATACTATTTGTGGTGGGGTCTATTCTCGTTAATTTTTCGTTATCTTTTTTAGTTTGCCCAGAAAAAAATTGCAAAAAGACCCGCTAAATAGCGGCATTTTTGGCGGTAACTTGCTCCCAGTTTAACTTTATTTTTTTTTCCTTTCTTATTACGCACTACATACTAAAAGGGACCTTTGTGCCAAGTTTCAAGTCTCTACGTTTAGCCATCGTCGAGCTACGTTGATTATCAGTCAGTCAGTATAGCAACTGGGCTTTGCATTTTATAAGTATATGATGTTTAAAAAAAGGATTTTTCTACACAATATTTTTCTTGATCAGAAAACATGAAAATTGAACACATAGTATACAGAGGAGAAACACATGTCCAAAATTTTTCAAAGTTTTTGCATTTTTATAAAATTTAAAAGACAAACAAAATGCATGTTCCGTGAGTATTAAAATAGAAGTTGGGGCATGTTGTATTTGGAGTTTTTTTGAGAAACGACTCATGTCTAATTAAAAAAAAAATCTGTGGTTGGGACATGTGCTTTTCCTCAAATAATGTAGCTACTGAAATAATCTGTTTGTGGAGAAAACTCCTAAATTATATTTTTACAAATAATAATAGAATGTAAAATAGAATCGACAAATCAAAAATTGTAGAGGTTTATTTTAACTTTGGTAATTTTCATATTACCAACATTTACAATACGAGTATGTACGTTATTATTTTAATTCAAATGTCAACTTTGCATGAGGAATTTAATGGGCGAAATCAAGACGAGTATAAGTCCTCTACATAAATTGATTTGCAGACGTAGTTATTGAATAAAATTCAAAATTTACACAACAGGTATAGTCGTGCCCTATCTCCCGAACACCAGCGCGCTTATAGCATACTAAACCTAGTTTGTAGGTATCTTCACTTTCCATTCTGACCCTTTTAAACTAAACTTTTTAAATTATTCTACAACAGATGAAGTTTAACTTTTATTAAGCTTTTGTCCGTCAATGGGAACTCCTTTTACAAGCACCCCAAAAATTGTCAAAAATTCATATATGTTTTTTCTCATTTTGTTCCACCTCGCGCTTACCACGGCCACTGTGTTGAACTCTAGGAGGCGGGGTTTTATATTTGGGGTCCTTCTGGCCTTACCTCGAGATTCTCATAAAAAATCCCCGCGGCCACCCACTATAGCTGAAAGCGCCAAGTTTCCGGGGACAAAAAGTTGATGGTAGTTTTTGTTTGGTAAAAAATTTTCTTTGTAGGCAAATAATTTTGGTGTGGCATGAACTTGGCACTCATATGATACTTCTTTTGTTTGTGACCATATTTTTAGTAGCGATTAGATCCGCTTGAATTTTTAGCCTTTTGGTAGAGACATTTTCTTGGCGTCTTTTTGCACACGAAAATGTTTTTTGGAGGAATATAAAATTACGTATACAAAACCATCTGCCCGTATAGAGTATACTTATACTCATATTATATACCCGTACTTAACTCACATATTAGTCAATTAATTTGGGTTAATAAACCGGGACAAAAGTAACTTAATCTCTCCTGATAAAATAAATTAGTTTTCTAATGGAGGAGGAAACATATTGATCTGTGATAAATGTTCTATGGTAAATTTAACTATAAAACCAATTTTGTAAGTTTTATCTTTTAATTCAAAATATTGCGTATCTACTTAAACTGCGGCAAAGCTGATAAATATAATTCCGATGGTGACAACATAATGAGTTGGTGTGTAGAAAACTTCTAAAGTGCTGTAAAATATTATAAATTGGTTTGTGTGTCCGAATTACTAGTACATAAGCAGGGTGACTCATTTTAAAGACATAGTCAAATATCTCGGAAACAGTTAGAGAACCGTAACTCGGAAACCGAAGAACACGTTCGAAAAAAAAAAAAAATTGTGAGGAAATTTCATGGTGACTTCAAGGTTATTTTAAGGTCAACATTTTTTTTTTTTTTAAATGTGAAACCCTGAACTTTTTATTGTGGTATTGAAACCTATATTTTTGATTCTGATATTAAAAAATGAAACATTTTGCTTACATTTTTCCTTTGTCAAAGTTTTTGAGATAATTTTTTGCACTCAGCAAGAGATATCTAACATATGAAGTACCTATTATCGGCACGCCTATTTTAAAATATTTGGGCATAAATGTGGTAATTTCAGTGATACATACATCTAGGATTTATGCACAAATATTTGGAAAATAGGCGTGTTGTAATTCTGACGTGCTCTTAAATAACTCTAAGAGTACGTCAGGGACAAAATTATCTCGAAAACTGTATGTCCAATCGATGAAAGCCATGAAAGCGAATATTTTTTTTTCCGTTGTTTTGCACACTTACCTACCGTAGACAGAAATTAATGATACTTGGTATTTAGAAGGTTCCATTAAGTCTAATTCGTCTGTGAATCTCAGCTTTAATACTGTCAGTTATACAAGTGGTTCCGTAGAAAAGAAAAATAAGAAAAAATAATAATGCCATGTGTTATGTTGGAAGTGTATTTTGTGCTGATATTTTTATTACCTTCATTGTTCTATACTTTACTTTACAATGTACCCACCGAGGGGAGGTGACGGTGCTAACCCCGAGTAAGTACAGGGTTTGGTGGTAGGAAGGACATACGGCATTTAAAGAAACTCTAGTTTCAAACCAATGATGAGAGATCATCAGCAAAAAACGAGCTACGCAGTTTCTATGAAGCAACCGTGCCAGGAAAGGGTAACAGCGGGGGAGAGTAGGAACCAAACAAAAGGTTGTGGCATGGAAGAATTAAAGAAAGTGGCGCCGATCCGCCGACTCCAAACAGAATTGGGAAAAGGTGAAGTTAAAGAAAGATTATTCTGTACTTTGCGATACATTCGCTGTCAGTAAAAACATTGTAATGTGGGTATTTTATAAAAAATTTAAAGGACGTTACCTGATCTGAAAGCTAAACCGACGCCAATGAGGTTGATGTATTTTATATTTCCATTCTGTTTTTATTAGGTAGGTCTGGTAAGAGCATCAATCTTGTTTGTTGAATTATTCACTTTATTTTCTAGAAAATTGGTTTTTCTCTTCATTTATTTGTTTTGTTCCTTTTCACTTCTTGTATGTGTTCATTTTATTTCTTTTCCTAATGTTACCTATCTTATTGTTTGCCGTATCATCAAAATTGTTTCACTCAATTTCAGATCAACATAAACTAGCTATGTTTTAATATTTTCACATCAC
Organism: Pachypsylla venusta; assembly: GCA_012654025.1. Lineage (NCBI taxonomy): Eukaryota > Metazoa > Arthropoda > Insecta > Hemiptera > Aphalaridae > Pachypsylla > Pachypsylla venusta. The sequence continues at coordinate 21,581,728 of CM022875.1, forward strand.
GAAACAAGAATAAATTAGAGCACCTACCCATTTTCGAGGTAGCCAAACTAGAAGGAACAAAATAATAAAATTCTTGGAAAAATAATAAAATTCTATGAAAATATTTTGATAAAGCCGGTTTCCTCTTGCTCGGATTTTTCTTCATGAAATATATCGACACTGAAGCTTAGCTTAGCATTGCTTGTAGGGATAGGTATTAGGTATATTAGGTATTTCTTTTCTCAATCTAAAATTTCTTGCGAGCGGTTCTGAATTTATAGAAAGACTAAAACACTTGCCTCTTTAATGCCTCTTTAATCCAAGTTCGAAGCTTTCGAATTCCAGATTTCAAACACTTTCAAGGCACCCAGTGGTGACATTGAATCTCAATTATTATTATTATTACTTTGGAATTCCTTTTGAAATTTATTTTTAAAAAGTACCTAAAAATGGCAAAAATTTGAAAACTACTATAAAGAATTATAAAGACCGATTCAAGAAAATTGAGATCAAGGAAACGTATTACAGCATTTTTCCAAATTAAAAACTGTTCTCAAGATATTGAGCTCGAATTTTTTTGAGACTCCTTGTATGTTAATAATTAAACCAACCAGTTGAAATCCTGCAACAAGTACACCTCGGCCTCGGCCCTAATCCGTATATCTAATGTGATATGTGCGTGTCCCGGATTTAGTTCTATAAATACCTACAATAAGACAAAACTATTTGAAAATATTTTCATTGTATTTTTGTTATTCTTGTTATCGTAGGTGTTATTTTCAATGGCACTCAGTTGTTCTATATTTGCTTTGCACATAGTAGGTACATTACGTCCTAATACGTGACCGTTTTACATTAATTGTGATGTGTATATTTATGCAGTTGCATAAATCCCAACCCTTCCTAATATTAGGTAACAAGTAGGTATACTTTACACAAAGTCATTTCATGTGCTATGCGAGCGATATAGAATGTACCTATTATGAGTTAATTCAGTAATGAATACTTTACAAAATTTTTGAAAAAACATATCTAAAATTCCTCTGTAAATCCGGAAATTCCTCTAAAATTTGAATTGATAACTAATTAATTACATCAAATGTTGCGGGAAATTTTTTTAAAGATAAAATAATTATTTTACTCATACGGTTCCATTAAATTTTGAAAATATTAAAATATTTTTCTATTCATTTCCAATACAAATTCCAAACTGAATTATGCATACTAATCCCTGAAAGTGTCATGTGGTGAGGGGCTGAGAATACTGCCACAGCCAAACATCCGCGCTTGTCGTAGAAGGCGACTAAAGGCAGCCATCAAAGTCAACTGTAGCCACCTTCTACAGAAGTAGTTAATTTTGCACAAAATGGTGAAGAGTTTGATGATAATAAAAGACGTCTGTCCTGCCGAGACTAAAAACAGGCATGGACCTATATCCTGCTCCAAGGATAAAAAAGAACTTATTGGAGAAATAATAATATGCGGAAAGATTAGGGAAGCTACTGCATGTTATACAAACAATAAATCCCAAGAAAAACCAAACTATGAACACAACAAAAAAAGGAAAAACTCTTAGCAACTCTGATACTTCTGAAATCAGAAGAGTCAAGCTCGGCAGGGTGAGAAACACCCCGGATGAGGCTCACCAGGTCGTCAACAAGCGAAATCCTCATCGCAGAATAGCTACTTGGAATGTGAGGACTCTGAATCACGGAAAAGTAGAAATTTTGAAAATGGAAATGAAGGCATGTAGAATGGATATCCTGGGACTATGTAAGATGAGGTGGACGGGCAACGGAGATGAGTGGGATGATGGCTTTAGAATAATCCACTCAGGAGGTAAAAAGAAAGAAAGAAAGAGGTGCTGGGATAGTTCTTAATAAAGAGTTGGGTGAGAAAGTAAAAAATATTATCTACTACAGTGACAGAATTTTATTTGTAAAAATAGAAGCACAACCTGTTGACACAGTCATTATCCAAGTATATATGCCAACTTCAGCCAGTCCAGACAATGAAATTGAACAAATATATGAAGACTGAAGACTTACTAAAGCTAATCGAAAGCAAGGAGAACGTCATAATAATGGGAGACTGGAAGGCGGTTGTAGGGGAGGGAGCGGAAGAAAAAGTAGTAGGGAAATATGGACTGGGGAACAGAAATGACAGAGGAGACCGTCTAGTGGATTTTTATATCAGAAGAAGGAACTTGCACAAAAGAAATCAAAAGTAGAATAGCCCAATGCAAACAAGCATTTATGAAAAAGTTCGCTCTACTTACCAGTAATAGAACCTTGTGCACGAAAAAGAATTTTATCAAAACATATGTATGGAGCGTGCTACTGTATGGCAGTGAAAGTTGGACAGTTAATAAAATGAACAAAATAAATTAAATGCAGTGAAGATGTGGATCTGGAGGAAGTTATTAAATAGAGTGACCAATGAGGAGGTTCTTGAGAGAGTAGGAGAGAAAAGACAAATATTAAACATCATCAGAGAAAGATCACTACAATTAATAGGGCACCATCTCAGACATAGAGGAATCGTATATGCAAGTTTGGCAAACGCCTATATATTGTTCAGAAAAAACCGGGACGCCCAAGGTAAACTCTCCTGAAAAAAGCCATCGCCAACTCGGGATCCTTATCCTTCGAAGATATGAAGAGTAAAGCTACTGATCATCAGAGGTCACTCTATTTAATACTGAGACCTATGGAAAGGCATCATCCTACGTTGTGAACCGTCAGTTAGGTGATATAACCAATCAAGTGATTATAAAAAAAAAAAAATCCTGAAAAGTATACACAAAGTATAAAGGGAATGACAATTCTCTTTTTATCCAAATTTTCTGCACGATTACAATATTTTATCTTCTATAGGAAGAGAAAGTAAAAATCTAATAAAAATAAACATTATTATTAAGCCTAGGGCTGCCAAACGTCCCGGTTTGACCGGGACAGTCCCGTTCTGAGACCCCTGTCCCGGCGTCCCGGCGGTTTAGCATTTTCTGCCATTTTGTCCCGGTTTGGCCTTTTTTCTGTAAAATGTACCTACCTCGTGATGCGTATACAACTGTTTCTTATACAGCTATACCTCTGCGCCTCTGCCGAAATTTCGTTACAATTAATTATTAATTATAATTATAAAGATGTGGACGCGGATCTTTCGACACTGCAAGCAGGAGAACATCTCAGTACCTAATCTAGAACTTGTATTAGAATATGTGTACTCTCTACCAGGAACTTCTGCTCCAGTGGAGAGAGTCTTTTCTTTGATGAATAATGTGTGGAGGGACGATAGAAGCTCTTTGGAGGAAACTACTGTAAAAGCACTTATTTCTTCTAAAATAAACATTGGGTTAAATTGTCTCGAGTTCCATGAAAAAATTAAAAACAGGAAAAATCTCCTACTGAAAGTTCTGTCCAAACATAAATACCCACAATGGTCTGGGGGCGATGGGGCTGAGTAAGAACTATCGACATAAAATATTATGATGACATCTTTTGTAAAAAAAAAATCCTCCAATAAAATATTCATTTCGTTTTGACTACCTATTTTTAATTCATTTTTTGTCTTTTTTTCCATTGGTGGGGGAAGGGGGGGGGGTGTCCCGGTATGACATTTCAAATATTTGGCAGCCCTAATTAAGCCAACGATCATACCACGTTGAATACACCATTTCCCGTCAGATCACTTAAGTTAAGCAACGTCGGGCGTGGTCAGTACTTGGATGGGTGACCGCTTGAGAACACCACGTATCGTTGGCTCTTTTTTTTTCCCAAGCCAGAATGAGTGAGGTCAATGAGAGTAGCTGATTTGCGGGTTTCCAGCGAATGGAGAGGGTTTTACCAATCTTAAATGACCAATAGATGTTAAAGAGACGTTAAGGCAAATTTTAAAAAAAAAAAACATAATTATTATTATTTACACCTAGGAGCGCAAATTCTAGTGAATTAAATACTGTACAGGCCGACTATTAATCAATGAGGCTCTACGAACGAAAATTTACAAACTTTTAGACAGAGAAAGATACACTTGATTTTAGCAGGAGGAAAGTTCAGGCCGTTTTAAGTATGGCGTTCAATAAATGCACAAGAACAAAAATTAAATATATAAAATATTATCCACAGAAAATGATCGTGCCCCCGGGATGTCTGACAAAGAAGCTGGTACTAATTCTAAAATTGATATCAATATTTTTTGTTACCAATAAACTAATTTTAACATAACATAATGCGTACCGTAGGTGCGTGAACAAAATTATTTCGCTCACGTCGCTATGTACAATGAATCTATACAACAATACAGCGTGTGACGCTACGTGAACAATGTTATTTCGTTCACGTCGGTATACGTACAATGAATCTATACGACAATACAGCGTGTCACGCTACGTGAACAAAGTTATTTCGTTCACGTCGGTATACGTACAATGAATTTATACGAAAATACTACGTGTCCCAGAATGAATTTTTCAATTTTAAAAAGCTCTAGAGATAGGAAAAAGGCCATGCCCAATTTAATGATTATAGTGAGTTCCAGGTTCAACCCCCCGGAATTCACTTTTACTGACAAAAAGTGTCGATTTCTCAAGTTATTTAAATGGAATGGTACAGATATAAGGAAAAACTTGCCATTTCATATTTTCAAAAAAATACTCAAGGGAGGTAAAATATCTAAAGGGAGGTAAAATTTAATTTTGTTACAACCTGTGTAACGATGTTTATTTTAAACTTTGAATTAAAAGTTTTCTTATTGTATTCCAAAAAAAGGTTTCTCATCTACCTAAACCATCAAAAGTGTACATTTTTATTTTCATCAGTGTCGTCGTAAAATCTCATATTTCCCCTAGAAAGCAAAAATAGCCGTTTGAAAAAGACCATTTTTCGAGTAGAATGTCTGAAGTAAGTTGGCTATTTAGGAAATAAGGAAACCTTTTAGCGAAAAAAAGAAAAACATTACCTTCTCAATTCTTTCACAGCGATGCCAGAGGAATGAGAATATTTCAATGGAATTACATAGAGAAAATAACACTAGTTTTAGATGCCTATGTAATTGCATTGAAATTTTCTCATTCCTCTGGTCCTGCTCTGAAAGAAATGGGAAGGTAAATCTTTTTATTTTTTCGCTAAAGTGTTTCCATATTTAGGTTTTTTATCACTAATCGTCGTAAATAAACACATTACTTCAGACATTCTACCCATTTCAAGCCGTTCAAAAGTCAAGGGCGATTGGTCATTCTGAGCCACGCTGCATAATTATTTACAGCGCAACATTTGATCTAAAAGTACATCGATTTTTGATGAACTATTTACTCGTACGCATAAATGTATAAAATAAAATAAAAAGAACTCGTAACAATATCGACATTGCGTTCAAAACTATAATTTAAAACAAAAAACAACAACGAAAAAAATATTAATTAGCCCAAGTCATGGTATAGTTGCTGTAATTACCATCATTATGCTACCCAGACCTACACATTCCCCTCGACAGAGCCAGCATGTGACTTAAGTGTTATCTTATCTTACATCGTAACGAAACAGAAGCAAAATATAAAATACGAAAAACAAATTGGGGGAACGAAGCAAAACACACAACAGCAAACATCAGTCGTATGAATAATAACCAAACAAATCGGAAATAAATAAGTTTTAGCAAAGAAGTTGAGAAATCATTTCCAAATTATACACCTAATTGGCGGTCCAAACTATACCTATTTGGCGGTCCGAAATATACCTATTTGGCATCAACATGAAGTTCACTTTAGGTGGGTATTTACTGAAAATACTAGCCTGGCCCCATAATGTATCGTGATCACACTATAAGAAGAGTTTGATTTAACTACCTACTAAACTCTGCTTAAATAGGTTAGCAAAACTACTCTAACGGTATGGTTCTGATTTTTCTCCTGACATATTTTATTCAAATGTAATATTAAATGCGTTGAAATGGTTGGTAATGTAATATTAAATACGAAATTTTATTGATTAATTTTAATCATTGTTTACACCTCTCCAGTTAACTTGCCCAAATTTTAAAGTGAAAGTTAACTCTAGATCTAGAAGTTAATTTGAAAGTTTGGTGACACACATCATTCATGTAAAGTTGTTTAGCTCTGCCGAGATGAGGCTAATAACTATAAAACTCCATGAAACAGAATGAGAGCAGCTAACAACCAAATATTAGTTTTCCTTAATATGATGAAGTCTCCTCTAAAGAAATTCCAGCAATAAAAAAACTTTCTTCACAAACTTATTGGCCTTCTCAGTGTTGTTCTATATTATGCGTTGACTTTTGTTAAAAGTATCTACAAATAATCCAGAATGTTTAAGACAATTTTAACAAGTAATAAGAAAACAAAAATAAAATTATTTAACGCAAACAATCCCATCTGAAGATAGAGGGGGAAGATATAAAAGTTTTTTCCTTCATTTGCTTAAGGCAACTTCTTACCTTAGTAAAGGAAAACTTTCATACAAGAACAGTAAATGGAACAAAGAAAAAAAGCAAGAAGGCGTGATTTACACTTTTGGACATTTGGGACTTTTTCCAAAGTAATTTAGTTTTTACAATTGAAGGCAAGGTGATAATATTAGAAACAGAGGTGGAAAGGGAAGGCCATGATGAAAAATAATATGAGTGAAAGAACAGATGACACAAAATAAAAACAAATTGACACTGCTTACAAAAAAAGACGAAGCTACTTAAATTTCCAGGTACGGCATTGGATGCTTCGCGCCGAATAACAAGATCCTCTATCTGTTGTACTTTGCAAAAAAAGAAGAAAAAAACAAACAAAAAACAATAAATACTCTTGCTTGATCGTCAGTGCAAGTATGTTTGTATGACAAACAGAAATGTGCATACAACAAAAACATGATGCGAATTAGAAAGGTTGAATGGAATTGTCATACATTTGTTGACAAATGCTCATTTTCTTCAGTTTCAGCTTGATAGAGTAGGAAGAAAAATAGTTATGAAGAAAAGAAAAATGATAACAACACAAGTTTTGTAAAACAATGGAAAACAAATTTATACAAAGCTGTAGAGAGAATGCTCTTTGTAAAACCAAACTTGTGACAAATATAGTCATCTGAAAGACAACACTTTTCCAAACAAAGCCATTTCAGAATGAACTTTGTGAGGAATCTGAAAGACAAAAATATAATGGTTGAATATTATGCACGAAGCAGAACGAAACATAAAAGGCTAGCAATTTTTTGTCAGATCGAGTAGTTGCGTACAAGAGGAACTAATGGGAGCGGTGACGGATGTCAGTAAAGTCATTTGACTTCTTGTAACATACTTATATTTCGAAAATATAAGTATGTTAGATAGCCTTCTAACATATTTATATTTTTTCAACCTCATAAGGATTATTGATCAATTTAGTAAAATCGTGTTTTGCGTTAAGTGTTTTGCATTACGCATCCATAATTCTAAAAATAGAATTTTACTGAATTTTTTATTTACATAGGGTAAGTATATTGTACTGACAAAACACCCTGTTTTCATGTAAAGATAGTTAATCAAATACCCAGCGTACGTATATTGTACTGACAAAACAACCTGTGCTCATGTAAGGATAGTTAATCAAATACCCAGTTTGTACTGACAAAACACCCTATGCTCATGTAAAGATAGTTAATCAAATACCCAGTGCAAGTATATTGTACTGACAAAACAACCTGTGCTCATGTATAGATAGTTAATCAAATACCCAGTGCAAGTATATTGTACTGACAAAACACCCTGTGCTCATCTAAAGATAGTTAATCAAATACCCAGTGCAAGTATATTGTACTGATAAAACACCCTGTGCTCATGTAAAGATAGTTAATCAAATACCCAGTGCAAGTATATTGTACTGACAAAACACCCTGTGCTCATGTAAAGATAGTTAATCAAAATAACGTAGCATGTGTTGTTGTATTGTAGGGGCAATTAAAAATAAATTTCATTCTCTGAAAACAAACAAGTCATCATTTGTACCGAGGACAAGGACAACTACATTTTGAGTACGAGGGATGTGTTTAGTTTAATTTTATTAAAAATGTCAACTTCAAACGACCGCACAAATATTGCATGTATTCTCATACCCATACAAGTGGGGAATGAAGAGTTAGGGCTTTCATTAACAACAAGTATATTGCCTAACAGCAATACAAGGATTGATGAAATCTGAAATTGACCAACTATCAAGAGATGATATTTTCATTAGAACACAAGATATAGAAAATTGGGCCATAAGCAAAATAATTTTACAATATCTTTTTAGTTGTTGTTGATATTTAGCACGCAAAAGTAGCGTTTTGCTTAATAAGACCCCATGACGATGTATGTCCATTTAGGATAGGAGCTCCCCCCCCCTGAAAGTTTCACTTTTGATTAATATTGAATGAAATCGTATAAAGATATAATCCTAATTATTTAAGTCAATTAAAGCGATGAGGTGTTTGTTTTTACCAATAGTTCGTCTGCTTTGTGCCGAGTCAAGTGGATGAACAGTCATGATTACTGAGTTCAGATAGAAAGATATTGGGACTGACTCACCCGATATAATTCCAAAGTACATTAAGAAATACGTTACCATAATTAGATCATTGAACTACGTAGACACAGTATCAAATTGCAAGCCAAATCTAGGAGCATCAGAACCAAGTTTATATTGAGTATCAAAAGTAGGAATGTAGGTAAGTACTCAAATGCTTTCAGAATAAATTAGATGCTGAAAACCTAGAAGAAAGCTCTGTTGTTAAAAATAAAAGCTAGCTCTATCATTCAAATGACAATACAAATAATAGAGGTGGATCTTTTGAAATGACGTTAACCCATTCAGACTCAAAATCTACAAGACAATCGCGAAGATGCATCATAAAACGTACATTCCAGAGAATGTTTTGTCAAAAATAATAATGTTTAGAGATTAATTGCAGTTGATACATCATTTTTTTTTTCAAGTTATATTTTAAAAATAATGTTGTTACGTATTTTAATGTTGTTACATATTAAAAAAAAAAAAAAAAAAAATCTTTCATTCACAAAACAAATTATTAAGTCTCAATAGACATTCCTATATTAAATAAATACAAAATATATTTTACATTTTAATACTTCTGAACGAAATTTAGTATATTTTTTCTATTATGCAATTTCATCTTTCAACAGCGTTCAAATCAGTTGAGTCGTTTGCAAACTCCGGACGATTAAAACCTATAGACTTTAAAAAAGGACCACGAAAAAATTTATAAAAGTTTAAAATATGAGAGCTTTAAATGCCCTTTCCTAAAATGTTAATTTCAATACTGTGTCAGACATTACTATAAAACTATTTTTAATTTTGATGTAGATAGTATCCCCCCCCAAAAAAAAACTTTGTGTGCAAAAAGACGCCAAGAAAATGCCTCTACCAAAAAAGCCAAAAAATCAAGTGGCTCATATCTATCCTAAAAATATGAGCACAAAAGAAGTGATATAATTTGAGTGCCAAGTTCATGTCACATCAAAATTATTTGTCTACAAATGAGGTGATATCAAATGAGCGCCCAAGTTTTCCGGTTACCTGAAAAATATTTGTCAAACAAAAACTACATTCAACTTTTTATCCTCGGAAAATTTGACGCACATGTTATCTGAATATGAATGCGTGTTTTTCTACTAACTACTCGCTCTAACACTACGCTATAAATATTAGACTAAAATGTGCGCTAAATGCCCAGGTACAAAAATATTCAGATAACATGTGCGTCAAGTTTCCGTGGACCACATGTTGATTGCAATTTTTGTTTGTAGCTTTCGAAACACCTTTGGGGCAAAAATTTTTCAGGTGACCTGAACTTGGCACTCATATGATATCACTTCCGTTGTAGGTAAATAATTTTTGTGTGATATGAACTTGGCATTCATATGATATCACCTCCTTTGTAGGCAAATAATTTTGGTTTGACATTAACTTGGCACTCATATGATATATGATAAATCAGTTCTGCAAATTTCACATCATTACGATAACGCGTTAATATAATAAATTATGCGTGTTAAGAGTTGCCAAAATTATATGTAAAAATTGAAACAGTCGAAAACGGATAAATTTATAAAATGTAAAATATTATCTTTTTAACAATATACCTACAAAATTTCAGATATAGAGGGTGCCACTAAAGCGACACAAGGTGTCCGCGGTTTTTTTTATGAAAATTTCGAGTTAGGGCCAGAAGTCATAACTTGAGACCTCAAATATAAAGTCCGACGTCTTACGAGTTTAGCACAGTGGCCGTGGTAAGTGCGAGGAGATGAAAAAAAAGAAAAAAAAAAGATTTTATGACAATTTTTGGGGTGCTCGTAAAAGGTGCCCGTCAAACAAAAATATAATAAAAGTTAAAATTCATCCATTGTACGTGCCAACGACTAATATGAAAAGAAAAATTTAAAAGGTTTAGTTAAAAAGGGTCAGAATTGAAAGTATTAAAGATACCTATAAACTAGGTTTATCGTGCTATATTATATAGCACACTTGTTTCGTTTCTCTTGGAGTTGCAAAACTAGCATTTTGCTTGTTTGCAGCGCAAGGGTTAAAATAGCTAATTTCATAAATAGATTCAAAAATAAAAATACCTACAACTCCGAAGAAAGTGCATAATTTTACAAACAGGGTGAGACATCAAGAAAATAAAATACTTATAATTTGGGCTCCATGATACATTGAAAGAAAGGGCTCCGAAATATTTTTACCGTCATAAATTTCTAGGAAGATTTAGGTATGTGTCAGCTTGAACACCTCGAACAATAAATACATGGAACAAGCTACCAGAAGGAATAGTCTCAGCACCAAACACCAATTCATCTAAAATTAAGTTCGACAAAGATATATTTGACAAGGCAATTATTGATTGATTGATTGGCAACAAATTGAAAAACTGTCTGGGCTTAATAGGAAAACCTTAGCCCTCATAAGAAATAATAATTTCAGCACGATCACTTCCAGATCTCGACTATGGAATTTTTATATGATTTTTATTCCAGGTATACGAGTTATGTTAAGTACTCATTACGAACATAAATTAATATTTTCTTTATATTAGTTTAGTAAATAATTTTACTAAACTAATAGCAATGGAATAATTTTCTTACAAATGAATAAATAAATAAATAATGCTGGTAATAAATATTGGAATCAAATGCGTGAACACATTGTTTAACAATTTGGTACATTGGGAGACAGAGAACAATGCCGATTTGCTTTTATTAGGCGAAGTCATTAGCTTTATGCCAGAGTTTCACCAACCTGAGACATTGTTTCCATTCCAACATTCTGTATAGGTAAAGACTGCGAAGTCATTAGCTTTATGCCAGAGTTTCACCAACCTGAGACATTGTTTCAATTCCAACATTCTGTATAAAGACTGAGAAGTCATTAGCTTCATGCCAGAGTTTCACCAACCTGAGACATTGTTTCCATTCCAACATTCTGTATAAAGACTGAGAAGTCATTAGCTTCATGCCAGAGTTTCACCAACCTGAGACATTGTTTCCATTCCAACATTCTGTATAAAGACTGCCAAGTCATTAGCTTTATGCCAGAGTTTCACCAACCTGAGACATTGTTTCCATTCCAACATTCTGTATAAAGACTGCCAAGTCATTAGCTTTATGCCAGAGTTTCACCAACCTGAGACATTGTTTCCATTCCAACATTCTGTATAAAGACTGCCAAATCATTAGCTTTATGCAGAGTTTCACCAACCTGAGACATTGTTTCCATTCCAACATTCTGTATAAAGACTGCCAAGTCATTAGCTTTATGCCAGAGTTTCACCAACCTGAGACATTGTTTCCATTCCAACATTCTGTATAAAGACTAAGTAAATACTGGAAAGCACTTTACCAGAAAGCAGAGGCAATTTATAAGCTTCTCTATGCTTTTGTTTTCATAATAATAAGAACAATAATAATCATATTGCTTTTATTAAAATCTTGAAAATTCTTCTCGTTTTGTTTGTCCCAGGTATTTTCATTCGTTTTCTTCTTGCAATTTGCATTTCCACCGTATTCCATCCAATTTTATACATTTTTATTGTTTTGTTGTTTCACTTTTCTTATTTTCTCCACATTGGACAGTGATGTCATTTCTAGTTTCTAGTAAGATGTGGGTATCTTATTCTGATTTTCAACGATCATCTCCCTAACCGAGTAAATTGTGGCTTGATAATAATTTAGAACAAATTCGAGTTTTTTTTTCAATTTGGCTTAACGTCTTTTTAACATTTATTGGTCATTCAAGACGGGGGGTTTACCCTCCATTCGCTGGAAACTTGCAAACCAGCTACCCACATTGACCAAACCCAGCCTGGATTAGGCCGGAAAAATGCGCCAACGATACGTGGTGTTCCCAAGCAAGTACTGACCACGCCCGACGTTGCTTAACTTCAGTGATCTGGCGGGAACTGGTGTATTCAACGTGGTATGATTGTTGGCTAATTCGAGTTTTAAATGAGACGTTAACTTTTTAGGGGAATAATCGACTTTTCACTTATTAGTGATAGTATCTCTTTCATTTAGGAAATTGAATAATCATGATGGAAGACTTCAAGTAGGTATACAGGGTTTGTACTTTCTAGTTGTCCCATAGGATTTTACATGTAAATTTCGACTTATGGCTGGCATATCCCCCCAGTCACAAAATAGAAATGATAGTGATTTTTGGTGTAATTTTTTACCGGGATTTCAATGAAACCATTATCACGAAAATCGGACTTATGTTCTGGACTTAGAACCGATCTAGTGGACTGAGTTTCCTTCATAGAATAATGGTTAATACTTTTGATAATTTGGAAAAAATTGTATGCAGAAACCTACTATTTTGTAGGTTAACAGTGACTTACATACCTAGTAATACAAAGGACGTGGGTTCGAGTCATCAAAATGCATGGATTTTTTTAGTGAAAATTATATTTTCTGTTTTCGTTTGATGAAATCTTGTTTAAAAGTGAATCGAAACAGTCTTGCTTGCTAGGTCAGTAAGTACACTTACTTTTACATTTTTGATTGTGGAAAAATTCCAGCAAAAAAAACTTTCTTTTCTAATACAAAATTCAATGCCACAATAAAAATGTAGTTGACTTTTAAGTAACGCGACCTTTGAGAAAAATTTCAAGGTCACCAAAATATTTCCCCCCAATTAATATTTTGTTTCGAACGTGAAATTCGACCACATGAATTAAAATGACTCAGCCTGTATACCCTCAAAAGAAGACTTCAAATTATGGCAGTGGTATGGTTACGCCGATCAATAATATGAATTGCATGATAATATGTATCTCAATTTTGAATGTCTCTCCAATATGATAAAGGCGATTTTTGTCACTAAATAGAAAGCGTGGGGTTTTGGTTAAAGGTTTTCTTGTTAATAAATCTGGATTGGGGCAAAGTGACTAGTTGACGAAAAAATCTTGCATATTGTATTGATTTGCAATTCATCAAAAGAGAAATTTAGTTGAATTTTTGTACAAAATTCCTGAGCGTGGCAAACAAAATTAAATTCCAGTTTAATACAATAATTTGAAAAAGTTCTGACGAATAGATTAGGGAGAGATTCATCCTGGATAGTAAAATATAAATCAAGAAAATGGAACGTGCTGTCCATTTTGTAAATGAAAAATATTGACATATACAGAATGCAAGAAACTATCCTGCAAATATACTAACCCTAATATAACCTAAAGTATCTACGGAGTTAGAAGAAATCTGCGGAAATGCCTCTATGCATTTACGAGTAATAATTTTGACGAGTTGATAGGCTGGGATTCCACTAAGTGCCACAATTTGTTTCGCAACACACGACAACCAAAATTTGCTAAAACATCTTTGGCTTCAAAACAATAATTTTGTTTGTTGGGATTCAATCTTATTTAATTAGGAAGGAACATTGTAGCATGCTACAATTGCTACATTGCACAGCAAAATGTTTCTTTCGGTGGGATCCTAGAATTAGCACGTTCGCAAAACCATGGGACGGAGACGTTTTTTAAACCATTTATAATTTTAACGCGCTAAGTCCAGTTGATACATATTTATATTCATGGACCCCAGCCTTTGTACGCAAAACCACGAGACGACCGAATTTTCAAACATTTAGAATTTTAGCTCGAATATGGTTCAACCAAGAATCATGAAATTTGGAATACAAATTCCTCTTACAATCTAGGTACGAGAAAAGCAATTTGGCTACCTTAACCTAAGACAAGTTCTGGTCGTATTTAGGACCTGCATAAAATACACAAGGGCTAAAATGAAATAGAAAATATTAACAACACCGGCGTATTTAATTCAAATTGGACAAAATAAGAGCTATATATAACATATAATAATAATAATAATAATATATATATAAATTATATATAATATAAAAAAATAACATATAATAATAAACATATAACTATATAACAAATCATATTGCCACATTGATGATCTTATCTCGAAATTCAATTATTAATTAAATAATGTTGCCTTTAATAAGAGACTATTTTTTACCCTGTTTTGACATGCTCCTGATAGAGACATGAAGACATATAAAATACCACTCCACCATTGTTCTATTGGTAGAACATCAGCTTCATGCTGATGAGGATGGGGAGCCATAGGGATGTAATCATAGGAAGGAGAGATGTTTATATTTGTAATTAAATTATAGCTACCGGATGTACTCGACCCCTTTGAAAAAAAAAAAAAAAAAAATTGTCTGCCAAAATATCAAATTTGTCCTCCACAAGACCACTTGAATGACCATAATTTTTGTTTCATAAACAATTCAAATGATGACGCCTGAATCAAAATTCAAACGAATAAAATTTATTGAGATAAAAGTTTTGTCGTTATTTATTTTGATTATTTTAAACATCTTAAAGTTCTTCACAATCAATAGCAAGAATAAAACAATGTTGGCAGTAACAGGCTTATGTAATACATATACCCAAACTAGGTATTAGGTGTATGGATATTATAATTTTCTTTCCAAAATCACAAGAATTTTTAAGGGAATTTTTAGTAGCGTGAAGTCAATATGCCTGTCACAATGGCCTTGCTATTGTTAAATCTTATGTTCGTGTTTAGGTTTGAACCAACATCCCCCTTGTCACGAATCCACCGCCTCAAAAAGTGACTTACTGTGACTGTAAGAAATTTATTTGATACAAGAATCGTTCCGGCGGCAGAGCCCATTGAAATGAGAGTCCTGAAATAAGAGTGTCATTGCTTGATCTTATAATAGCAATGGGGCAATTGCAATAAGATCTTGTTCTACAGTGTCTCGTCCAACTGATGTGGGTGAACTTTGCTGTTGAATCACCCGGGTTTTTAAACCAACCTTTTTAAATGATATAAAAACCTTTAAGATAGCTTTTATTATTCTTTATATTCTCAGAGTCGGTATTTTCAACTTTACTAAGTTTTACATGGACTGTGATACGATGGTCGTTGATGATGGGAAACAGAGCTCAAACTAAGAGGGGGATACTCAGACAGGGTGCCAACTAAGAGAGGGATACTCAGACAGGGTGCCAACTAAGAAGGGTATACTCAGACTAAGACAGGAGCCAACTAAGAAGGGGATACTCAGACAGGGTACCAACTAAGAGAGGGATACTCAGACAGGTTACCAATTAAGAGAGGGATACTCAGACAGGGTGCCAACTAAGAAGAGAATACTCAGACAGGTTACCTCTTAATAGAGAGTATTCACAGACAGAAAAAATAACTAATCATGCTATCAAAAGTGTTCAGTGAAATCTGTTTACGGTCATTCTCATTTTTTAAACACCTCCCCCCTCCCCCTCAAAATTTGATATTTTACGTTTCAAGGTACATAGAATTGAAAAATCGGATAAAAAAACTCTTTCAATGTGACACATGTGTTTTTTATTTTACTGGCTAAAGATACCCCCCCCCCCCCAAAAAAAATAGACCCTAAATTTAACATAGGCCTACATACCAAATTTCTGGCTCTCTTTTTAGACAGAATTAATGAAAATCACTAAAAAGTGGTAAAAACCAGCGGTATTTTTGATTGCACCCAAAAGTTTAGCGGTTTTCAGTATTGCTGTCTACAAAGAGCTAGAGATTTAAAATTTGGTATGTATGTCATATTTGGGTCCTCAGTACGCTTCGAAACTTTTGGGTGCAATCAAATATACCGCTGGCGATTTTTAACGTTTTTTATTTTTTAAATTAATCCTGCCTAAAAAGAGAATGGTAAGAACCAGAGACTTGAAATTTGGTATGCATGTGCAATTTAGTGCATAATGACTTTTTCTTTTCTTTTTTTTTGGGGGGGGGGGGGGAGGTTTATTCTTNGGGGGGGGGTATTTTTTAGTCAGTAAAATAATAAACCCATTTGTCACATTGGCAGAACCTAATATCATATCTTTTGATTGTAACATTTTTCCCAGCAGTAAACTTTCTTCCATCTAGTTTCTAATTCTTGAAAGAACAGCTAGCTTTCCATAAAGATTTTGTTATTCTTTCTAATTACTCAGACTTTATATTCTACTCACTACAAATTTAATGTTTGAACAAAATAATTCACTAATTTTATATCTCCAAGCTTTATGATGATTGTTTCAAGTTTTCAACCTCGAAAACGGAAATATATCCAAAACCTTCTCTAGTGTTACGTGATGTATTAAATAATGAGGATAAAGCAAACATGGTATAGGGTTCGCATGAATGACACCCAGAAATCCAATCGTATCTATCACCTATCAGTACCGATTACCATAAGGCATTTTTGGCAAATGCCAAGGGCCCCGCGCTTTGGGCAACTTACACTAGGTATTATGAGTTTTTGACCAAGCTTCACTAGGTATTCCTGGATTCAGAAAAAAATAATAATAACTAAAAAAAACACGGCTTGACATATCAGAACTAAAATATGTCAAGCCGGTTTTGAGTTACGGCCAGATTTATAATTTCTTCTCCAAAATCGGACAGTCACGGTCACGGTCCGATATCTTAAATTTTGTCGTGACAACATATCAATTCATAACGAGAAAGTTTTAGGTGGCTGTTTAGTCCTTATTTTAAGACATTTTCTGCAAAGGTATATGGCGAGCCATTCCAGAGTTACGAATTCGAAAGCGGGAACGGGTAAAATAAAATTTAGAAAAAACTAAAAAGTCAGAATGGTCGTGCCTTTAAGGTGCCTAGCGAAACGCTCAAATCTTAGTTTTTAAAGGTTGGAATATACAGGGTGGACACAAACCAATACCCCTCCCCCAAATTCCGAAGTCCTAGAAAAACAAAAAGAGAAACATAAAAATCGCAGCGAAACACGGGCGAAACAGCTAGTAGATAATATAGTAGTACCTATCTAACTTTTTGGGGATATTGAGTATCTTTTATCTAATTTTAAG
>CM022875.1:21636341-21652018 GCA_012654025.1 Pachypsylla venusta
AAAAAATTGAAAAGTTGAAAATTAAAAAATGGGCCAGCCAAGTTAACGTTAACTTGGCTGGCCCACCAAAACGGTCTCGTAGCGGCCTAACTGTTGGGGTTCAAATTAAACTAAAAAGGGTTCATTTGGGGTCAAATCGAGTTCATTTCATTTCGTGATTCAAAATTCATCTCTCCGCTTCCTAGGTGTCTATTAAGACGTGGATTCTAACAAAACACCTTGTTGCCTTTTCATTTAACAAGCTAATTTTGGATGTGCTTTAAGTTTAAGAGAACCGGTTTTACCTCTATTCTTATAATGAAAATATGTAATTGTGGAATGCTCACGAGATCTTACCATGAAGAAATTACCACCCCATTTGGTCATCCTTATGAGGGTCTTCTTAGATGTCAAAGACCAGTACAATACAATAATCACCAGAAAGAGAAAAAATAAAGAAGAATACTTGAAACTCTTCTTCATAATCATAAGGCCAATAAAATAGAAATCTCATTCGAATATTATCCTCACTCTCATCACTTTCACAAATGAGGACAGAAAGTTGTTGTTCCTGATAAGTCATAAATCAGAGGCATTAAATGAATCATTTCAAGCAATGTCAAAACAATTTCCCTCCTTTGTAAAAGTAATTACCGTCGGATTTCGACTTTCCACAAAGAGTTTTAGCACGCAAGCTTCTACTTAGGGCTACCTTAATAATATGAACAGAATTATTAATTTTATTATTACATTACTGTTTACAATAAACTCAAGTTTAATTATACTAACATAGTCTATTTGCAATATGTGAGGGGAGGAGCAGCAGTGGCACCGTCATATTAAAAAAATACCTGGAGAAATGTTTGTGCAAATGAATCCGTGCAAGTTCGTTTTACTCGTAGCATCTTAGTTGATGAAGCGACTCGTAGCACCTTAGTTGATGAAGCGACTCGTAGCACCTTAGTTGATGAAGCGACTCGTTGCATCTTAGTTGATGAAGCGACTCGTAGCATCTTAGTTGATGAAGCGACTCGTTGCATCTTAGTTGATGAAACGACTCGTAGCATCTTAGTTAATGAAGCGACTCTTATCTCCCTCAAAGTTCTCCAATTGAGTACAAAGAACAGATTACGGACTTCGCGATGTCTGAAAAAATGTTTTGTTGCAATACTTTGAATCAAGATTTACAAAGATCATGGATTGATCTGAAAATATCCACCAGTAGTCTAACCCTAAAAAATTATTATTATCATTATATTTTTTGTATTTTGGACATACATATAGTATGTATGTCCCTGCACAATACAATTTGATTAGATAAAAAAAAAATCAAGCGGGAAAATCCCTGGCAAGTTAAACAGGCATTGTAAACTTGATAAATGATTTTTTTTTTTACTTTTCGAACACGAAACATTAAAATCAGTAAAGTGAACTAAAGTGCAAGTCAAATTTCTTAGGACATTCACAAGGGTACGGCAATACATCACCCGTGAAAAAATATCACCTGTGGCATTAATACCGTTTTTGAGTTACTGCCCTGTCACCTACCAGCACCATACTTACTAATAAGGTTCTCTCGGGGACTGAAAGATTGAATATTCTGGGTTTGATTAGTTGACTTAACTATTAAGGGTTTTCAATCACCGAAGTAGAATACCCGGTATCGAAATTTTTCATCTTTACCTGGTTTATAATTCCAAAAGTCTTTCGATAATGTAAAATCACAAGTGGTATTAGAAGGGGGTGCAGGAGATTGGAGTCGATAACATATAGGGGAAGATAATGTACAATTGAACGTTTGGTGAAAGGAGTAGGTCAAGCAGCTGCACGTGGCCAAATGAGTTGCTATCAAAATATTTGTCCGGATCGAAATAAGTTTCAGGAGACCATGCGCTTATTTAAAAATTTATAACAAGTTCATTCTTTGTAATAATTTTGAAGATCCTGTTTACGTAATGGATAGGTACTTGTTATTTTATGATGAAGGTTGCTTACAGGTGTGCAAACCCTTTTTATATAAATACCCTCCATTCTGCCCTATTTATTAGCTTGTTTGGTGTTTAATACTCTAAGCTTTTGCAGTTAACGTTTCATCGTCATGCATGTTTTTGGAATTTTCAGCATTGGTTGTTATAATCACATTGAATTTTCTTTTCATTTTTCTTTTCATATTATTATTATAATAATGTGAAAACTATTTATTATATTACAGGGTGTAACAAAAATATGTTCAACTGCATTATATTTCATATCTGGCCTTTTTTGTTTGAAAGCAGATATTTTGTCATCCTGGTTAACTCCCCAAAAGGTAAAGCAGTGGTTTTATTTAATCTGGTGAACTGAAATTTTCAACAGAACTGCAGAAACTTGGTACAGTGTTTAAATAGCCACCACGCGGTGTATTCTAAAGCTCTTCCACAGTACATCCATATTTTGATGCAGGTATGATAATATAAAAAATCTGGTGTAAACTGTGTACATCACAACAATAACTGAAACTCAAAATATTGGCTCTGGAAGGCATTGAAAACTATTTTTTAAACTTCTAAAACAATTTTTAGAAGATTTTTTAAACTTCTAAAACAACAGTAATATCTTTTCGTTTTCGATCACATTTATCCAGTTAAGATTTATGAAAATAAGAAATACGTCTGCAGGCACTGAGGCAATCTATTCCCTATTCTCCGGGTTTTTATTTTTTTTTCCGCCTGATCCGATTTTTCCAGATAAGAAAAAAAAAAATAGTTCTCTTATCGGCTCGGTTTTCTCTTTTTCTATCTTTCTTTCTCTCTTTGACATTGTCATGGAACATTGCCAAATGTCCGTCGACTTGGGCTTAGGTGTAAGGATTTTTATACCCGTACCTAATGCGGAATTCAGCTCAGGAATACAGTTCCTTGACAACTACAGCAAATTCGAGTTTACTTTCACCTTTCCGTTTTTTAAGTCTCCTTCTTTCACAAAGTCCTTTATTTTATAACTTGTTATTAACTTTTCCTATTAGGTAATAATTGTTCGGGGAAAGTCTTTTCTGTACCGCATGCATGGGGGTCATTATATTCTAAAATCTCCTCCTCTTAACATTTTTTCTATTTATCATGAAACTCCTCCACTCTCCATTTCTCTGCCTTGCTTTCTATTACAAACTTAATCTTGATTTTAGGTTGTAGGTATTAATAAATAAATAAAGTAAAAAAAATAAAAAAATCGTTTAATAGTCCTAGTTAACAGTTCTATACATATAATTAGAGATTGAAGTCAAATCGTTGCGTTGTTACATAGCTACACATGAATTAACAGAGGCTTTCTTCTGTTTTGAAAAATGGTATTTTAATTTTTGATATTAATTTTGTTGTTTGGAAACAAAATGACAACCTAAAAAGGTTACGATTTCAAAACCGTCACCTTTCCAACTTAGGTGCTTACTCTGGTTTAATTAAATTTCCGACTAATATTTAATTAAATATGATTGTTGCATGATTTTACTGTGTTGCCAAAATAACCCCATAATATTTTCTTCTTCGATAAAGATGCCTAATTCGCTTCCTGCTTGGCATTTAGATAATCAGAAATTTTTGAAATAACTGATGAAAGTTTTAATAAAACACATCTTGCAGTTTTCAAATTCCATTTCCTGAAGGAGAGTTCAATCGAAGAAAAAAAGGTACTTAGACTCCTTTTTATTTTCTGTGTGTATTTCTTCTCCAGAATTTTTGGGGATTTTTTAAAGTATTCTTCTTGCATTTAAATCTTTGCCGACTGTGCAGTTATTTCTTCTTTTTAAAAAAATAATCACAAATAATAAAGAATAAGAAAGATGAAAATTACTAATTTTTCAGTTAACCCTATGTTATATGAGACGACATTGATGAAAATTGAGCAACACATTTAGATGCTCAATGGGACCTACTTACCAAATTTCATCAAAATCGGTGAACGCTATGTAGTAAGTGTCGCATATGGCGGTAGTTGGACGGTGTACTCGTATTTACGGCGGGCGTATCATGAAGTAAAAATATCCCCCCCCCCCATTTACGCTTCGGATTTTTAGTTTTACAAGTGCAAAATTGGTAGAATTCAATAAAAGATCATAATTAATTTGTTGTTTTCTATTTTTAATAGTATAAAGCACATCATATTGTTATTCAAGTTTAAAAGATATTTCAAGCTGACAATAAATTGTAAAAAAAATTAAGGAAAATTGTAATTAAATCCCACACCCAGAATTTAATCTTCTTCATCGTGAGAATAAATTAAATGTCAAGAAAATATAAATTCAAAAGAAGAATTAAAACTTAATTAAAAGAAACAGGTGACGAGGGTATCATCAATAGCAACAATCAAACCACAGTTTTTGTCAAATTTCAGATCAGAAGCATATTGTTATCAAGCTACTTGATTTGGACAACATAATTATTGTCCTCATTGTCAATAGGTGGGAATGAAGAGCGTTGATCAGGTGCATGGCACCAGATTTATATAATTGTCTTTTTATTTTGTCCAATTCTGGATTTGACACAATAGAGAAAACGGTTTATTTAGGTACTATAATGTTTTAGATATTGTTGTTGTAGCAGTGTTTCTCCCAAATCTCACAGCAAGAGCTATTCCCACCTGTTGCTTTTAACTTTATAACTCTGTTGAGTAACGTAGCCAAGGCCGTAAACGAGGAAAGATATAGTGAACATCAAATTAGTCAAAAAATGATTGAAAATATTGTACCTAGGTACTACTATTATAATAGCAATATTTTGTATTTTATTCAAATAAAATTGTTTCTTTCGAAAATGTGAAAGAAAGGAAAAATCCAACTCAGTTTTGTATGAGGTCATTTTCAAAAATGTCCCGATGGTGTAATTTTCTTCCAGTCCAATTAGGATTTACTAATTTCCCTAGTGAAAGTAAGACATACCTGTGATTGTGAGAAGTTACTTGATCGTGACATCCTCGCGGGCCGAGTCAACCAGAGCTGAGGGTGTAAAAGAACACAGAAAGCAACTCTACAATATACAATTTGAGTAGTAATATAATTACTGATTGACATTGTTCTGGGGTCATGTATAATGACAAATCAAAATTTTAGCAGCAAACAACAACTTATTTGGAGCTGCAGCGGCATACATCTGGATACCATCGTATACGATGATGCCACTTGAAAGAATTAATGAATTCTGATTTTTTTTTTTTAAAAAAAGATCAATTTCTGTATTGTTTTTTTTAGAAAATTATGAATTTGCGATTTCATTTTTTTTTTTTCTATAATAAAACTAAGTAGGTAGATAAGCACTGTCTCTTATTAAGAATTGCTTTTTTTTCAAATCCTCCCAAACATTTTAAGAAGAAAACAAATAACTGAAACCTCATTTAAAATTCCTATTGAAAAATAAGAAAGGAACATACTACTTGAGGAGATAGCAATGCGATGTATGACACGGCTCATAAATCTCCGGCAAACATCCATCTCTCTTATTACACAAATAAATCTTCCACCTTACCCATTATTGCCACATACTGCTAATACGATCAGTCGTACAAAATTTCATACCTGGGTGTATGAAATTTCATTTTACACTCTTTGGTTTCCTACAAAAGATTTTTTATTATTATTTTTATTTGAAAATATATAGTGCCATCGTTGAATACGCCAGTTCGATGTAGTTAGTCGTCCACTGCGAGTGGAAACTTAGGAAATCCTAATTCGCAAGAAAACGCTCAAATGATCTAAATATGTGGCTCGGTGGGGGCCCGCGTCCACTGGGAAAGTATCGTTCGTCAGTTTTCGTCCGAACAAGTACGAAGTGCGTACCGATCCTGTTCTGGCGGAATGCACTTCGCAACAACGAGTGCAAAAAAATGAATCAGAATCATTTGAAGATCCATCCCGTCTACTACGAATCCGTACGTATGCTGTACGACAATATACAGTATGTCCCAGAAGTTAAGAACACTTCAATTAATATGCAGTTTTTCCATTGAAATTTTCTCATTAATTTCTCATGGCCCTTTTGTGAATGAGTGTGAGGGTTAGTAATTATTTTTTTTTTTTTTGGCTAAAATGGTTCCTTATTGAGGCCACTCCCCATTTTAAGTCTTAAATCATATACTTACTTCAGACCTTCTAACCCAAAATGGCCGTTTTCTAAAAGTCCTCATTTTAACCTGTGGTAGAAATACGAGATTTGGTTTCCCCGACCTACGGCACTGATAAAACTTAAAAGTTGTTATTTTTATTACTTATGTAGATGGAAAACCTTTTTTGAGCCACTCTTAACGAATTTCTACATCAAAATAATATTCGGTTTTCGTTATACAGGGTGTAACAAGTTTTGGTTTTGAACCCTTCTGGCTTCGTCCCTGATTATTTTTTTGAAAAAACAAAAATGGGAATATTCCTTATTTTATTGGCTCTTTTATTTTTCAAAAAAATATTTGTACCATTCCATTTAAATTTCCCGAGAAATCAAATCTTTTTGTAAAAAAAAAGCCACTTCCGGGATTCGAACCTGGATACTGATATTACCATTCGAATGGCCATGGGCCCTTTCCTATCCCTAGAAACAAACAGAATTCCAAAATTCCAAGCGGTTCAAAAGTTATGGGCACCGGGCAGGACTTCTGGGACATACTGTATACGACAGATGGTCGGTCTTTCATCCCTCCTTTCCTTCCCTTCCCGCGAGTTAAGTGAGTAAGTGTTGTGCAATACCTCAAAATATCATCGGACATGCTACCAGGTATATATACCTGCACGAGCAACCGGCTTCGGCGAGCCGATAATGAATCAATCATTGTTAATTCAAACCTCACTAAGGTACGTGCCCTTTTTTGTTCTCTGAGTTATAGTTATAACTAGCAGGATACGCTCGCTTCGCTTGGCGCCTTATAGGTATGGCCGTTTATAGTTTCAACCCCTTTTTTCGCGATAAAAAGTAGCCTATGTCCTTTCCTAAAGTTTAGTCTATCTTCATACCAAATTTCATCAGAATCGGTTCAGTAGTTTACGCGTGAAAGCGTAACATAGATACATACACACATACATACAGACAGAGTTACTTTCGCATTTATATATTAGTATGATATGATATATGATATGATTGTGAAACTAAAATAATTTTCCGAGTGAAATAAATTACATTTAAAATAAATTAAAATCAAATCAGTTCACTTCTCTGCTATTTTCCTTTCTCCATTAGAGCTATCCAACAGACATTCGCTTTACCTTTGTGGACGAAATCACTGAAAATACGACTAATGGTTGGAAGTATTAGTTTATATGAGTTACTCGTACCTCTACCTTGATTACCCTCTCGTGAGGGGGAATATTGCAGAGGTTCATCATTTAAATAACAAACTAAAATTAAAAAAAATTCTAATATTGTGCCGTTCAGAAGCAAAACGTCCGCTATATATTTTCGTTTTAATTTCCCATCACCCTGTAAAACTCTTCAGTCCTGAGGTATGCTATTGATGAATGTCTTCTGCCAGATACTAATATTGTGCGGTTCAGAAGCAAAACGTCCGCAATATATTTTTGTTTTAAATTTCGATCACCCTGTAAAACTCTTCAGTCCTGAGGTATGCTATTGATGAATGTCTTCTGCCAGATACTAATATTGTGCGGTTCAGAAGCAAAACGTCCGCAATATATTTTTGTTTTAAATTTCGATCACCCTGTAAAACTCTTCAGTCCTGAGGTATGCTATTGATGAATGTCTTCTGCCAGAGCTCATTTTTATCAAAAGATTTTCTTTCTTTATTTACCCTTCTTAAAATATTATTTATTAAAATGTATTACTCACAACATAAAATGGATGCTGTGTGCATTTTACTAAATATAATTTAAATAATATTTCTTCAATACATTGTTAGGGCAGTTTTGGATCAGGAAACCGATGAAACGTTCAAATAAGCTGGATTAATTAAAATGACGGAGAAAGTAAACAAATCCTGTGCCAAAGTGCACAATGTTTTATTGACGCATTCTACGAATTAGGCGATCAGCCATTTTAAACACAAAAGATCATCCTAATTTTAAATTTACTGTAGTCGCCAGTGTTCATGGCACGTTGAATACAACAGGTCCCGTTATATCACTGAAGTTAAGCAACGTCCAGCGAGGTTTTATTAACTGCGTGACCACGTAGGTTCACGTCCTCGTAATGCTGGATATTGCCGTCCCAACCGAGGCTGGGTGAGGTTAATGTGAAAGGCTGATTTCTTTTCAGCGAATGGAGCGTGAAACCCCCGTTTCGAATGTACAATAGAGAATTTTAAGAGAAGTAAAGCCAAATAGAATGAGAACACGGGGGGTATGAAAATTCATTATATCAATAGAATCAGCTGATTAGGGGAGGGACAACTTCACATAGGTATCTGCTAAGGTCACCACAATATGTAAATCTTGATATTGTAATATTTTGGTCAGAACAGATTCCTAACAGTTCCGGAGATATTTCGACTGCGTAAATTAAAATGGACTACCCAGTTTTTAAAATAAATTCGGGAAAATTCCCCTTAATTTTAGGAACAAGCTATTAATTGCTCCTTAATAGCTAAAGAAGTCATTTTTATGAATTGTGTGTGTGTGGAAATTTATTCAAACAACTTCCTCTTGCGTTTGAATTTTAAGAACACAAATTTCAGAGGCATAATAGCTTCAGTCACGGTTATGGAGAAATCTGTTTAATGAGTAACAAGGTGTTTTAAAAGATGTTTAATCAGTAACAATGTGTTTTTAAAATATTAAATTAAGTAATCAGTCTAGAAGAGAGTATCACACAGGCATTGCACTCCGGATACCCAGGTTCATTTGCCCCAGGGCCCGAAAATTTGGTGCTTGTGATTTCGGGGTGCACTCAGCCTCGTGAGGATGATTAAGTCGTTATTTAAATTTGAGTATCAGTGACGGCATTACCAGAGTAAAAAGATTTGGTTTGATAGAAAATTGAAAAGATTATTAGTGCATGCGGCTCTGAGTAATGCTGTGATATCAACAATAATTGTGAAAATTCTGTTGGGCCTTACCACCACACAGTGGCGTAGCCAGGCCGGGTGACACCCGGGGCGGTTCTTTTTGGTGTTACCCCCCCCCCGTCAAATATTAATTTTTATTCATCTACAAATATAAAACAAATGAATGTTTGTGTGTGTGTGTGTGTGTGTGTGTGTGTGTGTGTGTTTATGTGCATATAATATGTCTTTATGCATTTCTAAACATCATATCAAATTGCTATGAAACTTTCGCAAGTTATAGGCATATGTCTGAGATGGTTTCCGGCTCAAAAAACATATATTTTGTGGGCGGGGCCCTTGTGAGCCCGCCATCTTGGAACTTTTCTTCAATATATTAAGAATCGTCTAAATTATTGCGACCAAACTTTTGTGAGATGCTATACGTTTGACGCTTAATGGCTTTTGATCACTTTAAGTCATAAAATTTGTGGGCGGGGCCGTATGAGTCCGTCATATTGGAAAATAGCTTTTCTTAAATATTTTGTGAACCGCTTAAGATATTGCGAACACACTTTAGTGAGATGCTATACGCCTGACCCTAAACAGCTTTTTAGAACTTTGAGTCATATATTTTGTAGGTGGGGCCATGCGAGACCGCCATATTGAAAAATCGTTTTTCGTCAATATTTTTTGATATACATAGAACCGCTTAAGTTATTGCGATCAAACTTTCGTGGTATACAACACATATGTCCCTATCAAATTAATATTCTTCAACAAATATGTTCATTTCTAATACAAAAAGTTTAAACGAATATTGTACCAAATTTGATGGATAGGACGTGTCGTGAGTAATATAGGGTTAGGTTTTTTTTTAAACCATTCCATCAGTAAACCATATGTTGTATAGTTAGACTTTGCTTCGCTGACATATAGGTATTGAAGTGGTTGTTCCCGAGTCAAAATCATAGAACTGACATGCACCACCACGTTTGTTGGGTAGAACGAGTTAGGAGTAGTATTGGGTTGGGTTCCAAAAAAATTAAAATGCGTGTTGAAGGCTGCGAGCCCAAACTCAGCATGTTTTTTTTTTAGTTTACTGAAGAGTGGAGCTTCTTGCGCAGGAATCTACAGATACGCATACTGTTAAAAAAAGTTGTACAGCTAAAGTCAGGTTTGGTAGGGATTCTATGAAATCCCATTCAACAATGAATTTTAAGAAATCTAAAGGTAACATTCCGTTCCTCGCGACCGATACGCGCGACAGACACCCGCGACAGTTTGTTCTGATCGTTTGAACATTGCAAATGTCCGACGTTTTAAGTGCGGCTAAAAAAAATGATATTGAGATTATTGGAGGGGGAGGAAGACGAAGACGTTCTTATCAAGTCCTGTTTTCTTCCGGAAAAACGGATGAAGATCGACAGAATTTACACGTCACGACCAGAAGAGGGCTGTTTTCAAATACTAATAACAAAACATCTAAGTTTGAAAGAAGAAAAATTAACAATATTATCTTTATAGGAGTCCAGTCTGACATCAAATAGGGGTAAGTTTCGACTAACCAACTCAACCAACATCTCATCTTCATCAGAACAAAATGACATTTTCAGTTTAAATTAATAAGAAAGATAGTAAAAATAACGAACCACAAACACAAGTAAACAAGGAATGAGTCGCCTGACTGGAGCGACAGTGTCGCGCGACCCAGTCGCCTGCTTCGTTCTGTCCTTCATTTAAATACATAGAAAGCAGTGGTGTCGCGGTCGCGAGGAACGGAACGCTACCTTAAGACAACCCACCCTTTTGCATGCCCTTCTTCTATCTTCGCCGCCTTTAGATGCCTTCAGCACGGTAGAGATCAAAGCGATATTATAGAGGTACAGTAGTTTTTCAATTAGGGGAGTCTGGGCCTTTTTTTTGGGGGGGGTGCATTTTTTGTAACACTCTTGAGTGACGGGTGTAACCCGGGGTGTCACTCCTCGAGGACTCCAGGATGACACCCCGGGTAACTTCATATAGGTGGTTAATTCTGACTCTTCGGCTACCGCAAGTTACTCCGGGAGGTGCCACTGGTGTCACCCCTACCCGGAAGACCTCTTATAAGTAACACTACCAGTGGTGTCCTCCTTAGGGGTGACACCCCAGGTCACATCTTTTTTATATTGTTGGCTAATTATGACCCGAGTGTCACCCCAAACAAGTCATCCCGAAGGGGTCACACTCTTCGACCACACATGAGTCACCCCCTCGGGATGACTGGAGGTGATTTCGGAGTCACCGTAAATCACTTGGTCGTAAAATCACAAGTGTTACTGAGACCGCGGGGCGCACCTTAGCTACGCTACTGCCACCACAAAGAAACTCTACAGAGTACACGACAAAAATTTTGAGATAAACATGAAAATAGTTTATATGTAGGAATGTAGGTACCTATATCCACAACTACAGGGACTATTCTTCTACTATTTTGTGTCCAAGTTTTAATGTGCTATATGTATACAAATTTAGGGTGGCCCTTAAAAATGAAAGTCAAAAATATATCGTTTACTCCCAAAAGGGTGGGTTTTGCTATTGAACAGTGTCATAACTGACTCTAAATGGGTAAATAAAGCTGAAAATTCCAAATCCTTAAAATTTATTTAACTAAAAACAAGTAGATTTACGTATACTTAGTTCAATTTAGGCTCAATAGTTATAGTACTTGAGTGTAAGCTTTCATGAGGGTTCCTTTCTTACTATCCCGATACTTGGTCCTGTAATCCTTAACTACTTGAATGTTGAATTGTCTGGCGTTCATCTTTAGTAAGTTTATTATTGTACTCTTCAATTAGTTTCTATTACTGGCTTACCCATAATTATAGTATCTAAAGATACCGAACATGTACTGACTATACCGATACCGACTCTGCCTGATTCAACAGGAAAAAGTCAAGCGCAGGCAGTCTATCAGGCTTTACTGGAGTGGGATCTATTAGACAAAGTATAAACCTTCTTTTGCGACACAACTAGTGATGGACGGAGAGACGAGACAAGGATTTTGTCTCGTCTGAAAAAAAACACGAGACGAGGCGAGACAGGACCTGTCTCCATCACTAGACACAGCAGCTTCCAATTTGGGCAAATTTAGGAAGAGGCATTTTATACTTGCCTTGTCGGCATCATATCTTAGAAGTTGTTTTAAAGGGCGTGTATGATTGCAAAATGCCAAAATCATCATCACCAAATGTCACATTTTTTTAAGTCTTCCAGAAAAAATGGCTTCATCTTGATAAAAAATTCTAATGCGCTGATAAAGATACTATATAAATAGTAGACTGCGACAATATAATCGAATTTAGTGAAAAACAACTTCAAGAAAACTAACCCGGGGACGATTATAGAGAGTGGCTCCAACTGAGCATTCTTTTTGTAGGAGGTAACCTAAACACACCAGGAAGTTTTCGAATGCCGGAGCCCATACAACAAGTCTTGAAACAATTTAACATTTGGTGATGATGATTTCGGCATTTTGCAATCAAACACTCCCTTTAAAACAACTTCAAAGATATGATGCCGACAAGGCAAGTATAAAATGTCTCTTCCTATCATACTTTCTAAAAGGGACGTGGCACCTATAAATTCACCCAAAGCGGAAGCTGTTGTATCGCAACAGAAGGCTTCAACTTTTTCTAATAGATCCCACTCCAGTAAAGCCTGATAGACTGCCTGCGCTTGACTTTTCCCTGTTGAATCAGGCAGAGTCGGTATCGGTATAGTGAGTATTTGTTCGGTATCTTTAGATGTTATGATTATGGGAAGCCAGTAATAGAAACTAATTGAAGAGTACAATAATAAACTTACTAAAGATGAACGCCAGAGACAATTCATCATTCAAGTAGTAAGAAAGGAACCCTCATGAAAGCTTACACTCAAGAACTATAACTATTGTGCCGAAATTCATATATTA
The DNA here is from genome assembly GCA_012654025.1 of Pachypsylla venusta. Classification (NCBI taxonomy): domain Eukaryota; kingdom Metazoa; phylum Arthropoda; class Insecta; order Hemiptera; family Aphalaridae; genus Pachypsylla; species Pachypsylla venusta. Next base: position 21,649,222 of record CM022875.1, read on the forward strand.
TACGTAAATCTACTTGTATTAAAATAAATAAATTTTAAGGATTTGGAATTTTAGGCTTTATTTACCCATTTAGAGTCAGTTATGACACTATTCAATAGCAAAACTCACAAAAAAGTTACTTTTCATGCACATTTCTGTTAATTTCTGTATAAAAAGTACGTCTAACAAGAAAATAATTAATAGAAAAATGAAAGACAATACTCTTAGAAGTACGTCAGTTTTTAAATTTTTACTCTAGGTAGTATAGTTCTCGAGAAAATGAAGAAAATGCCATTAAAAACGTATAATGCCCCTTCAGATTGCATACTCTAAGTTAAAGGCCGTGGCGGCACGTGTTAACGTTATCCGATCGAGCTGAAACTTTACAGATATTTTTTTTAATTTATTTAGAACCACTCTAGGGGGAGTAAACATTAACATTCCCATATTTTTTTTCCGCCCCTATAGCTAAGGCCACCCACATACATACTTGGGGCACAACCAGAAAAGTTACTTTTACTTACTACAGTATTTATTAACGTGTTATAGGTAGGTACTGTAAAATAGCAATTTATCTTTACCAAACTCGCTGGGAAATGTTCAACATTTTAACAACATTCTCACCCTAAAGTTTAATCTAGTTGCCTGGTTTGTAAAATGGAATATTTTTGCTTATATTCGGATTTTCCCAAAATTTCGTTTTTGATATATTAATTTGTATTAAATTAATATCTCAAAAGCAAACTCTTAGGGAAATCCTAATATATATAAAAAAAATATTTCATTTTACAAACCAGACAACTTGACCAGAAACTAAAGGTTTGTGAACTATGGACCTTGGGGAAATAAATGTATTTTGAAAATCTTTACACAGATATTAGTTCTTGCCTTAGGCCGGCCATACACGCAACGATAAGTCTGTGCAGACTTGTCTGTACAGACTTATCTGCGCAGACGAGTCTGTCGTGTATGGCAGGATCTGCATAGATTTTGTCTCAGACTTATCTGCACAGATCTGAAAATCGGAGACAAAATCTGCGCAGATACTGCCATACACGACAGACTTGTCTGCGCAGATAAGTCTGTACAGACAAGTCTGCACAGACTTATAGGTGCGTGTATGGCCGGCCTTAGTCGCAATCAATTATTATAGGCGAAGATATCCCTTCTACTTTCGTAGATACGAGTATGTGTGGTCGGAGAAAAGTTTCAAGAAAAATTGCGACCTATCTACCTACCTAATTATTTTAAATTTTTGTATGGTAAAATGATTTATTATTATCATTAATAATGCTGATTAGTGCATCCATCAAAATACTTGTACCTTTTAACAAGTGCATTCGTATATCATTATTCACTACCTATTGCATTTTTTTTAAAAACACGCGACACTAGAATGCATGCAAAATGTAAATACGAGTATACTTATTGTTAAATTTGATAACCTGTAATATAATATTTCTCATTTGACAATCTGACGTCTCCGTGGCAGAGTGTGCATCACCCTCAGCTTGCACCGGGTTCAATTCCTGGTCGGGTCGAAAATTCGTAAAAGATTTTTCGAATTTTCTACATGGTCTGGCCATGTCTGGGGGCAACTCATCCTCCTGAGGATTGAGTAGCTATGGTAATAGCGACATATGGTAACATTATAAAGCAGATTTTAAGCGTAGCTTAGTCTTAGTGATATTTGAGGGATTGTTAAAAAACAATGTAATTCTATGATGCCCAGAAATTGTAACGTAACAACACAAACAGATATACATATATATATTTGACAATCTGACCAAGGTACACATACAAGGTGCTTGACTGACCCATAAACCTTTTCCTTGCGACTAATATTTTCATCTGGCAATGTTTCCTTTTGTTCTTTGCAGGTAGGTCGAATGAATTGACAATCTGACCAAGGTACACATACAAGGTGCTTGACTGACCCATAAACCTTTTCCTTGCGACTAATATTTTCATCTGGCAATGTTTCCTTTTGTTCTTTGCAGGTAGGTCGAATGACTTGAAAATCTGACCAAGGTACACATACAAGGTGCTTGACTGACCAATAAACCTTTTCCTTGCGACTAATATTTTCATCTTGCAATGTTTCCTTTTGTTCTTTGCAGGTAGGTCGAACACATATAACATGTACAATGTACATTGTCAACACAAAAGATAATTGAATCATACATTCCAATTCAACTTTTATAAAGTGACCTTTGTTTGACTGTGTATGTTATAATCACATTAAAATTCTTCCACCAGAATCTTTGCCTTTACAAATAAAAAACAAAGAATTATTTATGGTAATTTAAAGTATTGAGGTGCCCGTGCAAGCTTTGTACCTACCTTATAAGCTTTGACTTCTTTTTTTAACTTTTCATAGTCCTAATTTAGCTACAATTACGTGTTTTAACAATAAAATAGAATTTCTACTTTATCTTCTTATGGTCTACGGTATAGTCATTTCGAACTAGGCATTTACATAAACATTTGCGGTAGTAGACAAGGTGAAGTGTGGTCCTTTCAAATAGTCAGTGATTCAAAGGGTTTGAGTTCGATTTCCGGTTAGTACGGATGACTGATCCCCGCTGATCCGGTCTTCACCCGTCGTTGCTTTCGTCTTTTACAACGTTCTCTTAAAGAGATAATGAATATGATCATGACAGTTGAAAGTACTATACCCTTGACCTTTGATTCAATCAAGAGTGGCATCATTGTTTCCGATTGAAGGTTATATTTTTTATTTAACAAATTTATATTAGACATCCTATTGGTAACTTTAAAAAACACTACCGTTATTTATGACGAGGATTCACTTACT
>CM022875.1:21661472-21677481 GCA_012654025.1 Pachypsylla venusta
ATACCTAAGACTGGCTTTAAGACCCCCCGCGATTTGAAGACCTTCTAACTTCTATACAACCCAAAATTTTTCCCAACGCTACTGAAAAACCCCGCACTAGAATTTTCTTCACGTGCAAAAGGCTTTGAATAAAGCCTTTTGCACGTGATCTCAATGTGCTGTTTTAAAATCGCAGGTCTCAATGTGCTGTTTTAAAAAAGGCTGACTTATGACTTTTCCAAGAAATTGTGATCTATTTAATTATTTAAACTAATAGTTAACATTGATTCAAAACTTACCTCCAATGGTTCTANTATTTTGGCCTTTGGCTTCCCGTCAAACAATTTTTTCAGCCAAAATATCTCTAAAATTTCTGCACGAATACAATACTTTATCTTCTATGGAAGAGAAAGTAAAAAACACACACGGCACACATGACACGCTCGGTAGATAGAAACTGGCGAAATAAGAAGTCAAAACAAATTATTACTAATGATTGAGAAAACATAATTTTGGTAATGATCAAGCCGCGGTTAGGGTATTCTACACTACAACAGAGATTTTTGGACATAGATTTAGGATATCTATTAGGCACATTTTTTTTTTTTTTTTAAATTTGGTTTAACGTCTCGTCAACATCTATTCAAGACGGGGGTTTCATTCACCATTCGCTAAAAACTCGCCCAGCCTGAGTTGGGCCGGAAAAATAGCCAGCATCACGAGGGAGCGAACCCACATGGTAAAACCCCGTTGGACAATGCTTAACTTCTGTGATCTAACGGGAACTGGTATATTCAACGTGCCACAGACACTGGCTGTTAGGCACATCAATTGAATTTAACACTGGCTATTAGGCACATTAATTGACATTATTTGTTATTTTTGTGGCAAATTTTTTTTTGCACGTATTGAAGTTGTATTTGTTTCAATTTATTTTTTCATTATCAGTGAAGAAAATAAAATCCCTGGGCCAGGGCCCCTTGAGGAGCCCGGGCCCGGCACATTTTGTGCCCTTTGTCCCCCCCTCTGAGCGGCCCTGCGTGTCGGTTGTTACCTATATTGAATAAGAAAAAAATCTCGCTGTATAAAAATTATTTTTTGTACAGCGTGTAAAATGGTAGATTCAAATCATTTCAATTTGTAACTATTTGGAGGGGTCGTCAAACAATTGGGGAGGAACCATACCAATTCGATTTTTTGTCCAAATCAGTCGTGTTTGACCGATCGCTCTTAATATTCACTGTAACTTAGTTGCTTGTTGCCATGGACATGGAACTGATTAACAATTTGCTTTAACTGAAATGAAATTTACTGCTGAAATATAGCTACCTACTATTATTTGTGTAGTAGAATTCAATATAGCAGGGTCATTTTTTCTTGCCTTTCGCAAACTACGGATTTGCTTCATATTTTTTAAAGCATTTATTGAATCCAAAAAATTATACCAAAGATTCGGAAACTTTGTACTTTTCAGAGGTAAGTATCTTCATTTTAGTATCCTGGGTACTATCAAAATTAACTAATTCCTGGGTTGAGCTCTATAAATTGTGTCCGATTATTCCGATTTTTGTTATACCCCCCTCCGACTGACCCCATTTTGTAACTTTTGCATTCCAAATGAATAAAAATAAGTCAAGCGATGTGTGGAATAGACTAATGTGCTTGGAGGATGATAGGCCCTTTCATTAAAGTTAAAGAGAGTTTCTAATCCGTTTCATGGTCCATGCCCATGTCAGCAGGTAATTTAGTTTTTTTAGAACGATAAAAGAAGATGAGTTCTGTGGGCGAGATTTAAAAAAAATAACTAATTAAAACGGAGTTAATTATAATTCTTACGCTAAGTCATATAAAGTAATCATCTGCTAATAAAATAAAGCGAAAACGAAAACAAAATCTCAAGTAAAAAATAAAAAGTTTGAAGATATTAATTTTCATTATAAAAACCCAAAACCTAATTAAAAATACGAAAGTGTCAGTTTCTGATAAGAAAAACTGTTGGACGGCTGAAAATAGACAATCTTTTTGTTGCAAGCTAGTCTACCAGTAATGCTGGGACTGAGACGCCAACAAGGGCGTAGCCAGCAAGTTGCTACATCGCTCTTCGCAACGAGGCAAGATTTGCTGCCAATAGGATTCAATCGCATTTCTGAAGGTACGTATCAGGATATAACGTGGCGCTTAGTGGGATTCTGGGATACCGCTTTCATAGTTGAATGTAATTAAATCCCTGAATGTACAAAATACATATATTCTTTTTTATTGATAATACTTCGCAACGAAAGTCACAGTTTTTCTTGAGATACAATAACTCAGAATAAAAAGTTAACATTTTAGCACTTAGTGCATTTTTCCTCTAATGCCACTTAAGTAAAAAGAATATTTTAATCTTTTAACCATTTCGGACCGATTTGTAAGTAATTACTTTAAATTATTTGCTTTAGATCTTACAAAAAATGTTTTCCTTCTGAATTAATTTTCACTTCTTTAAATTTCATACCGGGTACGTGGTTCATCTCTCTTATTTTTTTTTTTTTTTTTAATTACGGAAAACCACTTCGTTAATCTCTCAAGTGAAGCAATCATGGAGATACGCTAGATCTCTCAAATAATATACATATAAATGGTAATAGGGACCTGTTTTAAACCTTTGAAATCGGGACCCCAAGATCTATTTGTCAAATAAATGCCTTTCCTTTTCTATTTTCATGTAACCTTTGCTGCATTATTGATTTCCATGTTTCTGTTTTTCCTCTGTTTTTTTTTTATATTTTTTTCATATCGTTCTACATAATTTCTGAATCAACACTCCTAATTCCTGAGGTTATAAAATCTTTTTCATTTTTATTATTCACTTCATCTAATTTGCTTTTGTTTTTTCATTCTATTCTAGATACCTATCACAAAAGATATATATTTTAATAATGATAATAATACCTACTTGAAGGCGGTAGTATAATTTTTAAGTGCTCCTAAGGTTTAGAACAAAAATCAGATACTTGAAAAAGTTGCAATTTGAAAAAGGGCTAGTTATGGTGTTTGAGTTATTTATTTATTACTTTAAAATGGAATTTCAGGGTATTCCAATCTTATCATAAAATGCTTTAAGGTTAAAAATGAGAAACTTTTTTTATGATAATGGAAAAAATTAATACGCAGGTATTCAAGTCCAGGGAATCTCAGTGATCTTATGCGAACCGGTGTATTCCACGTGCCATTGACGCTGATTCTAGACTTCAGTTAATATTTATCGTTCAACTGTTGAATCAAATGCTTGCGGAAACATGTAACAAGTATGCGTTTTTTTTTTTCAGTGTAGTTCACATTATTCTTTAAAATAATGCTGTGTGGGGTACAAATTGTTCGAGTATTCGGTAGATACGTCTATCTAATCTTTTAGTTAGTATCCTTATTACGACCACTTAAAAAAGTTAAAGGAAATTAAGAGAAATCAACCTCTAAATACAACAAAAGGCAAAAATGTTTTAAATAAAGTTCAAAGGTCTAAAAGAAAAGAGCAAACTATATATATTTAAGACAAAAATATTAGATGAATTCAAATTGTGAGCAATAGATTACAAGACACCCTGTATGATAATTATTAAAAACCAACAAAAACAGAAGTTTTGAAGCTGTATTCATAACTAACCGGGAAATTCATGATTGTGTGCTTATTTCTTACTCCTACCACCCCCTCCCCCCCTCCAAAAAAAAACCAACAAAAACAGAAGTTTGAAGCTGTATTCATAACTAACCGGGAAATTCATGATTGTGTGCTTATTTCTTACTCCTACCACCCCCTCCCCCCCTCCAAAAAAAAAAAAAATTCAATTAAAAAATATACAAAGTTATGACTAGAAAGAAAAGAAAAAGTTTAGAGGGAGGATGTAGTCAGGTAAATTTAGGTAGGAGACTCGACTTGGAAGTTGTTGCAGAAAACTTTTGTTTATGGAAATTTACAAGTGTTTTTAACAACCTGGCTTTCTCCTGTCTTATTTTTTTTTAAAAAAAAAGGCTTAGATCTTTTTTAACAGTTTCTATTCTTCTAAGTCCCACATATTTTTATAATTATTTCACTAACTATATTTTTAACTATAGTTGTTGCAGAAAACTTTTGTTTATGGAAATTTACAAGTGTTTTTAGTTTTCCCAATTTTTTCTTTATATTTTAATTAACAAAATGTCATAATGCTTTTGAAAATTTATACCACATATTTTTATAATTATTTCACTAACTATATTTATATGGAATACGAATATTACATCTTCTTCAGGGTGGATGGCTTTAAGTTCCTCTCTCTCTCAGAAACAGTGTTACATGGACTTTATTGTTCAGTATCCACCTATTAGATTGAGTAAGATAAAATATTTCTTAAAACTTTGAAACGAGTTTTCTTAATCTTATTACCTTGCATTTTAAATGTAAAATATAAACCTGTTATATTTCTCCCACCACCATCTTCTGAGATTTATCATCACAACCGACTCACCGCCGTTTTCCGTCTCCATCAGCCATCAACACACAAACTCCACAACTTACTTGCTACAATATTATAAATATTGTTCGTATAAATTTTGTAATAAATTAACAAATGTCGAGATATAAATCTTTATTACAGTTTTTTTTTGCAGAAACAAGTTGAAGCTTCTATAATTATATTTTAAATAAACAAAGGCTATGCTCACAATGCATGACGTATATTTGTCCTTGTCTTTGTATTTTTTTTTTTTAAGTTTTGAATTAAACTGAGGCCTTTGTAGTATGTGAATGTGTAGAGAAGGGTATTCAATGATATCCTTATAATATGGAACATGGATATTAATTACACATATTACGGTAAGTACCATTATCTAGGTAATAAAGATCGGTAATATGTTATTAGTAAATGTGTAATAAAGGATTAGAAATTATTTCATGTTCAAATGCCTATATGAGTACTAAATAATCATTTAAATGAAATGCGAGTAAATGTGCAAAAACTTGTTAATATATTATACCTAATTAGTTACTATCTATTTTTTTCAAATTAGGCGCTGTAACCATTGCATTAAAACGCCGACTCACAGTGGGGCAGAATACCCTAAAACCTGGCAAAAATTGGAAAAATAAGAATTGTTTTTGGGCAATTTTTTGTATGGTACCCAAAGTAAATCATCCTAGGGATCAGATAATACCATTATTTTCCTCCTCGCACTTGCCAGTAGTGTCCCGTGGCTTGTGATTTTCAGCCTCTCAAAATATTTTTATATCAAGTCAAATTTAGTCAATTATTTTCTTAACTATGAAGTATTTTTTAAATTGTGATTGAAAGATATTTTTTAAAAATCAAATGGGAAGATTCAACTATAGGTAAATTAAATTAACTTTATTACTATAGTATCAACAAAAGGAAATTAGTCAAAATAGACAGCATTTCAAAATTAAATGTCAAAATGTTGGAAGTACATATTTTGGACCTTTTGTTATCGAATCCAAACATATCCTTTATTTTTTTATTTATTAGGTAGGAGAGAGTATTATTAGGTACATAAAAATGAAGCAAATAAAAAAAAGGGAAAAATATCTTCCTCGTCCGATTTTAGAGGTTGGTACTAAATGTATTCTGATATTAGTTTGTGAGATTTATTGATTCTGGGCCAGAGAGAACTCCTCAATATTAATTTACATAATGCGATTATTCAGACTCCTAGGATCACTTATCGTCCCATTTCAGGTCCCATTGCTATCCAAAGTAGGCGCTGAGCAGCAGATAAAGGTTGTTGTGCTGGTTGGTTCCTCAATATTAATTTACATAATGCGATTATTTAGACACATAGGATCACTTATCGTCCCATTTCAGGTCCCATTGCTATCCAAAGTAGGCGCTGAGCAGCAGATAAAGGTTGTTGTGCTGGTTGGTTTCTCAATATTAATTTACATAATGCGATTATTCAGACACATAGGATCACTTATCGTCCCATTTCAGGTCCCATTGCTATCCAAAGTAGGAGCTGAGCAGCAGATAAAGGTTGTTGTGCTGGTCGGTTTCTCAATATTAATTTACATAATGCGATTATTCAGACACATAGGATCACTTATCGTCTTATTTCAGGTCAGTCCTTATGCACTGTGCTACTCCATAGTCGTTTGGTTCACCTTCTTCACAGTAGTACGTGCAACCCTCTCCGATTTCATCTAGTCTACCACTTACAAGAAGATGTGATTCTTGCAGTGCAGGAATATCAACGTTATACGGCTTTAATTGTTTACCCATTATAGCCGTCCTTCGTCCTTCTATGTATGCTTTTTGATGTATCATCTGGAGAGTATAGTGGTGTTTTTATGTTCCAGGTAGCATATGTTATTTTTGCTTGTTTTTTAGGTTTCGTACGTTATTAGACGCAACTGTGTCTCCCCCAGAGTCCTTGAGATAGACCTCACAGGTGCGGGATTCAGAATGCAAATAAGGCATTAACATTCTTCTACCCGCCTGGTGTAATATATCCAAGAATGTGTTTTCCATATTGCCATCCATGAAAAGACTTTTTGCAAGTCATTATGTAGTATCTGCTTCCTAGTGATACTACTTGCAGACCAGTCGCACTGTTGGTCATGTAACTACTGGTGGTTTCGGCAAGCTGTTCCTTGACAGAATCCATAACTACATGGCCCTCTCTTCATTATTATTTTATTCATAATCCAGCTTGAGACCGGCACTGACGTGATACCATGATGTTAAAAATCGACGGCCGAGCTGTGCTCTTTTGCTGATTTTTGCCTTGCTTATCGGACAACAGCAACACGGTAGATATCTACGCTTCGTCGCCGTTGGGCATGACAACTTATTGGAGATTCCACTACTTTCAGAGAATAGGGTTCTTTTTTTTAATTTGGTTTAACGTCTCTTTTCATTCGCTAGAAACTTGCAAACCAGCTATCCACATTGACCTCACCCAGCCTGGATTGGGCCGGAAAAATAGCCAGCATCACGAGGCCACGAAACCACGTGAACACCAACATGGTACAACCTCGCTGGGCGTTGCTTAACTTCAGTGATCGAAAGGAAACTGGTGTATTCAACGTGCCATAGATGCTGGCTGAAGAAGGGCTCTGATTGATATCTAGCAAAGCATCAGGACATAAACATACACGAATACAACACATTTCCCTTGTATATATATATATATATATATATTAGCTGTTTTCCCGTGCTTCGCTACGGTTACAAAATTTGGCTTTTTGGTGAAACCGACCCCCAAAGTGAACACGGCTCCTATTTAGAAANGGCAATGATTTCAAATATGCCATCAAAATTTTAAAAAACAAAAGCAAAATGGGGGAAAACCTGAAAAGAGATTATTTTTTTTTGTCTGTTCTCTAAAATGATTCTACTTATGAAAAGAGCGTCTCTTTCTAAGATATTTTGTGTAAAAAAAAAAAATTGAAAAATCGAACAAAAGATTCAATTCCCATGCTAAGAGAGAACCACGAAAATGGTCCGATTACGATAAAATTTTAGAAATCAGCTCCAATTGATGTCCTGCACACAACTGTCATATTAGAATTTCGAAAAAAAGAGCTTGAACCAAAATGGCAGCCTTCCAAAGTCCAAACAATGTTCGATTCAATACATTTCTTTTTCGTTTTTCCTCTTGAGAACACCGTTAAATTGATCTTTAACAGTACCTGAGCATGACAAATGTAATCTGAACTCAGATTAAGAAAGAAAAAAAAAATCGGAAAAAAGTCTTCTAAACTAGCACAATATCATGTTAACATTCATCAAAAATATTCTAGGTAATATGAAAATTCACAAATTGTTTTTTTTNACACATTTTGAATAAAATAATATCTATTTTGATAAAGTCAAAGGATAACGAGAAAAAAAAAAAAAAAAAAATCAAACCAGAAGAAAATACCTTTAATCGAACATTTTTTGGACTTTGGAAGGCTGCCATTTTGGTTCACGCTCCTTTTTCGAAATTCTAATTTGATAGTTGTGTCCAGGACTTTAATTGGAGCTCATTTCTAAAATTTTATCGTAATCGGACCATTTTCGTGGTTCTCTCTTAACATGGGAATTGAATTTTTTGTTCATCTTAGAAACAAAATATCTTAGAAAGAGACGCTCTTTTCATAAGTTCAATCACATTTGAGAACAGACAAAAAAATTTGATCACTTTTCAGGTTTTCCCCCATTTTGCTTTTGTATTTTAAATTTTTGATGGCATATTTGAAATCACCGCTATCAAAAACTAGGATTTAGGGTCCATCTCCTTTTTGTTCGGTCACACAGAACCCACCAAGCGACGTTGAAAGTTGTCCAAAAATGACCTTCTTCACCCTGTAACTCGGCTATGCTTTGTCTGGCTCACTAACGAATTTCGTAAAAAATGTTCCATTTGATATCAGCTACCCACCATATTCAGGGGTCCCATTTATAGCCAAACACCCTGTATATAGATGTACATTATTATTTTGGATCTCACTTTCCAGATGGCTAAAAACAAGAGTCAAACAAGAATTATTTCCCAGCATTTTCTAAATTTTGCCATATTTATATGTGATATAAAGAACGTCAATGTCACCAAATAAAATTTAGGGTACATTGCTATCAGGAGTGGAAGGGGTAAGTGATGCTGGTATTTTGATACATAAATTATCCAACAAGTAAAACTGCATCATTTCTTGTCAATAAATCAAACACAATTTAATTTTATTCGGTATCAAATTTTTATATGAAAAATAAATTCGCGTGTAAAAACGTACAGAAATTTGGTATGAAAATTCAAGACCTACACAATGTTTCCTCATTTTCTATAAGATAAGATTGAGGAGGCAAGTTTTGGAACAAAGTTAAAAGCTTCATGATAAGAAAAAAATAACTATTGGTAGGTACTCTTATTAGAGATACAATTTGTTTGTACTCGTGCCTATGTAGCGATAAATTACCAGAGAAACTGATTAGATCACTAAAAAAAATGTCCCCGGCAAATAGTCAATCTCTTAAAATGTTAGTACAAAGGAAGAAGGAGGTGATATCATATTAGCTCCAAATTTATGTCCCTTGAAAACTATTTGCCTACAAAGGAAGTGATATCAAATGAATTCCAAATTCGTGTCACCTGAATGGAAACTGCGTTTGCATTTTCATCTGGGCTTTGTGTTTTGATATGACGGATACCTGCAAGGCACATAGCTGAAGGCTGAAGATATTTGAAGCACTAAGTTGCTCCTTGGAATAACCCACCAGGGGTTAATGAAGGGTCTGCAAAAAAAGGTAGGCACGATGTTATGTGTCAACCGAAGTTGGGAAAGCAAAGTTGGAATTTCCATTAGGATTATTATTCATCATTTGCCGGAAAGAAAACTCCCGGATAGCATCAATATTCAATATTCAGATTTGCTCTTTAATTTTCTCTATTCTTATTTTCACAAAAAAACCGGACGTTACGCTGGAAGAAGGAGACGAAGAAGTGAAAAATATTAAAAGAATAATGGAGCACAGAACAATATTTTATATATAAAAAAAATATCAGAAAATAGAGCTTTGACTTACCAGCCTCTCCCGAAGTTACCTACTTAGAATCTTCATTGCGAAAATGGTATTCTTCTTTAAAAAAAAAAAAAAAATCAAGCTTTTGACAGGGTCTTCAGAGATTTTGTTACAAAAAATTAAATAAATAATAAAAACGAACAAACCATGAGAGTTCATTATGGTACCATAATTGGCAGGGTGGGGGTAGATCTCCAATTAAGGGGGGAGGGGTATTACGATATAACCTCTGAATAGTAGCTTCGGAGTCAGTAAAATGAATGAACGCTTAATGAAGTCAACTCAATTATCTCCGAGCACATGAATTACAAATTAGCTCTACCATCCCAGATAATTCTACCGAAAAGCATTTAAGGAAAGCTTCTTTTGTTCTTCAAATCTGAGGGGTGGGAGATGCGATGGCTCCTCCCCTGTATCTGCTACTAAACAAAAATCATCGGTGAGTTCAATATGGTGCATTGGTACTCATATTTTTTTCCTTCCTGTGCTTTGATCTTCTGCTGGATCAGCTTAAGAAGTGAAATTAATTATTGATCGACCAGGAGATTATTATTAAATTCAAGTCTCTAATTTAATTGAAATCAACTTTGAGGAGTTGAGAGATTTCGAGTGTTGATCTCTACGATAATACTGTACAAGACGTGTTGATAATGGCAGGTTAGGATAACGTTGACTCCGGAACACATTTTTTTCTTCTTCATTTTTGTTTAAAAGAAAAAAGAAGCTTTTATCAAGTTATGAATAATATATCTCATTTACAAGGAGACGCCAAACAAAGTTATATTAGAAATTATTAGCTTTTTAAAGCCCAAATCATGTTTAAGGAAATATATCATAATAGAAGAGGAGAAAGCTTTTGAGTTTTTTTTTTCTTCCTTTTCTACATTTATCATATAAATGACTTGTTCTTGTTTGTGTACTTTTACTTTTTAATTTCTGTTTTAAAAGCACTAGGTAGCCAAACTATGTCACTCTTCGGGCTATAAAGTAGGTATCCTTATTAAAGAAATAATATCGATCCCTTGATGTCTGAAAGAAGGATAAACAAACCAACAAATAAAATGTTGCACTTATAAGATTACTATATAATAACAGTTGTAAATTTAAATAATTAATTATAAATAATTGTATTTCATAAAGAATAGAACACATACCACATACCTAGAACCTAGAACTAAAACATGTTTTTCGTTCGGGTAATAACAAAAATTTACAATAATTTTTGTCCAAAAATCTGGTCGTATCTAGGTCGTATCAGACACATACCAGACAACACATTTTTTATTTTTATTATTTATAGGTTATATTTTTGAATATACAATGTTTTTAGCGCCACTCAGCTATAGGCATATTTTACACGATCGACACGCCTCCTCGCTAAAAACAATATCACCCAGTATATATAAAATAAATTAATAAAAAAAAAAAATCCACCCTGTATGAATAAACCGGTTAGCCTTTACTTATACACCCTGTATAAAACATTGAAAATTAAAACTTACTTAACTATAAGTGATAAATGAAAAACATAATAGAGTATTAATTACACATTAATTTTTATAATACCAAGAAGTTGTCTGAATCTGATAAAAACATCGCTAGAGAACATCTCTAAACATCTCTCTATGTAGGACATTTTGGCTTTTACTGTCAATATATTTTAAGTTGATTTCTTTAGACATTACTTTATCTGAAACAAATTATACTTTATTTCTATTTGGTTCACTCTTTTATTGTTTCCCGGATTTTTAATTATGTTGATGTTGATACACCCTTGATTGTCTTCGTAAACATGAATACTTCCCAAATCAACACACAAATCTTTCATTAACTTTTTAAGTTAAAAGCCTTCGCTGACACAACTGCACAGAGCTACTAGTTCTGATTTGGTACTGGATAGAAAAACACAATTTTGCTTTTTGGTGGACAATACAAAACATCATAGTTAAATTTATACAGGAACCCCGAGACCGACTTTCTGTCAAATTTATCTCCCGCCCAATCAGAGTCAACGTAACATTGAAGATTGGTTTCGCTATTTCTATAATATGCTAAACCACAGTCCATGATACCTTTTAAATACATTCAACTCTGACCAGAATTGAGTGGTAAAATTATTTTCGTATCTACTATAAAAACTGACAGCGTAGCACAAATCTGGTGTCGTTCCTCGCATCAGGTACATGAGCGAGCCTACTAGCTCTCTATAAGGTTTGTTACAAATCTCATTATTATTATTATCTTTCATAGAAATAAAATTAAAATTAGGATCCAAAGGAATCATTTTTTCAGCTTTATAATTTTCCATATTAAATTTTTCGAGTAACTTTTCAATATATTTTTTCTGAGATAATTTTAAAATACCATTCTCTCTGTCATGATCTATTTCAAGACCGAGGAAATATTTGAGCTCAATTTTGTCCTTAATTTTAAAATTATTTTTCAATTGATCATTTACATAATTTAAAAGATCCTGATCATTGCTACCAACGAGTATGTCGTCTACATAGAGAAGCAAATGAACAACTTTTTCATTCCGCATCTTAGTATACAAGCAACTGTCATTTAGTGATCTGACAAAACCCAAGTTACACATAAAATTATTAAATTTATTGTTCCAATATCTGGCTGATTGTTTTAAACCATAGAGCGATTTATTTAGTTTGAGAACCTTATTTTCACCGATTTAAATCCCTTCTGGAGCATTTTCGATCAATTCAGACAATAAAGTTTTAATAGTGCTCATTTTAGCTACTGGAGAATATATCTCTTCATAATTAAAAGTATCTTTTCTCTGAGCATACCCTCTCTTACTAGTAATCGCGCTTTATACTTGTCCACTTCGTTTTATTCAAAATCTTTAAGCGTAAAAACCAATTTCGAATCTTAAATTTGAACATTGTTTCCGGGCAACTCTACTACTTCCCAAGTGTTATTTTTGTTTATAGAATCCAGCTCATTTTTAATAGCTCTTTTCCATTTATTCTTATCACTTCTACTCAAAACATCCTCATAACATGTAGGTACATCATAAATAAAATTTATTCCTGAAAAAGCCATGTACATTGCGTAATCCTCGTATTTCTTGGGAATATTTTTCACTGGTTTTGATCTATTATCTAATAATTCTTGAGTTATCGTCTCCGTCTCAATGGTGTGAGATCTTTATTTTAACTTCGTCGATTTCGCACTCTAATGATTTTAATGTGGGTGGGGGCCTCTGAAAAAAAAAAAAAAAAAAAAAAGGGGGGGNTTAGATGTCATACCACAAAAATAAAAAAACATGCATTTTTTTTTTTTTTTTTAATAATATAATGAATGGGTAGGTACCTATATTTTCTTAATTATGAAAAATCCTGTTTTCACTTCTCTGACTTTTAGATTTTAATTATAGCCTTCTGACATTTTGGTCATATTTTCGAAATATGTCCGAAAGCAATTGGAAATGACATATATTTAATTTTTCCCATTAGACGTTTTATTTATTTCAACCTGGTTTTGAAATAAAGAACAAGAAGAAGTTTGTGTTCGAAAGAGTCATTAAACTATAAGTTCTGTATTAGGTTAGGTCCCAAAAACTAATCAGGTAATTCTATGATCCTAATAGAGCTATCGTGAAACAAACGGACAGAGAAACAAGTAAGATATGTTTGAGTGTGATGTTGATTTGATTTGGAGAAACTTTGGGAGACACCGTTTTTTACAACTAGGTTAACTAATGTGCGGATCTCCGTGGCAGAGTTGTTAAGACAATTGACACTTGGTCCTTGGGACTGAATCCCACCCGGAGCAATTTTTCTGATCCAATTTACTAGTTTCCGGAATGGTATGGCTGTAAAAAGGAGTGTCCTGAAAATATGCAAAAGCGGATTCGGGGCATAACTTTTTTAAAAAAACATACAAAGATTAATTAAGGTAGAGCCTTTCCGAAATGACTCGCTGGTATTGTAATTTGTGTGCTTCTATTATATTGTGTATATTTTACCGTATTATCATTTGTCAAACGGACCAAACGTTTAAAATCGGCCTGGAAAAAAAATCCCCTACCCCCTTAAAAATGTGTTACTTTACATTTCAAGGTATATTTACCGTATTATATTTTACCGTATACCATAATACGGTAAAATATATATTCTACCTGTAAACAATAAATCGATTAAAACAGAATACTCGTAAATTCTTTCGCCGTTTAGCATTTGACGTTGACCAATATGAATAAAAATTGGTACCTATGTTAGGTTCATTTGAGTGTCTGTTAAAATGTTATGTTAGGTTCATTTGAGTGTCTGTTAAAATGTTATGTTAGGTTCATTTGAGTGTCTGTTAAAATGTTATGTTAGGTTCATTTGAGTGTCTGTTCAAATGTTATGTTAGGTTCATTTCAGTGTCTGTTCAAATGTTATGTAGGTTCATTTCAGTGTCTCTTCATATGTTATGTTAGGTTCATTTGAGTGTTTGTTAAAATGTTATGTTAGGTTCATTTCGGTGTCTAAATGATTCTAGAAGGTTAAAAAAAAACCTCTGTTTTTATTGTGTTTATCGAACACAATAAAAACGTTATGGAATCAAAACGATGGAATCAAAACTAATCAATAAATCAATTTGAGGAGTCCGATTGTTGAGAGCTGAGGCGTTTTAATTTTAATTGAGGAAAGTGAAAATAGTCAAAACAAAAACTACTAGATATGGTCGCAATAGAAAAAAAATGAAGATTTCTTTCGAAACAGGAAAAATCGGCTATAATAGAAACAAGGTTGTAAAACACAGGACTTATTGAAAATCGATCTTCCTCTGTTGATAACGACTGCTATTTTCCCCTGCTAAATTGCTTCATAATCCAATTTTAATCGACAGTTGGTTTATCTGTAAATCTCGTCAGTATTTTTAATTACAATCAAATAAGAATAAGAAATTATAAAAACTAAATTGACCTATAACCGTTTTTCTAAAAACAAAAAAAAGAGAGAAAGAAGAAGAAGATGAAAAGGACGGCGACGGAAGTGGAGTGATGGAATGGTGAACCATAAGAAGAGAAAAAAGAAAAGAAAAAAAAAAGTTTTAACTGGAAAATAATAATTTTAATTAATATTATAAAAAAATACTTTCAAAATATTTTTATTCTTGACTTTTGGACTTAATTATTTAATTCATAATATGCATAATGAATTACTGAAGGGAGAAAATAGGGTACGTAGGTGGGGGGGGGGGTAATGAAGTTTTTTTTTCTCCTCGGAAAAGTTCAATGCATCCAGAGAGACCGTTGTTCACTCATAACTCATAATACAGTGAGTTGAAAATCGTTTTCCTTAGTTTTATCCTAGTGACTTAATGTGGTGACACTAGGATAAAACTAAGGAAAACGATTTTCAATTTTGATTCGTGATTTCTACACCAGAAATTCAAAATAAAAATAAATACCTTAATGAAGTTGCAGCAGAACTCTGTATTGAAATTTTGGATGGGCCATTCAAAAGAACAGTGAAGCATAAAATGGAGTGATAAATTATTCTTTTCCACCCTAATATTTGGGAGGCCACCCTTTTGTTTAGAAGGAAAAGGAGAATCTTCTTTTGTGTTTCAAGAGACGGAGAAAATATGTTGATTAAAACAGTTCTTGTTAGATCACTATAGATAAGCAACATCCAACGGGGTTTTACTTTTGCTTTTGGATACAGGGCAGACGATATAAACATAAACTTCCATTTTTAGACAGCTCCGAACTCTCCGAAGTTCTTATTATCATGAATTCGAGGGAGCAAAAAAAAAAATGAAAATAAATGCTTAATGTAAATAAAATAAAATTAAAATTATAATAATCTAT
This sequence comes from Pachypsylla venusta, assembly GCA_012654025.1. NCBI lineage: Eukaryota > Metazoa > Arthropoda > Insecta > Hemiptera > Aphalaridae > Pachypsylla > Pachypsylla venusta. The sequence goes on from CM022875.1 coordinate 21,676,806, forward strand.
TTTCTAGAAGTTCTAGATTTCTAAACGCTGAAGCTCAGTGTCGGATCATGGATTTGGAGAAACGCAATCATGGTCAAAAAAAAATTTTAAAGCGAAGATTAAAAAAACGTAGATATTTTGAAAAATATAAATAGTCCAGCGTGATAAACTTTGTCGCACCAGTTTTATCGACCAACTCAGCAGATCTATAGGAAAATAAAATGAAGGAAACGCTTTGTAACGTATTTTTCACACAAAAATACAAAAAATTATTCATACCTTGGCATTGTAATCACATTATTCAACACTTTGAATTCTATTAGCTTTGGGCAACCTGCTGTTATCCATTATGACACAGCAACTATGTGTATAAAACAGATAGGGAATCGTCACCGAAATTCCGCGAATCAAATACCTATAACCTATAATTGATCATAAATTCGCTTGTTAAGGCAGAAAATGGGAGAAATCTTTTGTTACCCAAAATTCTGAGGAGTAGTGTCACAAAAGTTTGCATAGCGTAGCCCTATACTCCCTACAAACTGCGAATATTTGTGACCCTACACCTCCGAAACTACTCAACCGATTGTCACTAAATTTTCTTCCATATTCTGCATATACCCAAGGGTGCATATATTCATTTTCAGCAATAGATAATGCAGACTTCGGCTGTGGACTTTGTTCTTTAGTGATAATA
>CM022875.1:21684493-21703040 GCA_012654025.1 Pachypsylla venusta
GAATGGTCAACATCAACAGAAAATAGAAATATAACAATAACTAAAATATATAACTAAAAACCTTAAAACTTTAGAAGAACAACATCTGCATTCGGTGGTAGTCTGATGGAATGATTAAGGAAGAGAAAGTCTAGTACGGTTTTCCGTACCATTTATTTAATTTGTCTTAATGTCTCTTTAACATCTATTGATCATTCAAGACGGGGGTTTTACACTCCATTTGCTGGAAACTTGCAAACCAGCTACCCACATTGACTTCAACCAGCCTGGGTTGGCCCGGAAAAATGACCCATCCAAGTTCTGAACACGCCCGACGTTGCTTAACTTCAGTAATCTGACGGGAACTGGTGTATTCAACGAGGTATGATCGTTGGCTTAATTAATTTATCTACTGTCTAAAAAAAAAAAAAAATACATTCCGCTTCAAAGGTACCAACGAAGGGAATCCACGCATCAAATGAAAGAAAAAATCGGTTGGTCCCCCGATTTTTTATGTGATTTTTGGATTCTTGTACCTTGAAGCGCAAAAATCAAATTTTCAGGAGCCGGACTTTTATTTTCGTGATCGATTCCAAAAGTATAATACACTTTAGGAATCGACCACTTTTATATAAAAAAACGTTTATATTATATAAAAATCTCTATTATATAAAAAAAATGTTTTTTGTTTTTTGACATTAATTTATTGCTGTGAGGGGGCCACCACACGAGCTCGTAAAGTGATCGGAATTGAAAATTTAATAGGTAAATTAAAAATCTTGTATATTTGATATTTGTAGCGCTATCTACAGTATATTTGGAGAACTATGTTCTACTAGAATTTATTGTGATGTAGGTTATCGTTGTCTCTCATAGAGCGCGCTATCTAATACTAAATTCATATTTCTCTCACTCAGAATTGACCTTGCATTTTGTCTCCATTATCTTTGCACCATCTTTGACCTTCATCAAAGATCTGAATCAGAAATCATTGACCGATAACCTTTTCATTTTCATATTATCTATCTTGATCAAGGTTGTTTGAATGTAGTGGCGGCCGGCCGGTAAAGAAAAAGGTCAAAATAAGGATACACTCACGAGTTTTTTTTAGATTTTTTTTTTGGCTTAACGTCTTAACATCTATTGGTCATTCAAGACGGAGGTTTTGTTCCTTTTTGTCTTGAGAACAAGAAAAGAGTAATGAGAAAGAAGTGTAAAAATTGAGAAGAGTAAGTTCAATAAAAACACGCTTTATGTTGGTTCCATTTTTGGGTCCAGTTAATAATTGAAGATCAGCATTACTTTTGGTCATTTGATAAGGGTCATTATGTCCATAAAATATCACTTTCAAGTAATGCTGACTACTATTGATGCGATGAATTTTTGCTGACGTAAATTGGAAGCCATATTTTGTTATTTGACTTAAAACATTTTTAGGTTCACTTTTATTTTATGGAACTAGTCCAAACTAGCCCATGGGCTCTCAAAATAATATTATTGTGCCTAGCTGCTCAGTGGTATATTGGTGTACCTATTTGGATTGGAATTCTTGGGTGGAAAGAACCCACCCCAGATTTTTAGGCTATACCTATCCCACAATGAAATTTGCTACAATGACACTTCCATGTGTCATATATGGCCATGGTCACATGGCTTAATATGGCTTATGCTACTCCGTGCTTCTGAATAAGTTATAGGTTATGCCACCTTGATTATGATTAGTTGACCGCCATTTCACAGTCTATTTGTGTTGTGCACGCAAACTGATATGGAAATGATTGTCGGCAACCTTGACTATTAACAACTGACAAGAGCTAACCGTTTTTTCTTATCTGTAGTAATAAGATTTAAATACCACTCTTCCACATGTTAGATAGTAAAAATATCAACATATTAGCAGACTCTATTTGCTTACCAAGCGCCTGGAGGCTAATACTCGACCATATATAACCGTGATCAATCAATAAATTTGAAAAAAATCGGGAAATGCGTGTGCAAGTTTTCCCGTGCACAAACAGCTATAGCCTGTATTTCGGTCTGGTACACACTAGCATGTTTCCCCACCAGTATACTTATATTTACTTTGGGTTTTACGCAGTGTACCCTAACCCGGAACTTTCTCTTGTTTTGGAGCCGGGCAGTATACCACACCAGACAGTCCCCTGAGTTTTTTCTCTCTTTCTATCCAATTTAGTTCCGGTTTGTTTGTGCCGGTTTTGATGGTTTTGTTAAAGGAGGTTTTGCTGATCATATAGTCACTGCCCATCACTATAGTATGGGATTTTCCACTAATATTGTTATTTTGGCATGCCCATGGTCCTCGGTTTTCAAATATATTTTTTGTGCAGCGTATATGTATATGCCCCTCTCGCCTCGCCCTTGACATATATATCCAGTGGCGAAAGGTTCAGCATGGTTTTCATTTCTGCAGTTGGTGTAGTTTTCATTGCACTGGTAATGCAGGCAAGGCGTTGGAGTCTCTCAAGGTTCTTCTGGGCTCCACCTTTGGCCACCACACTAAGCTCCCATACATAACCATGGGTCTTATCACCGCACAGTATAGCCAAGCCATTATGAGCGGCTTGAGACCCCAGCTTTTTTCAAATGTTCTTCGGGTTATCAAAAAAGCGCTATTGCATTTGTCGATAGTGGGGGTTCCAGGTTAGCTTGGAATCCAAGGTGGCGCCCAGATATTTTACCTCACCCACCATTACCAGAATCTCCCCAAAGAAGGTTGGTCGTTTTATACTATCAAATTTTCTTTTTCTTCAGGTAAATGGAACAAGGGTAGTTTTCGTTGTACACCTCGTTACATTATTCTTCCACCAGTTTCAGAGCCAACCACATCACATCCGACACCGTGTTTAGATAGTTGCCCCTAATAAGAATATCCCTGTGTGTAGTATCCTAGTTCCTTTAGTCTTATCAACAGCTCATGCACCATGAGATCCCAGAGTAGCGGCGAAAGTATACCACTCCTGACGATAGCGTTCGTTGCTCGCCAAACTTGGATATTTGTATGTCCCTGGTATTCAACATGGTTTCTATCCACCTGCAGCAAGTGTCGTCTATACCATGTTTTTTAATTGCCAGGAGCATTGTGTCAATGTGATATTGAAAAACGGAGTTCATTTTCGGATTCAGCCCATCAAAATACATATAAATCAGTTGAANAAAAAAAAAAAAAAAAAAAAAAAAAAATTGCAGACCTGTGTTATTTGACCTCCAGTCTCCAGTGTTTCCAAGTCCGGCTACTCTTCCTCCAACTAGCCAGGGTTCTTGGATAAGAACAATGTCAATGTTGGAGGCCTTATGTTGCAGGGCTATTTGAACTACTCTCAGCACTATGAACTTTATCTTTGCCCCCCTGAACCTTAAGAAGAATTTGAGATAATCCGAAATGAGCTTTGAATTCCATCCCTCTCAACTTCCCCAAGGTTTCTTCTCCGGCGCTAACCACAAAAGTTGTGGCGCAGGAGTTTTTCTGTCTATGCACTACCTGTATGTTATCAACGGTTAGTCCGGTTTTTTGAGTGGCTAGAAGAGGTATAACTCTTCTATCTTCTTCTACCCTTCAGACATTCGATGAGGTCATCAGTCACGCACACAATAAGTTTAGTGGTTTTAATTGTGTCTTTCGACTGTCTCACTTTCAGAGGTATGCCTACATAGTCCCTTAGTGACTGTGTAGGCATACCTCCGCTTACCTTCTCCACCAACCACGATCGCACAGGTGATGTACATTACACCCCTCTCGTTTTAGAAGTTTCAGGCGCCTAGTATAGACTTGTATTATGTACCTTGTAAATAAATAAATATCTTATCTCAAGATGTGTAAAATTCCGGTTTCCGGAGGGAAATCTCGCAGGGTAGATTTTATTATTTTTGTTCTTTGGGCAATTGTAAGGGCTTCTGATAAATAAACGCATAATTTTGACCAACCTTTCATTACATTTCTGGATGTGTTGAAACTTAAGTACCTTTGAGTGTGGGTTAAGCCGTTAAGCATGATCATGTTATCGTTGAGAATACACTTCTCCAATTAACTCGCGTTTCATTTTCGTAATTTTAAAATAAAAAGTTATTTTTTCTCTCAACTTGAGTCATGCGCTTTCCACGTTTCAAACAGCAACCCTCTCACTTTCCTCTTCATCATTGCGTCTCTCTCTTTATGCATGTTTAACATAGCTTTGTCTTTGTCCCACTCTGCCCTGTGGGTTACTTGCTCTCTCACCCTTTTCCTTTACAACATGTACCGCGTTTTCTCAAGACACACAATGCAGATTTTCCCGTGCAGCCGCTCAACTATGTCTTCTACTTCAGTTTGAACGATTTCCCGTGTGTTATGATTTTCTATTGATTCAGGTGTATAAATAATTAAAGTTTATTTTGATAAGGTAAGTGGTTTGATTTATTTGATTACATTTTTTATAAAAAAAATCTTTACACGTTTTACCTCAATTATTCACCCTCAGAAAAGAGCGTAGGTGCTGTCAAAGGATTGTCAAAATAAATACGTTCGTAATATGGTCATCAGGGCCCTTGGTATACAATCCAAAATAGAATAAATTTCATATTTTTCTTCAAAGTATTGGGTTTTATTCCCGGCCATTTTTGATGTATATACTCGGTGTGTCCGTGGACAAAAAACGGGCGGAGCCATCCATTGTCACCGATAACTGATCATAAACTCGCATGTTAAGGCAAAAGGTGGACAAAAATGTAATTTTTCGAAACGGTATCAAAAAAACAAGCTCAATTAAACGGTACAAATGATTCAAATCCCAACTAAACTCGTAAAGAGAAATTTGAAAAGTTTGACATAATCCCAAAACACATGAAACTATGCTAGTGGGAAGAGTGATTACTTCTATTGTAATTCGCAATGGACGACATACGAGACTTTTGTCAAAAAGTTCGATATTTAGGAGTTAAGTCCAATATAACCCCACTATGGTATTGTAATTTGCAATGGACGACATACGAGACTTTTGTTTGAAATCGAATAAAAACCGTAAGGGCTGGAACTCTAAATTGGTGCCATTCATATCTATATCATGCATTTAATGCGCAAAAACACTTATGGCTGAAGTCTAATCTATTTTTAGCACTTGCTAGTGCTTTTTGGCAGTTCTGCTTAAAACGTGAACGGTATGAGCTTAAAAACTGGTGGCCTTCAACCTCTAATTAGCGGTCAACAATATGTTTGATAAATTGATATGAATATATCAATTTCTGGTATGAAATTGATATATTCATATCAATTTCATACAAGAAATTGAAAAATACAACTTAGATTGAATTGAAATATATGTAAATTTTTACATATATTTCAATTCAATCTACTTTGTATTTTTCAATTTCTTGTATGAAATTGATATGAATAGGCACCAAGTTTAAAGTTCTAGTATTACCGTTCTCATTTTAAGCAGGATATGCGAAAACCACTAAAAAACAGTATAAAACCGGCAACGGTACATTCGATTTCCACCAAAAGCTTATTTTACTGTTCATGGCATAAAACTGACATTCGTACCAATTTTCAAGTCTCTAGCACTCGCCGTTCATGAGATATCTTGTTCACAGACAGACAGACACACACACACACACGGAACAATGGCTGAAACTGGGGAAATTTTGATCTGGGGACCCCAAAACGTGTTTGGCATTGAAAACTCGACATTGAAATTTGGATTTAGAACTAGTAACAGCTGTTATAAAAAATGCCTCTCCTCACCAAGAAAGGCTCCGAGGTCATGTCAATCCTGTTGCCGTCCATCTCCTCGAGTTTATCAACCTATATAGACGTTTGAAAAGAAGAAAACCTCTCGGCCTGACATAGGTGCACCAGACTGCAACCACCTTCATAAGACGAGTCTGTTTATGTTATGTACATAAACTGTTTATTTTTTCTTGTTTTTAATAATTTTAGGTAGAATAATATTATTCATTAGATTTAAGTATCTAGATTGCAATTATTATAATGAAATGTTTTCATCGGGTATTTTTATTAAGAAAAATCGTATTTTTACACTGATGAAAAGAAACCTGTTCCAAATTTCAAGTTTGTAGCTAGCCATCGCATCGCACACTTACGTTGACTGTAGTCAGTGAGTGAGTCAGACAATCTGTGGGTACACCAAATGGGTTTTAAGCTTACTTTTCATTATTCAATGAAAAGTAAGCTAAAAAATATTCAGAACCTTTGTCCTCCCAAGCAAAGAGTTTTGAGCTTACTTTTCATTATTTAATGAAAAGTATTATTCAGAACCTTGGTCCTCTCAAGCAAAGAGTTTTGAGCTTACTTTTCATTATTCAATGAAGAGTATTATTCAGAACCTTGGTCCTCTCAAGCATGGAGTTTTGAGCTTACTTTTCATTATTCAATGAAGAGTATTATTCAGAACCTTGGTCCTCTCAAGCAAAGAGTTTTGAGCTTACTTTTCATTATTCAATGAAGAGAATTATTCAGAACCTTGGTCCTCTCAAGCAAAGAGTTTTGAGCTTACTTTTCATTATTCAATGAAAAGTATTATTCAGAAACCTGGTCCTCTCTAGCAAACAGTTTTGAGCTTACTTTTCATTATTCAATGAAAAGTATTATTCAGAACCATGGTCCTCTCTAGCAAAGAGTTTTGAGCTTACTTTTAATTATTTAATGAAAAGTATTATTCAGAACCTTGGTCCTCTCAAGCAAAGAGTTGTGAGCTTACTTTTTATTATTCAATGAAGTGTATTACCTTGGTCCTCTCAAGCAAAGAGTTTTGAGCTTACTTTTCATTATTCAATGAAAGGTACTATTCAGAACCCTGGTCCTCTCTAGCAAAGAGTTTTGAGCTTACTTTTCCTTATTCAATGAAAAGTATTATTCGGAACCTTGGTCCTCTCTAGTAAAGAGTTTTGAGCTTACTTTTCATTATTCAATGGAAAGTAATATGAAAAAAAAAGTTCAAGCAAAGAGAGTTGGTTGAGTCTTAGTGCGGACCCAATCAAGGACCCAAGAGTAAACAGAATAATGTTTGCTTATTTCATTTTTCTGTAAGGTTGAAGGCAATTATTGTCAAGATAAATGGAGTAAACGTCCCTCTCAAGTCTTCAATTGCGTGATTGAGAACTTGAAGGCATTCTTAGCGGTCAGTGGCGCACAATGAATTGGGGGGAGGGGGGGGAGGTATATCTAAGGCACCCGTTTTATCTAAAATCAAAATAAGTGAAGGTAAATTAAATGGATGTTCTATGGCACGTTGAATACACCAGTTCCCGTTAGATAACTGAAGTTAAGCACAGTCCAGCACTTAAACACTGTGTGACCATGTAGGTTCGCGCCCTCGTAATTATATTCCCGGCCCAACCTAGACTAGGAGCCGCTTTTACCAAAATAGTCAACACCAAGTTAGCGAGGCAACCCGGGGTTCGCACAAAATTTCGCTTTTACCAAGTTTTAGTTCCTGAAAGACTCGTCCAACTCGATGCCCAGAGCGCTAGTGTGCCAACACCTCGATTTTTGAGAGATTCACTTTTTCAACTCGAGTTTGCTTTTTTTAAAGGCGCAATTTTTTTGAATATTTTTCAAAAAATTACAGATGTGTGACGAACTAGTACTATAAAAGTGAAGTAAAATAATATGATATTTTTAGATTAAAAATGAAGTAGGTTAGGTTAACATGTTTTGTAAAAAATGTCAAACGTGGTGTGGAGGAAAAAATTGGGCGAAATAAAAAGATATCAAAACATGAAGAGGAATAATAGGTCGCCTCAAACAACATATCCAAACCTGCAGGGAGGATAGAAATGGCAGATTTTGCGATCAAATCATTGGAAAAACAATAGTATCGATATTACGAGTATTTTAAACAAAATAAAGGGAAAAAAATGAAGTCCAATTGTTTACATAAAAATAAGATTTTAATGTAATTTTCTTTAAACATCTCATCCTCGCGAAAAACAACAACAAAAAATTTACCTATAGAAGTAATTTATTTTTATCTTTGTCAATTTATTTTACTTCATTTTTATATCGCTAGATCGTATCTAGAATTTTAGGACACATCTGTGATTTTGAAAAACCAAAAATTCAAGGAGGTTTACGATGTTGCCAAAGTAAATTTATCGAACACCAACTCAACTCTGAATATTTTTGGTAAAAGCCAAATTGGAGAGTTCAACCTGAGTTCATGAAGACCGGAGTTCACCAATACCAGAGTTCACTATTTTTTGGTAAAAGCGGCCCTAGGTGAGGTCAATGTGGGTTGCTGGTTTGTAAGTTTCCAGAGAATGGAGTGTTAAAACCCGTCTCGAATGACCAATAGAAGTTAAAGAAACGTTAAGGCCAGCACAAAAAGTATTTTTTATTAAAAAAAACTAGTAGGTATTCGTCCATGAATAGCTTACTAGTTTAAGATTTTTGGGCTGGCCACCGTTCAAAATTAATTCCCCTAAAAATGAGGCGCGCTGGCGAATATCTCTTCTCAGTTCTCTGATTGTAATCTCTATCTTACGATCCGTATTATCCTTCTGCATCGTGAAGTAAGGTTTTAATATGGAACTACTTTACGGCTTCTTTTAATAGGAATAGCTGCGAGTAATGCGGGGACAACCTATAAGTGTCAGATATTCGAAAGCAGACAAAACTGAAAATCTAATCATTATTTTTGAATTCTGATAACTTTCCTGGGGTTCCAGACTATAGTTTTGGGAGGGGGGTCCATTTTCATCAAATTTTGGATATCTCTTACAGTTTTGGCTAAACATTTAGTGATACAAACGTCTATCGTTACATTGCTTTTTATTATTATAAATAAAGATGTTAATAGAATTCGGGCTCCATAAGGCTCTATCGAAACTTTAATTTATATTATTCGAGTGAGTTCTACATTCACAAAACTACTATAGTTAGATATAGCTGTGCGAAGATGAGATACAATGAGAATAAATGTGAATTTTACGTGCCTGCAATACTTTAGGGTCCGGGACATGGCTACCCGAAGTATTGCCCGCGGATTTGAAAGCTTATCCATAGTCTGATTTGTCCTCAAAAGACAAACCCTACCCTAAAGGGTCCCATGAAAGAATTTACCTTTCGTCCATCAGGGGTCCAGCTTGTTTTACTGAGGAATCTTAGAGGTAAATAATGATACATGGTCTAACTAAAGAGTTTGTGTATTTCAGGGTTAGATGTTCTTCAGAAATCTTGCTAAATAGTTATATGGGCCACCCCTTTATTTATTACCCACATATTCCAGCCTTGTGAAAATGTAAATTGCAATCTTCGAGTACTTAGAGGCCATTTCGTTGTACTCCAAGTGATAACCTGTTTAGAAAAGATCAAAAAATTTAACGGTTATTGCTATTTGAATGAAATATAGATAAGATTTTCCTTGCGTTCAGAAAAAAATTATTTTTTAACCTAGGTCTATTTTATATATCAAATTTATCAGAGTTGGGTTTACAGTTCACAGAAATACTAGAATGCGAGGGAATAGAATCAACAAAAAAAAATAATGCTCCTATAACATAATTAACATTCGTGATTGCCCACCGCCACCTATTTTCTATATTTATATATCACAAGTCTGAATTTATTGTCTGGTGCAAAAATTGTTATGTACAAGTATTATTAACCAGTTGGCAATAATAATTGGGATTCACCTTGAAGACACTTGGTAGTACTCTATTGATGACAACAAGAACAAAAACAACAATTAACAGTCTCAAGAATGCAGAAACTAAAAATCCAATAAAATTTTCAATTTTGATGACATTTGTTATGTAGGTTCTGTCAGTCATATTCAGGTAAACGGAGTTTTCCAATTACAGGGTGGAACCCGAGCCTATTTTATATGAGACTGTCAGTAACAATTAAACCTCCAATTGAACAATAGGACCTACATACAAAATTTAATCAAAATCGGTGAAGTGCAAAAGTGATGGCAGACAGATTTTGGGATTCATGGATTGTACGTATCTTGAAACGTATGCATAAATTTTATTTTTTTCGGAGGGAGGGGGGGGGGGGGGNTAAGAAACCCATGTGTCATATTTTTTTTTTTATTACGACTTTTTGTTGATTTTGCTGTTGATACTATTATTGAAACAGTCTTAGTGATCCGGGGAAAATTAATTAAATTCAGTGTTCTCCTATTGATTAAAGCCAGCATAATTTGCAGATTACTAAATTTGGATGATATTTGACATGTCATCAGTCCGCCTCAAAACCAATATTTTTGTAACTTCATGAAACGTTTCCAACATTTCTGTCACTCCTCCTACATAATAACTGTCTGTCACTGCTCGTACATCAAATGTCAAAAGCCATATCTAGGTCGAACAACGCACGTCAGCATAAGTTATTAGCTACATACTTATCCGATCAAATTTATTTTCCTTCTGCTACATTTTTAAAAATGAAGCTTAAAAACTCTTGGGTGACAGCACAAATCCCTATTTGTGACATTTATTTTGCTTGCCAGCATCTAGGTACCCTCCTATGACTGTGAAAAAACAGGAGGAGAGGAACGAAAAAGTAGCTCAGGATATGTCCGTATAAATTAAAGATACCTACATCAGACTCCTAAACCCCACACAACATATACGCGGGGCAAAAATGATATAGAAAACAGTTAAAATGGCCACTGGTGGCCAAATAGGGTCCCAGAACTAAATAGCAACTTCTCAGCATTTTATTTCTAAATTTATCATAAATATTCGAGAAGTGTTTCTAAACCTGTTCCATATAACAATTGACAATAGAGTTCACGGTATCCTGTTGCACCATAGAAATGCGTGACCTGACCTGCTCAACGGTATACTTAAATCAAAATCTTGCAAAAGTTGCAACATAAGGAATTGTTGTCATGACTATTAATTAATATTTATTGCAACACTCTGCGACTGTTACATATTGATACTACCATACAGTCCCTGGCAACCAAGTTATGCGTTCACACACACACAAACACAAAATATGGAATTTATTATGTTTGCCAGGTCAGGTTCCATCTCCATCACACGATATTTCTCATCTAGAAAAAAAGAAGAGAGTGTGTGAACGCATGTCGAGTTTTACATATTGGTACTACCATACAGTCCTTAGCAATCAAGTTATGCGTTCACACACACACACAAAATATGGAATTTATATTATGTTTGCCAAGTCAGCTTCCATCTCCATCACACGACGTTTCTCAGCTAGAAAAAAAGAAGAGTGTGTGTGAACGCATGTTGAGTTTTCAATAACAAAACACGTTTTGAGGTCCCCAGCAAGGGCGTAGCCAGCATCTGGTCTAGGGGGGGGCAGGTGNGGGGGGGTCGATAAAATAAATCGTTACTTATTTAATAATATTTAATAATAAAATGCTTGGGACTATGTTGCTGTGAGGGTCCATGCGATGTGCGACGACGGGTTCCCTGGCAGCCCGCTATTAGAAGTAATGTTCTTTAAAAAAATAATTCGTTTCCCAACCTGCAGATACCTGATGGGCTATAAAGTGTTCGGAACCAGCACAGGTAGATAAAACAAAAGCATCATAAATTTAAAATAAATCATCATAGGTATCAATATCACCAGCCCTGTCAACACTCATACAGGGTGCAGTGAGTAGCCTCTGGTGGATGTGCGCATGAGCGACCTCAATGTCTGTAATTTAGGTTTATTATTGTCAATTATTTTAACTTTTGGGTGGATGTGCGCATGAGCGACCTCAATATCTGTAATTTAGGTTTATTATTTAACTTTTATTTTAGATTTTTTTTTTTTAATTTGGCTTAACGCGTCTCTTTAACATCTATTGGTCATTCGAGACGGGTGTTTTATCCTCCATTCGCTGGAAACTTGAAAACCAGCTACCCACATGGACCTCACCCAGCCCCGGTAGGGCCAGAAAAATTGCCCGCATCACCTGGGTGGGAACCCACGTGGACACCAACATGGAACAACCTAGCTGGACGTTGCTTAACTTCAGTGATCTAACGGGAACTGGTGTATTCAACGTGTCATAGACGCTGGGTAGATATTTTTTTAAAGCGTTGGATCACTGAAGTTAGGCAACGTCCAGCGAGGTTGTACCATGTGGGTGTCCTCGTGGGTTCGCGCCCTCGTGATGCTGGCTATTTTTCCGGCCCAACCCAGGCTGGGTGAGGTCAATGTGGGTAGCTGGTTTGCAAGTTTCCAGCGAATGCAGGGTAAAACTCTGCCAATAGATATTAAACCAAAAAAAAAAAGTCTTGATATTTTTTATACTTTTGGCGTGCGTTGTAAGTTGCTGCTTAACGTTCTCCGAAATAATTAGTCTGTACATCAGTCCAATTTGGAGTCCAGTTGATCCTGTTAGAATTAGAAGTTAGTACTTATAAAAAATTATATATTATAGTCGTCTCTTCGGAACTATGATTCGGTTCCAACATTCTCATGATAGGCTAAAAGAAAACACCCAGACACTGCCTGTGCTTGTTTTTGTGGGTAGGACGCTGGAGGACTTTCTTGTGTTTTTTTGGGGGAGGGGGGTAGCAAATAGACAATACACTAATGCAAACCTACTGTATATTTATTTAAAACAAGCATCTATTATATTAAATTATATAATATAATATAGGTATGGATAAACTATGAGAGAAAAGATTTGAATTATAGAGGGGAACTTCTAGCATGAGCGACGCAAACATCTTTCTTATGTGACCCTATATCACGCATCACGAGAGTTCACAGTACACAATAAGAGACAAGAGGAGTCTAGCTGAGCTGCACTCTGGGGTCTGGGCTAGCATTCTTTACTTGCTCAAGAACCTCGTGTCAGTTTGTTATTATTTTGTGTTAGTGCTCTGTAGTCAGTACCACGCCACCAGTTCAAGACCGATGTGTATGTGCAGCCTGTGTTGTTGGTGGCTGCCGGTTAGAATTGTTCATACCACACGCGTTGTCCCAATTCTAAATAATTTTTAAAAATATTGTTGATTTTGTTTAAATTTTGGGAAATATTTTTGAAACGTGTGTCTTTTATTTTGGCATTAATTTTATTTTAGTGAATGGACAAGAGACCATAATCAGGTAAAAACATTTTGAACTAATTTCCATTCGAGAGAAGGTCATTATGGAATGGGGCAATTTCCTGCATTTTCTTTAAACAATGTCACTTTGCGCATTATAACCTAGTTCCTTTATACCTGGCAATTTGGCTTGGTCAAGGAAGAATCTTCACTATTATTTTATAATTTTATATTAGACATCCTAATTGCTAACTTTAAAAACACTACCGTTATTTTATTTAAAGAATCTTCAGATGGAACCCGATTTCTAATCCCACGATATCTATCTGCCTTCTATCAACGATGTAACTACATTTACCTATATATTTTGAATATTTTTGATATCCATTGGGGAGTAAGGGAGAGATATTTTTGATTGTTCACGTGATATTTCTCTTGACAATAGACGTTAGAAGACGAAAGACAGCAGGACCACACCAAGACATTGCCATGTCACGTTTGGCAGTGAGCACATCGTACATTACATTGCTTATTTCCTTTACTGGATTTCTCAGTGACAAAAATCACTGTTGTTAGATGGCAGTCTTCTTCAGAATCGAATCGGACCATATTGACATTGTGAATAGCCCATGGGATCTTATGAGCCAACGTCGAGTCAAAATCGGCTTGACGATGATAGTCTGAGTGCTATTGAATGCTCACCACCTTTATAGTTCATCCGAATCGAAATTTTCTGTTGAGTTTCTGTCAATTGTCGTTCTCTTCTCTTATTTAATATTTTTGGATTAAGGATTACTTCAAGACTGGTCTGTTCCTGGTAATTGGGACTGAACAGGATCTTCCATGTGGGTTTCGATTGACCAGTAGGCTCCACAGTGCTGGAATTTAAACGACTAGACGTGACGTGTCAAAAAATTACTACATATTTATTTCAAATAACAAACATACCGGTATTGATTAAATATGTCCCTCATTTTATTACCTCTATTTTTTTTTTTTTTTTTTTTTTTTNTTTTTTTTTTTTTTTTTTTTTTTTTTCATTTTTGATAATCTGATGTCGGTCAAACATGTTTTATAATAATTCCAAGATGGTGATTCCAGATCTGGTTATAAGGAAGGTCATTCACCTTCATACCACTCAGGGATTATCATCTCATTCAGTGTCTCCAAATATCCCATGATTAAATATGTAATTTATGTAAGAACTAATAAAAACTGTATCAACTTATTTCTACATAGAGTTATTCAAAAATACTTAGAAAAAATTTGAGCGGGTATTCGTTAAAATATGTCAAGAAATTTTCACTGTATGGAACCATGTCGAAAAATGCTTCCTAAAGGTATATCCGCTAGCTTTAGTACTCTAACTACGCCCCTGAAAATTCTACTATGTCGAATGACACATTGAAACGATTTTTAGCCCTGTAATGAAGATTTGGGTTAAAAGAAACATCATATTATAACAATTCAAATATTACATCAGTGGTGGCCATAACGTCCATCTTGTGCGGCTCTTTAATGCATCTCGATAATTTTTTTTGATAGGTTTATCTCACAAAAAACAAAAATGTAAAAAAGGCCAAGTTCCAATGCCCAAAAAGTTCTGCCTTTAAAAGTACTGAGATCTAAAATGAGGTCAAGATTTTATATTAATGGCCGGAAATAAATGTCTAAAATGATATGGCCAAATTGTTTCCAAATAATCGCAAGTATATTTGAGTAATGCTAAAATTTCGGATGTCCAACTATCAAAAAAACCAAAATTTTAAGACGGGAGTATTTATTTTCTCTGAAAAAAAATCAGTGAAAATTTTCACATTTACTTGGCAAGTTGCTGTGTGTTTTTGTAAGAAACTCAATCCACAAAACTTTGTGAGATCTCACTTCTTTTTGTAAGAGAACTAAATACAATTTGAGTTTTAGTGTAAGTACTCTAGATTAAAGCAGCTTTCTTGAGGCGATGTATTCGTCGTCTTCTACACTACAAGTTACCTCATTGTTTGAAATGTAGCCACCTCCACAAATGTATTACCCCTCCCCCCCCCTTGGTGTGGTCTGATCTTTTAAAATGAACCTCATTAAAATGTGAGGACTCTAGTTATTAGTAGATTTCTAGAGGCGACGTATCCGTCATCTTCTACACTAGAAGTTACCTCTTTGCTTGAAATGTAGCCACCTCCACAAATTTGTTACCCCTCCCCCTTGGTGTGGTCTGATCTTTTAAAATTAACCTCATTATAATGTGAGGACTCTAGTTTTTAGTAGCTTTCTTGAGGCGATGTATCCGTCGTCTTCTATACTACAAGCTACCTCTTTGCTTGAAATATAGCCACCTCCACAAATTTGTTACCCCTCCCCCCTTTTTGTGGTTTGATCTTTTAAAATGAACCTCATTAAAATGTGGGGACTCTAGTTTTTAGTAGATTTCCAGAGGCGACATATCCGTCATCTTCTACACTAGAAGCTACCTCTTTGCTTGAAATGTAGCCACCTCCACAAATTTGTCACTCCTTCCTCTTGGTGTGGTCTGATCTTTTAAAATTAACCTCATTATAATGTGAGGACTCTAGTTTTTAGTAGATTTCTAGAGGCGATGTATCCGTCGTCTTCTACATTACAAGGTACTTCTTTGTTTCCCCAGTTAGATTTTTAACCCGGGAAAGGGCCACATAGGCCTGTCCTCATGAAAACACAGATGACCTGATGTCAAGCAAAGCATTGTCCAGGCTGAGCCCTTGGCTCTTGTGAATGGTGATGGCATAGGCCAAGCAGATTGGGAATTGTTGTCTATTAATAAATGCTTTGTTGATAATTTCAAATTTGGTGTTTACTCTCTCTAAATCATAAACCAGGCCACGGCTGAACTCAATTTTCAATTTGGATACTTTTCTTCTGTCATCAATATCAAACTGGATTTGTAATATGTTGCCAATCGAACCATTCACAAGGCCAAGGGTGACGTCGATGTTGCGTCTCAGCATGATCCGGGCCCCCAGCTTTACAGTAATTAATTTTTCGATACCCGCTGTCATTGATGAATTATCTTCGTATTTTTTAAGGGTATCTTGTGCTTTTTTTATTAAGTATCGCGGGCTGTCTATGTCGTCAATTGCGTCTATTATTATTTCGGGTAGGTCGATCGTTTTTAGCATGGCCTGGTTTAGCTGGTCACACATGTTTCTTGTTGGAAGGAGAGAGACGGTGTTCGGTGGCAATTTAGAGAGATAATTTGTAATTTGTTTCAGCCGGTCAGGTATTGATTTTGAGCGCAAGTCTAATAAAGTTGATTTTAAAAGATTTTGGTCTTCTTTCGTTATCAAGTCTTATCCTCAGAAGCATGTCAACAAATTTGGTGTCATTCTTTTGTCTCATATTGGACGTGAGCTCGTCGTATGAAAACAGCTGTTTCCAAAGGTTTGGTGCGCTGAGGGAGCCTAACAGCTTTTTGATCTCAGAAGATGAGAGATTTTCAAAGGTGGCATTCTCTCTTACTGGCGGTAGCTGTAAAAGGTCACCCAGTACAAGCATGTGAATGCCACCGAACCACCCATCTTCTGTCTCGCTCGTGTCGAAAATTTCTGTTAGGCGCATATGAATATACATTAGGGTGACGTTAGAAATCATCGACACTTCGTCCAATATGAGGAGGATGACGTCAGACAGCTCACTTCTGAGGACCTGAAGGACTTGGTCTGATAACAGCTTGTACTGGGCTGTGTGGCCATGCTCAACAGGTAGCTGTAATAGCCTGTGGATGGTCAAGCCATTCACATTGAATGCAGCTATCCCTGTTGGTGCGCAAACAGCTACACCCTTTTTCAAATGTTGGTTCACCCAGCTTTTAATAGTGTGGATAAAATAACTTTTCCCAGTGCCTCCCGTTCCACTTACAAAATGTCTCAATTTACTATTATTTCTTTCTAAAGTTTCAGTCACACTTTTCCGCCTCTGGTCGTCGTTCAAATTGTTCGTCATTTCAGTCATTTCATCCTCGGTTATTAAATCTTTGGCGTTCCTAAAATCTTCCATGGCGTTGCGGGCTTCAATTGGTTCAAAATCTAAATGGTTGTCTGGGTCCTCGGCTGAGTTATCATGATGTTCTTTGTTTTGCTGTTCAATTTCTGTAATTTTTGTTTCAATGGCTTCAAATGCTTTGTCACTTCCTTGATGTCGTTCTTAACAATATTGAAAGCCTTGTATATGTGTTTTGGCCAACTTTGAGTTCTTTCAAATCCCTCCAAGTTTTGAACATTAATAAAATGGCGAAGTAATACTTTTCTGGTGTTTTATTGAGATCATATACATAATGGTTGATAAGATATGGACGAGTTCTTTTCTTCAAATATTTCTTGTAGGATAATTGGTACACAATTTGGTTGGGAGACACTGGGCGGTTTGGGACAATATCATACCGTTTAACAAATTCGTATAAATGGACATTTTCTAAATCTTTGGGCCTCTCAGGATAATAATTGTCAACCCAGGATTCGAAGAAAATGTCGGTCGAGTCTTTATCGAGGTTGTTAATTTCTTTTTTTGATTTTACTCTTCCATTACGATGAATGTTCACATCGAGCCAGCGGATGGTGGTGTGGGGGTCGGTGCCATGGAGGGGTATACCTAAAAGGGTGTCGCTGGCCTCTAACACTCCATTGTAAAGACGACTGGCCAAAGATTTAGAGGAGTGAATGTTTTCAAAGGTGTCGATGGTATGACTTTTTTCCCCTTTTGTCGTATACATACTTTGTAATATAAAAGTTGAGGACAGCTGTTTTTTCCCACAGCATCAAATGAAAAATGTTGCAATCCCCTCGATTGATACTCCCGACGCCAAAAGTAATGCTCAATTTTTCCGAGTGGCTCATCAGATGATGTCAAAAAATGTAACATTGCCCGGAACTTGTTCTCAATAAATCGCGAGGCCGCCACTGGGTCGTCAAGTGCCACTAATTCACTGGTGCATTTGTTGCTAAAAGATGGTGGACCAATTTCTTTAATATAAGCGGCGAGACCCTCCCACATCCATTCTGAGGGACTGATGGTAAGGAACCATGTCGCCGGACCATAACTTCGTGTCATGCACACGACATCGCTCCTCGGTTTCCTCCAGAACTGCTCTTTGTTTCTCAGTCTGCTGAAGACAGCTTGTAGATCACCCTCTAACTCATCCTTTTGAACAAGATTTAAATATTGCTCAGCGGTAAGTTTTGCCTTTTGATTGGTTACATTTAATTTATAAAACACCCCCGCACTGAGCTGTCGCAAATTCGCGTCAGAAAAGGTAAAAAAGGTACTGCAGGTTCAGTCGAAAACGAGAATATTTAGATGACAATGGTTTTGATGAACTCTGCAGATGTCAGTTTAATGGCTCGATGGGGAAAAATTCCAAACTTACCTTCCGAGAACAGATCTGGGAAACACTTTACATCAATAGAGGTATCTCGCGCATCCAGTGGCGTGGCATTTACTTTCAGCAGTTGATACAATGCAGTGGCGGTGGCATTTTGCCTCTTTTCATGAAGAGGATAAATAGTGAATTCCTCATATCCCCCCTCCTCCTCATTTGTCACCTGAGTCAATAATGCCT
>CM022875.1:21722394-21734212 GCA_012654025.1 Pachypsylla venusta
GAACACTTATATGTTTATGCAATGGAAATCTCGATGTAAACTATTTATTTTGTGAACACTTATATGTTTATGCAATGGAAATCTCGATGTAAACTATTTTATTTTGTGAACACTTATGTGTTTATGCAATGGAAATCTCAATGTAAACTATGTATTTTGTGAACACTTATGTGTGTATGCAATGGGCATCTCGATGTAAACTATTTGTTTTGTGAACATTTATGTGTTTATGCAATGGAAATCTCGAATAGATATATTTAATTTGTGAACACTTATGTGTTTATGCAATGGGAATCTCGATGTAAACTATTTATTTTGTGAACACTTATGTGATTATGCAATGGAAATCTCGATGTAAACTATTTATTTTGTGAACACTTATATGTTTATGCAATGGAAATCTTGATGTAAACTATTTTATTTTGTGAACACTTATGTGTTTATACAATGGAAATCTCGATGTAAACTATGTATTTTGTGAGCATCATTTATGTGTTTATGCAATGGGAATCCCGATGTAAACTATTTATTTTAGAATGGGAATCTCGATGTAAACTATTTATTTTGTGAACACTTATGTGTTTATGCAATGGAAATCTCGATATGAACTATTTATTTTGTGAGTACTTATGTGTTTATGCAATTGGAATCTCGATGTAAACTATTTATTTTGTGAACACTTATGTGTTTATGCAATGGAAATCTCGATGTAAGCGATTTATTTTGTGAACACTTATGTGTTTATGCAATGGGAATCTCGATGTAAACTATTTATTTTGTGAACACTTATGTGTTTATGCAATGGGAATCTCGATGTAAACTATTTTATTTTGTGTACACTTATGTGTATATGCAATGGAAATCTCGATGTAAACTATTTATTTAGCGAACACTTTTGTGTTGATGCAATGGAAATCTCGATGACTCGATGTAAACTATGTATTTTATGTATTTTGATGCCTCTTGGTCCTCCGGCCCGATGGACCATGTTTATTCTCATATACTTAAGGAACTCAAATATAACTCAGATGTAACTCAGAATAAATTAACTCAATAACTCAAAGAAGAAAAAATATTATAATTTAGAAAAATTTTGTAAAATTTTTTAGAACTCAATAAAGAATGAAGAATTAAGATATTTGAATGGTTAGACTTTTCAATATGATCTAAATCCAATAATTAAATGGCTAAAATGGTCATTACGCTTTATTGGCGTAGACAAACACTTAAGTGTTTATGCAATCGATGTAAACTATGTATTTTGTGAACACTTACCTATGTACTTTACATAGGTAAATGTGTTTATGTAAACTATGTATTTAGTGAACACTTATGCAATGGAAATCTCGATGTAAACTATTTAAGAATTAAGATATACGAATATATCTTATTTTTTGGTCCTCGATGAAAACAAATGTAATTTGGTTCTATATTTTAACGGGCCTGATCGAATGCCAATGCATTTTTATGAGAAAAAGGTCTTATAGCATAATACCCTCATTAAGTTTGCTCTTAAAATACTTAAATTTTGATTTCAGAAATTCATATCAAAATGGCACCTAATATCACTGAGGACGAAACCGCAATTATTTCAGAAAAATCAACACCATGGACACCAACTGCTCAATTTCCAAAAGAAAGTTACAAAATTCAGCAATCCGATTCCATTACACAACAATTTGGTGTGAAAATGCTAAACTTTTATTCAAATTTGAAAATCTATGCGCTTAGACTGTATATAATATTTTGGCGTAAGTATATTTTTCCATATAATATTAGATATTTGAGTCCTGACTCCTGATAAAACATCACACCAATCAGAGAAGAACATCCTACACATCATTGTGAAAAACGTGCGAGTGGAGCTGACCACATCCCAAGGCGTAAATGACACGTTGAATACAACAGTTAAGCATGGAAGTTAAGTAACGTCCAGAGAGGTTTTACTTTGTGGGTGAAGACGTAGTCATGGGCCCCTGTGACGCTGGCCTGTCTGGCAATTGATACCTATCATAGTTATATCATAGTGTTCTCGATTTACCTCCCAGTTGTTGATTCTATTGGATACCTAACCTATCATAGTTATATGTGTTCTCGATTTACCTCCCAGTTGTTGATTCTATCAGTCTTATCACGACCGCATCATCTTCTGAAATGATTTCTTTTTTCTGATTACTTTGTAATTTGAAGGCAAAACCAAACATGCAAGCAGATTTTCATATTTTAATGGTTACTTTTGGTTTAGAAGAGAACCTACAGGTTTAAATCTCATTTGTGCAACCTTATCAATTGCATCTCTAATTCTAATGCATTTGCAATATATTATTTATCAATCTGAACTAGCATTATGTGATATAAATATGCAGTAAAACCTATGTAGTGGAAATCTCTGGAACTACACAGCCGTCTGAACTTTGTCTGTCAATTTGGATACACCTAATTGACATATCATTACTACGTCCATATATATCACACCAAGTGGTTATTCTGTGGACTAATAATATACTCAGAGAATGCTGCATTATTATTTGGACTTTCTGCGTGTAATTATTGTATTTATAATGACGTAGTTTTATCGTCATAGTATATTTGTTACGTACGTAAGTTGGGGAGACTGGGGGACCATGGATCAAAAAAATATCATATTTTAGACTGATACTTATGACGAAAAAGTCTTGCATTTTTAGAAGTACTTAATCTCATCGATGGGGTACACAAATTACCGAATTTTAAAAATTATTTTTTTGTTGTCAAAATTAATTTATTTTTTGATCTGTAAATTTTGGCTCTATTTTTTTATGATTTTATATTTATTTACAAAATAATACAGGTTAGAAAATTGTGTATATGGTTCTTCACCGTTTAAAACCTTTATGATTTATGTAACAAATTTATCGTTTAAAAATTAAGCCTGGGTAAATTTTTAATGGGGACACCATGAGCAGTTGAGCAGCCTGTTTAAAAAGGAATTTACACCTTTTTATTGTATATGCACATGCAACAGAATAGGAATTCTCTAAGGGTTAATTTGTTTGAACCCATAGTGCCAAAAAAAAAATGTTGTCACTTTATGCTGTCCTAAAGGGATAGGCTTTGTAAATAAAAATAGTAGCATACTACAGAATAGGAATTCTCTGAGGGTTAATTTTTTTAACGCATATTAGTGCTCCCGTCTCTCCTATATTACACGTAACAGATGCATTATTCTGGGCGTAGCATGTTTAGCGGGGAAAGATGATAATATCATTAGTGCGCCAACATTTTGTCATAGAGATAGATGGAATAATATTATCTCGTTGCAACATAAAATTTCATTTAAATAATATTCATTGTTGATAATATACACGAATTTGAAATTGTAAACACTAAACAATGCCTGTCATCTCTCCTTATTCATGTTTACTGTTAAATTCCCAATTCCCCCAATTCTTTAAAAAAAAAAAAAAAAAAAAAAAAAAAAAAAAAAAAAAAAAAAAAAAAAAATTCGACGAATTCCGGTGTTGATTTGTCTAAAACTTGACATTTCACCAGGAAGGATGTATCCAGAAATTACAATGAGATTAGGACTTGTATAGCACCCTTACCTATATATTTTCCATCATGATGTATTGTAATTTCGGGTGATGTAATGCATTTTTAATTAGTTACATGTTTTTCCCACATTCATTTGTTTCTATTTGTATTGAGTGTCCGAGTGACCCAGGACATACTGCGTCACGAATAATCGATACATAATTATACATTGAAATGTATTTTCAATTTATTGTGTCATATGTTTGTCTTCAGATAGAAAAAAAATTGTAGATTTTTCTTATCATTATTTTCCATAGAGGAATTAGTATTGTAATTGTACAGAAATGTTGTTTCATTTTAAAAAGAACCTACAAGATAATC
The DNA here is from genome assembly GCA_012654025.1 of Pachypsylla venusta. Taxonomy (NCBI): domain Eukaryota; kingdom Metazoa; phylum Arthropoda; class Insecta; order Hemiptera; family Aphalaridae; genus Pachypsylla; species Pachypsylla venusta. Next base: position 21,726,289 of record CM022875.1, read on the forward strand.
GTGATTAATAATTTTGGTTTTTGGAGAAGATTTTTGAAGCGCCCCCTGGTTTTACAACTACTTCACACTCCAGAGTTATTTCGTTTCAATCAACAGCTAATCAGTCTTTTCTCACGAAACCGATTGCGTCCCTAAGAAAAATCAAAAATACGTGGTAAACACGGAGTATCGACTTATTTTAACTTCAGTGATATGATGAGAACTGGTATGTTTAACGCGGTAAGGATGTTGGCTAGATACATAAGTGTCATACACAGCTATAATTAACATATTCAGAACCACTCTCAGTCTCTTAAATGTTTTTACAACAATCCCACAGCTGATCAGAAATCTCATTACACAACGACGATAATGACCTCTCTGTTAAGCGCTTTGGTAAATTATAGCTGGCCTTTACTAACATAGATTAATTATTATATTGGGAAGATAGGATCCAAGAGTAATCCCTCTTTTTCACTGAGTTTAAAGTGCTCTCGTTGCTATGTCCAATTCCAACTTTGATAATCCCATTATTTGCAAAATTTTCTCCGCCTGGAATGAGCTGAAGGTCTGCGGAAAAGAGATCCGCTTCCTTTGGTGTCCTTCTCATTGTGGCATCAGAGGAAATGAGATTGCTGACACGGCTGCTAAGGCACCCTATCTTTCATATGTACCTCTAAAACTTTGTTCTGCCATTGACTTTAAGCCCGTTATTCAAAAACTAGTTAAAATTGAGTGGCAGCGCTCTTGGGATGCAGTTCCTAGGACCAACAAATTGAAGTCCATTAAGCCTTCCATCGAGGCTTGGTGTTCCAGCAATAGATCCTCTCGTTTGGAGGAGGTCGTTTTGACCCGTCTGAGGATCGGCCATACCAGGTTAACCCACTCTTATCTATTTAAAAGAGATAACCAACCCTCATGTGCTTGCGGTGAGATGCTAAGCGTGCATCATATCCTTCATTGTTCTTTACATTCCTCTATTCGCTCGTCTCTACCATCTCCACCGTCTTTGATCGANAAAAAAAAAAAAAAAAAAAAAAAAAAAAAAAAAAAAAAAAAAGTTGGACCTCATCAATTGAGAGGAAAACAAGTTACGAGTATCTTGTTTTTATATCGTAACGGATACTAGTATTTTATGATAACATCGCGACGCGTCGGCCTAATTAAGGAAGCTCGTTAGTCACATTTCGTAAATTTTATGGAGGAAGAATAAACTGTCCTATTTATTTATTCGCTTACATTAATGTTGTCGCGTTCAAAATAGTCCCCAATAGATATTATGTACTTGTTCCAGCGCCTCTTATAATTCTCGAAACACTTCTGAACTCAATTTTTGGCATAGCCTTCAGCTCTTTCAGCGATGCGCTTTTAATGTCATCTATGCTTGTAAAGCGACGACCCTTTAAGGTTCTCTTTATTTTTGGAAATAGAAAAAAGTCACGCGGAGCCATGTCTGGCGAATATGAAGGCTGGGCATCGTTACAGAATTGTTATTGGCCAAAAATTCATGAACAAACAATGAGGTGTGTGCAGGTGCATTATCGTGGTGTTGTTTGTCATGAATTGTTTTCCCACTAATCCGGTTTATTTTGGGATTTCTTCGCAAAGAGTGAAGCAAAGCTAATCGATATTCCAACATCATCAGCGACTTCTCTGATTGTGATTCGGTGATCGTTCATGGTTATGAACGATCACTTTTTTTACGTTTTCGGCGGTTGTTGATGTGCTCATCTTCACCGTCTTCACGGCCATCTTGGAAGCGCTTATACTACTCGTAAACCCTTGTTTTACTCATCGCAGACTCACCATAGGCGTTGTTAATATTTTACAGACTTTGCAACATTTTATTTCATTTTTTACGCCAAATTTGATCAAATCCTTTGATCCATTTTTTTTTTTAACAAACGAAAATCGCCGAGCTCCTTAGAACACGTTTAACTTTAGCGGAGTCAGCGGCTGCCACTGACAAAGTAAACAATAAATCCATCTCATTTTTTTTTTCACACCTCAGGGACATGTGTACCAACATTATTGAAAAAAAAAAAAAAAATGACAATCGGAATTTAAAAATTCCGTTATTTTTTAGCACACCTCGTATGTTACCCCATAACGTCAAAATTCGGTATAAGGAACTCCCAACCACGCGTTTTTAGACGTTGTGTAAAATGCATGTACGTGCCCTTCACATGAAGCAAAAAATCCACTTTTTGAAGTTTTCGACTTACGAGGTTTGCTAATCAGGCCGGTAATAAGTCAGCCTGAACTTGTATCTTTTTTTTAAAAAAAAAAAAAATTGGATTTACGTCTCTTTAACATCTGTTGGTCATTCAAGACGGGGGTTTTACCCTCCATTCGCTGGAAACTTGCAAACCAGCTACCCAAATTGACCTCACCCAGCCTGGGTTGGGCCGGAAAAATGAGCCAACGATACGTGGTGTTCCCAAGCGGTCCCAAGCGGTCATCGGGCGTGGTCATACTGACCACGCCCGATGTTGCTTAAATTCAGTGATCTGACGGGAACTGGTGTATTCAATGTGGTTTGATCGTTGTCTAGAACTTGTATCACTCGTTACGATAACCTTATTTATAATTTATCATATGACCTAAAAAAATAGTGATTCACGAGACAACGTAGTCCGCCCGCGCGGTCTTCCATCCGAGTTGGCAACACGCTCAACGTTGTTTAACTTTAATGATCTGCCGGGAACTTGTTTATCGTGGTAAATCGTTAGGTTCGTTAAATTTAGTAAGAGGAAATCTTAAAGCATCCATTGAAGTTATTAACTTTACCTATGAACAGGTAGCTTGATTTCATCCTACAAAATGTACGAAATAACAATTTGTAGGAAGGTATAATTATCGTAAATTTGGGTGCAATTTTCATAATTATTCATTGTACGTCTAGTATGTTGCTAGTTAAATTAATAATTATCATTTCAGATGAGATCTCAATGGACCCAGCCGTTCGGCCAAGTCCCTGGTCACCACCAGTCAAGGGCCCAGAAGTCAAATTGTCATTCAGCGACATTTTGACAACAAGAAGGAGGAGGATATTCTTCTTGATGATTCACATATTGTCTCTAATAGGACTCTACCATTGTGTGTCTGGAAGAGCCATGGGCCTTACTATGCTGTGGGGTAAGTTAAATAGAATTCACATTTATTGTCTCTGATATGATTGTGTGTTTAGAAGAGCCATGGCCTTACTGTGGGTTAAGTTAAATAGCAACTATAACCGTCCCCAAGGTATTAAGCTCCACTCCTTTTTTGGGACACAGAGTCGGCAGATAATGTCATTTGCAAAATTGTTATCATGTTGTCTTAATTCACATTTACTACATCAACTTACTAGCTGTCCTCATCAATCGCTTCGATACCTCTGTTGGAGATTTTACAGTAATCTTATGGTAATGGTAATACACTTACACTGAATGTTGTACAGATCAGTTCTGAACTGAACCAGAGTTCAAATTGTTAGGAACAGGTTTGTTGTACGCCAAGTTATACGACCCCAATAGGACTTGATTCAAGAATTTATAAAGACGTGTCCTACAGTTTCTACACTGAGTGACTTAATTCCTCTTTATTGCTCTTTAAAATTAATTAATTTCGTCTTGGGGAAGGAGCGGGTTGGGGGGGGGGCTTGGTACACCAGTGGCATCATTTAACAATATACAGAGCTTTCCAAAAAACATGTAATATGTTTAACCACTTATACTAGAGCTCAGTTAAAGGCCACTTTACTTCATAGAAATGGACCCGGTAATGCACCCACTCCATGCGCAAATGGGCTGGCCAAAAAGGGTAAGTCTAGCACTTGTTACTTGTTATCTGTAGGCTAGTGGAAAATTGTTTCATTTAGTCGAATGGAATAGATCAGTAGTACCTATTCTGCCCATACAGAATAAATCATACTTAAGGCGCAATACTTAAATTTCAAAGTTTAGCCCACGTTTCGAAAAAGTCATTTCGTTTCTTTATGTTTATAACATCAAGGCTTCGAATATCCGGACATGATTAAATTTTGCTCAAAGACAAATGAAAGCGTTTTTAAACCCTGAGAACCCCAACTTTCTCCCCATGGACAAGGCAGGAGAATGGAACCCTTTCCAAAAGAAAGTAAAATATTAATAATGGAAATCATTTTTTTACCTTACCTCATTTCAATGGCACTTATCGTATGCAAGTTTTTGGCGGAAACGCAAAAAAAAATTTGGAAATTTACGGCCCTGTGGCGAGGATCCATGTTTATTGAGCAAAGTGGCCTTTATTTAAGCTCTAGTATTCGTGTATAAAAGGATGTTCTTTGGGACACCCTGTATAATGAGTATGAGTGAGGCATCGCAACTGGAAACCAATCAGAAATGTTTAGTTTGGCAAAATATCAGCACTTAGTATAACTGTGATCCAATGTTAAATTGTTCATTGTCTCGTACCTGCGTGCTTAAATAAATTAAATTTTAATAGCTAATGCCTGATAGGTAAACAGTTAACACTTCTTTTTAAATTTTTCGATTTATGGCCGATTTTTTTATCCCCCCCCCTGGTTTCAGTATTAACTGTACACTTAACTGTCTTGAGAATTAAGGACAAATCTGGAAGAGGAAAAATCCTTAAAGATGTTCAAAACACAACAATTGATGAATGTGAGACATTAAATGCACTAAACTATTTTTTTGCTAAACCAATGATTATTTATTTGTTCACACGTCATGGAAAATATTATTTTTCCTTTAATTTTTTATGCTAAAAAAATAATCTTTTTAAAAAAAAATTCACCCCAATAAAGTGAAAGGTCAGGATGACAAATTCTTGGTCAAGATGAATGAATTTGAAAATAAATAAATGTGAGAACCCTGGAGAGGTCAGCACACCAATTTCTGAAATGAAATAAGATGCAAACATTAATGTGAAGAGACAAGAGACCTAGACCTAGATACTAGTTAGAGGTCTAAATAGACTGGGGTAAAATATATACCTTTGAATAAATGTAGGAATCATCGCAACCGTACAGTTTAAGGCGAGGTATCGGCCGATATTTATCGTGTTTCTCTAGTGTGTACCCCGCCTAAGGACTGCGTTCATTGTTTCCCATAATTTACCCCTCAAGCTATTTTTGGATTGTAGAAATAGAAGCTTTTTTGGAACTGCATACAGAAAGTACTTTTTCTTCTTTAATATGCTTCCATGTAGGCCCCGCCCCGTGTCGTATTGCTTACACTACTCTCATGATATTCTTGTCTTTCTCATTCATTATTCACCACATCAAGTACTTCAAATGTTCTGCAACGTAATTTTCATTTTATAGATTTTCTGTTTCAGCATTTGGTTTGGGATTCTTCTCTTCTATTGGTGTCACAGCCGGTGCTCATCGTCTTTGGTCTCATCACTCATTTAAAGCTAAATGGCCTATGCGACTTTTGTTGGCAATCTTTCAAACGATTGGAATTCAATACAGGTAAGTTTGTTTTGTTGCAGGCAGGAGGCTAATTATAAAAATCATCTTTATCGCTCATGCTGTTTGTATTGTGCATGTCATTGCATCCTTGACATAGGTTCTGTAATCATTGCACTTATTCATAGAGTAATGCATGTGGTCTCCTATCTGTTATCAACTTGTTAATGACTAGTAAATTGCACATTTCATGTATCCAAACGCCGTTCTAAATCTGAATGTATTTTTACTAGACACATATCCAATGTTAAGTGATTGTGATGTCATGTATAGACTAGGAAATCAATGATGATATTTGATTATTTAGTCAATTCAAGTGTTATAGTTCTTTGGCATTGTCTAGGGTTCTAGAGTACAACACGTAAAGGTGAACGATCACATTGCACCCCCACATTTATGGAGTAATCTTGAGTGTATTGATGATTTTCCACAATAACAACTACTTGTAAGATTATTGACCATTTTGTTAAGGTACGAAATAGCATCATAATGCCGTTTATAATGACAATATTTTCAACAGACAGTTTTTAATGACAACATTTTCCACAGAGAGGTGACTGCACTGTTTGATAGACCTAATAGACATCACAATGCAGTTCCTGATGCCAATTTTTTCAACGAGGATTTATTTTTACATTAGCTAATTAAGCTAATTATATTTAGTGTTTGTGTGTCATTTATTTTATAACGCACTAGTCGTATGTTAGTGTAAATGTGTGTGAGAAGGTGTATTCATAGTAAATTATGTACACTTGTACAGGCTCCGACACAGACGAGTGCGGCTGTGCTTTTGAATGACGGGACGTCTAATTTCTCTCATTGAATTTCAATTATTCGCCCTCAATTATTATGCTCACGACAAAACTTTTTCCAAATCACGTAATTATTTTGTGTAATGTGCATTGCCAAAAGGCTACTGTCGTTTTTAGTGATGGTTTCATTTCGTGTAAGAACAGAACTCGAAGCCTACGATTTTTGTGCGTTTGTCATTGTTCTCTATTACAGGGATCCGTACGAATATAAATGAAACTGTAATTTCACAAAGTAGTAACTAGTAGTTCCCTGAACTGTAGACATCACTCAGTTAAAATGGCCACTATGGACTACTACACAAACTCCTAGTAATTCGAGTACAACCGACTTCTCTCAATAAATAGACTAAATTTATATTTGCCATTGTTGTGAATGATCTAGGCATAGGTAGGTAGGTAGGTACTTGCTTGAATCCAACAAGATTTAGATAGACAATAGACACTCGTAACAAATCAGTCAATAGTTTCCGTTATTTTAACAACTCCTGAGTGTTCCTAATAAGAAGATGGTATTGGACAGCACGTATCTATGTACTGTCTTACTGTTACTTCTGCACTTCATAACAAATTGTAATCTTACTCTTTGTATTGTTGGTACAACATTAAAACCACACTCAAATGTGCCAGTAGTACTTTGGTAGGATATTATTAAAAAATGTAGGTTTTTTTTTACTCAATGCCTCTTTAACATCTATTGGTCATTCGGGACGGGGTTTTTATCTGGCTATTTTTTTTTAATATTTCCCGAAGGGGAAAATAGCCAGCATCACGAGGGCGCGAACCTACGTGGATACTCACTTGGTAAAACCTCGCTGGACTTTGCATAACTTCAGTGATCTTAAGGGAACTAGTGTTCAACGTGCCATAGATGATGGTTTGTTCTTGTTCGTATTTTCATCGATGTTGATCGTAACTTGTAATCATTAATTGTAATCTTTCACAACTTACATGCAGTTGAGCTTTATCTTTATTTCATTTATTGGGTGTTGAAAGATGTCAAACCCTTTATCTACTATATTCTGATAGTATGCGAGGAAGTAGATAGCATTGTAACTAGTTTTGTATAGTTCAAGTTTCCTACCATTTGATTGCAATCTGAAAAAAAAAACATTCACCTTCTCAATACTTTATTAGCGGGGCCAGAGGGATGAGAAATTTTCAATGCAATTACGAAGGAAATAACACCCGTTTTAGATGCAAGTTATTTCCTATATAATTGCATTGAAATTTTCTCATTCAATGCAATTACATAGGAAACCACACTAGTTTTAGATGCAAGTTATTTCCTATATAAGTGCATTGAAATTTTCTCATTCAATGCAATTACATAGGAAATAACACTAGTTTTAGATACAAGATATTTCTTATATAATTGCATTGAAATTTTCTCATTCAATGCAATTACATAGGAAATAACACCCGTTTTAGATGCAAGTTATTTCCTATTAGTCCAGTCAACGAATGATTTGTAGAGTGCGTTGGCTGGAAACCAAGAAATTTTTTCAGAAGTTTGTTTGGTGTGGTCAGGAGATGAACATACTAAAAGTCCTGGGACCTGGGGGGTGAGCCAAATGCAGGGGGGCGTGGCGAAAGTAACTTTTTTTAAGTTTTCCCCTATATCTCGAAAACGGTTACTTTTAGCGTAAAAAGTATTCTCGGTAAAATTGGAGCCATCTAA
>CM022875.1:21734943-21756950 GCA_012654025.1 Pachypsylla venusta
GGGTATATACATTTTAACTGGTAGACAGATATTACTACAAAACATCAGGATTTTCTTTCGAACGTCCCAAACAAAAGCCGCATAATTAGTATCCTGATGTTTAATGTTGACACAGTAATTCATTTATCTGAAACCAGCTCAGTGCAGTTATTTGCGAAGTCCTCTTAGTTATATTGATGGGTAAAACCCCAACTGACCAAGACATCTTACTCGTAAAACCTTGTCGTAGCAGAACTGTAGAATGAAAGATAAAATCCGACACAACATCGTGAGCATTTAGAAAGAGCAAAGTAGGGTATCTAAAATTCTGTAAGAAGTCAACAGAAATACAAAAGTATTTTCTAGATCCTCATTATCCCAGGCTGAGGTCGAGAAAGCAGTGGGCGCGGGGGGGGAGAAGTGACCGCTAACAAGCAACTGGTTCCAGTGCACAGTGTAGATGCTCAAGTACACGACTAAATTTTAGTGGCTGCCGGAAATGATCACTCAAATGTTTGTCAGGGAATATGTTTCAACGGAGTCTGAGTGTATAATAATTTGGAGGATAAAGAACCGACTTTTTTCCGTCAAATTCCATCATATGAATCACTTCTCGAATCCTCCCGACCCAAGAGATCCAAAAATTGAAATACTTTGGAAAATAATTAGGTATTTAAACTTATTATTTCATGATTTATGGAATGGGATTTTGTACACAATAGAGTTTTGTTCGAAAAATACTATTAAAAATTTCGCCATAAGGCCCACAAGATCACATAGAGCCCAAAAACAAATCACCAAATCCTTTCACAAGCATAATGAGAAATATCAAAACAAAAATCGGACCATGCATTAATATAGTTATTGTGGCACAAAAGAAGGAGCTCAGTGCAAGATTCCAATTTCCAATAATTTCCAATAAAAAGGTAATAATTTACATCATAAACTCTGCAAATGTACAAGTGACAAAGTTTACATTTTGTATCACCACCAACTTTATTCATTGGGCAATAAAGGAGGATCCTACATCAGAAAATAAGATGTAAAATCAGAATATGCATCATTTGTACCGTTTTTGAACAAAATTCAACCCATTTTAAAAGTAAAAGTCACAAACAATTGGATGAATTTTTATGTCCAAAATTGTGGAGTTAAATAAAGACCTCACTTATCCTGTCTGGTCATTTAATTGCATATTAAACGATCATAAACCTTATTCTCAACATTTGAGAGTATATAAACATAGTATCTGTTTATATAAAAGGTGACAGCTGTGGAAAACTGAAACGAACAGTTTTTTTGGCAAAATCTATATTATTGCCAAATGCCATTAAAGGGGCTGTATTTTTTGAAGGGCTAATAATAAAATATAAAAAGGAATATTTTTTAAAAGTAAATTTGATTCTCTATAACTTTATTTCCCGGGTTATTGCTGTGAAACGAAGCATTGGTGTGCTACAGACCAAAATTTAACGAAAAATGGGGTAAATTTTCATTTTCCCAAAAATATGCGGTGGGGGGTGGGAAGATATCTCGAAAACTATGAGGGGTGGGAAAAAATGAATAGAAGCAAACTTGTAGGAAATTTAGATGGCTCCAATTTTACCAAGAATACTCTGTACGCTAAAAGTAACCGTTTTTGATATATAGGGGAAAACTTTGGCTCACCCCCCAGGTCCCAGGACGTTTAGTATGTTTATCTCCTGACCACACCAAACAAACTTCTGAAAAAATTCCTTGGTTTCCAGCCAACGCACTCTACACCCCTATTTTGATTGACTGGACTATATATAATTGCATTGAAATTTTCTCATTCAATGCAATTACATAGGAAATAACACTAGTTTTAGATGCAAGTTATTTCCTATGTAATTGCATTAAAATTTTCTCATTCAATGCGATCACATAGGAAATAACACTAGTTTTAGATGTAAGTTATTTCCTATGTAATTGCATTAAAATTTTCTCATTCAATGCAATCACATATGAAATAACACACTAGTTTTAGATGTAAGTAATTTCCTATGTAATTGCATTGAAATTTTCTCATTCCTCCTTTTTCTCATTGGCCCTGCTGTGAAAGAAATGAGAAGGTGAATTTTTTTTCTGCTAAAATGTTTCCTAATTGAGGAGCGCGACAGCGCTTTCCTCCAATGAGCGTTGCACAAGTGAAATATTACTTCACGTCACAAAGTGCACTTTTCAGGTCCCTTTACAGCCACGGTAAAAATATTTGGAGTGACTTTTGTTGCATATTTCATAATGGGATGGGTAGATGATGAGATAAAATCAATAGTTCGAAAAAAAGTAACAGAAAAACTGAGGATAAAACATTTCAAAAGTGTTAATTTTACACTGTCTGTCTCCTTCATCATCATCCTCATCAACTTCTTGAACGTTGACGAGGCTATAGCCAAATCTACCGAACCCATTTTAATCGGAGATGTCTCATTTGGAGATGTCTGGTGGGAGAGTCAGCCTTTTGATATTTTTATCGTAAAAAAGTAACTCCCAAAACCGTTTTTTTACACGCATTTAAAATTTTAAAATCGCATAGGTTCTCAACTAAAAGATGAAATGTGATAAAGAAATGTTTTCTATGTGTCCAAAAAGTTATAGAAGGCAGAGAAGATTGAATATGGAGGGGGTAGGAGAAATGTGTGTGTGTGGGGGGGGGGTTNGGGGGGGGGGGGGGAATTAAAAAATAATATGAGGAATTAATTTAGTTCAATCTAATGATAGTACTGATATGTTGTTACATAATATCCATGAGTAATGTATCGCTAATAATCCATAATTGAGAAGTGGCACATCTGGAAAAGCTGGAAAGCTGAAATATAGGTGGTTGGCAGTGCAAAAATAACATCCTTGACTAAAATATTGATGTTCTAAATAAATAGGAGACGGTTCCACTCTGGGGTAGGTAGGTACGAACAAAAATTGAAAATTGAGAAGTGCACTTCGGGATAAGCTAGACATCCGAAATTTAAAACAAAGATGTTCCGCAGTATAAAATTGAGCAGTACACTTCAGGATATTAAACTTGACACTTCGGACACTAACTTTCACACCTTTGGCGGTGTGCCTCCCTATAATGAGAGTTGTCATTTCCCGGGTTCGAACCGGATCTCACCATAACTATTAGATTGGCCAGGCCTTTTCTTTTTCTTTAAGCTTTTCAAAATAAAGAAATCCAAGCTATTCAAAAATTAAGGGAGGCTTGACTGGGACACGGTGTGAATATGTTCTACAATTTTAATATAATATTCGATACGCGAATTTCGTATTTTAATCCATTATCAAAAATGAACATTCATGGTGTAAAATCCGAAATACGCGTATCGAATAATATATTAAAATTGTAGAACAGAAAGTCAAGTGTTTTTTATTCATTTTCATTTCTTGTATTTGATAGTTCTATCAAATGTCCTAAATGTTTTATTTCTTTAATTAGTTTTTGGAAGCATCTTCACTGTACCTCATAAATTTAAGGCTATAATTTTTGTCTATGCCACGTTGAATACACTAGCTCTCGTAAGATCACTGAAGATACGCACCAAAGGTTCGAGCTCCCGTTATGTTGAATTCTAGGTTCAACTCAAGCTGGTTGAGGACAATGAACTGGTTTGTAAGTTTCCAGCGAATGGAGGGTCAACCCTCCCCCCGTCTCGAAATACCATAGAGGATAATCAAGTAAAAAAATGTATTACGCAATCCGGTGATTTGATTTTTAATTTTTTAAAACCGTTAGGTATAACCTACCTTATACCTTACTTTGGTTGGACTAGCTCCCGTTATGTTGAATTCTAGCTTCAACTCAAGCTGGTTGAGGACAATGAACTGGTTTGTAAGTTTCCAGCGAATGCAGGGTCAACCCCCCCCCCGTCTCGAAATACCATAGAGGATAATCAAGTGAAAAAATGTATTATACAATCCGGTGATTTGATTTTTAATTTTTTAAGACGGTTAGGTATAACCTACCTTATTCCTTACTTTGGTTAGACTAGATTTCTAGGGTGTGTCTGCGGGTAAGTAGGTAATATACTTTCCATAATTTTGATCTAGTTCTTTTGTTTGAATAACCGTCTAATATCTCAAATTCCTCTCTTTGGGTTTCAGTGTGTACAACTGGGTGCGTGACCATCGACTTCATCATAAGTACACCGACACTGACGCGGATCCTCACAACTCAAACAGGGGATTTTTCTTTTCTCATATAGGATGGAGTTTAATTCTTCCTCACCCAGAGGTAGTTGAGAAAGCAAAAGTGATTGACACTTCTGACATTGAGAAGGATTGGGTAGTTGTGTGGCAGTACAGGTGAGTTTGGTGATTCAATCAGTAGTTTGGTGAACTGTATTGTGTGGCAGTACAGGTGAGTTTGGTGATTCAATCAGTAGTTTTGTGAACTGAATTGTGTGGCAGTGCAGGTAAGTTTGGTGATTCAATCAGTAGTTTTGTGAACTGTAAATGATTGTAAAAAGGGTCAAAAAGCTCAACTTCTACATGGAATAACTCCGGCCCTATTTTGAGTACCGATCTCAAAAATCTCAAAGTACTTTTATTTCTTGTGTATTAGTAGTTCCAATTTAAGATTTCAATTAAGTAGCCCCTTATTAGCCTCCCTTAAAATTTCCCAACTTTTGAAAACCACTAGAAATAGTTTCCCCTTGGGCATTAGGAAATACCTACGCGTTTTAGCGCTTTTCGAAATACAAAACGATCTCAAGATATTGAGCTCCGCTCCTTTTTTGAGACACCCTGTATGTGAAGGTTTAAAATGCAATCGACTTGGAAGATGGTGCTTCCAAGTTGTTGCATATTTCATAATGAGATGGGTAGATGATGAGATAAAATCAATAGTTTGAAAAAAAAAGTAACGGAAACACTGAGGTTGAATCCATTTTACCAATTACCAATTGATACTTTTAATAGGTATTAATAATATTTATTTCCTTTTCCAGATTATATGCACCTTTAGCAATTATTTTGTGCTACTTGATTCCAACCTTTGTACCTTGGTATTTCTGGGGTGAAAATCTTTGGGTAGCACATTGCGTAGCCACTCAACTTAGACATGTCATCACATTGCATGGAACTTTTCTCATCAATAGCGTTGCTCACATGTGGGGAAACAAACCATACGATAAGTAAGTAACATATTACTCATATTTTTGACAAACTACATGAAACATTTTAAAGTGTAAAATGAACATTAATTTATATACAACTAGCTGTTTCGCCCGTGCTTCGCTACGGTATTTATATTGCTATCTTTGTTTTTCAAGGACAATGGAAATTGGGGGCGGGGGTTATTGCTTTGTGTCCACCCTGTATATTGCAACCTTTAAAACCCAAGATTTAAACGTTTCGCCAGGCGCATTAGGGGCTCGGCCATTCTGACTTTTTAGTAAATTCAAAATATTATTTTGTCCTTTCACGGTTTTGAACTCGTAAGGACTTAAAATAAGGACTAAAGGGCCACCTAAAACTTTCTCGCTTTGATATGTTGTCGCGATAAATTTTAAGATATCGGACCGTGACTGTCCGATTTAGGTGAATAAATTAGAAATTTGGCCGTAACTCGAAAACGGTTTGTTCTGATAATTTACCAGGGGTCGTAGACCACGATTTTGGGGGGGTCCACTCCCATCAATTTTTCGGTATCAGGACAACCCCTCATACATAGGTAGATGGTACATAGATACATAGGTAGGTACACACAAATTTCTGATTTATATATTAAAGAAGATTGATAAGAGTTCTCCCCGACTGTAGATTTTACACATTATCATTTGAATAATTAACTATGAGATAATCATTAAAAGAAAAAAACTGGTCACATTACTTTAGTTAGGTATTTTTTATATAATAAATGAAAGGAATAAATTGTTTTATTGAGTAATTAATGCAATATAATTATTTTTAAATTGTGTAAATAGATATTTATAGATTTAGAATTATTAGATAATTATAGATTTAGAAATATGAAAATTTGCATTTGTTATTATTAACTACATTACTTATATTATTATTTAATCAATTAATATTACCTACATTATTATTATGTAATCAATTAATTAAAAGAAAGAGAAGAAAAAAATCAAGTAGTATTATTAATTGTTGTAATTTACATGCGCGGATATAGGGGAGGGCCCGGGGGACACGTGCCCCACCCAGTTTTTTTTTCTCAATTTTTTTTTTTTTAAAAAAAAAGAATCAAATGAATGGTGATCCGCTGTGTATTTTATCCCATTGAGAGGGGGGGCACGGGTCCCCAAATAATTCCCAATCCTGAGACTAAATAGAAATACGTAAATAAAAAATTGTCAAAAATTCTGTCATCCGTCATGGCACTTTTTTTTCGTCATCACGCTTATAAAATCGCTTATCACTCTTATGAAAGGTATTCGTGGTAAGCTCTACAGCTTTTAACAATTAGGTATCGTACCTAGATAAACATTGCATTAGAAAGTACTGCCTAGGTAAACATTTTCTATTAGGTATATTATGCGATTGTGCTCCCCCAAAACAAGAGGGCTATATCCGCGCATGGCTACGAACTTAAAAATATAAAATACTAGTAGAGTACCCGAATTTCGTTTCGAGAAGATGAAAGAAAAAATGATAATAAATCTAACTCTTACATTAATAATCATATCACCGAGGTACAACTGTTTAATGACGATCAGAACATACCACACATAGATTACATATTACATACACGACGTTTGTTAACCTAGGTAGAACATGGGGAGTAGTAACGGGTTGTTAAGCTATGTAGAACGTGTTGAGAGTAGTATTGTGTTAGGTTCCAAAAAAAATAAAATGCGTGTTGAAAGCCGACCCAGCCTAACCTTGCGCAGCCTTCAACACGCATTTTATTTTTTGGAACCTAACCCAATACTACTCCCAACTCCCAACACGTTCTACCCAACAAACTTGGTATTAAATTCTATTAAATTGTATCGGCTCTACCCGCTTTTGTACTACATTTTATTTATATCGGACAAAATTGTATAATAATTTGAATCGGAAAATCAGCCGTAACTCGAAAACGGTTGGAGAGTTTTGAACTCTGATAATTTTTCTGGGGTCCCAGTCTTTGATTTTTTTTTGGGGGGGGTCCATTTTCATCAATTGTTCTATACCTCTTACCGTTTCTAATAGTATTGTATGACCTCCCATAAAAACATCGGCAGTACCTCGGCCGGTAGTAGAGTTATGAACACTGGGGTTCCTGTCTTTAGTTATTCCGATCAATTGTTCAATAACTCTTACCGTTTCTAATACATTTGTATGATTTCCCATACAAAAATCGAAAAATCGGCCGTAACTCGAAAATGGTTGTATAATTTTCTGGGGTCTCAGTCTATGATTTTGGGAGGTTCATTCCCATCAATTTTTCTACATCTCTTACCGTTTTGGCTAAACAATGAGTATTGTCTAAATTTTATTTTGGCCGATCCCGGATTCGAAATTGTAACCCCGGAATGGCTAGTCACAATTTAGCAAAATATGTCCTAAATGAAGGATAAATATGTCACCTAAAACTTTCTCGCTTTGAGTTGATATGTTGTCGCGACAAAATTTGAGATATTGGACCGTGACTATTGGCCAAATTTCTGTTTTTTTTTCTCCCGTAACTTGAAAACTGCTCAACTTATTGAACTCTGGTAATTTTCCTGGGGTCTTAGCCTATTGAACTCTGGTAATTTTCCTGGGGTCTTAGCTGTGGTTTTTTTTGGGGGGGGGGGTCGATTCCCATCAATTTTTCAGTATCTCCTACCCTTCTGTCACCCATTCATTGCTTGTCCCTACTCGGTGTAGCTTAATATTAGAGGAATTGGACTTAGATAAAAATATTCCCAGGTATACCCCCATCAACTGTGCCAAATTTAATTGCAATCGGATAAGTAGTTTCGGAATGCATAAAGGACACACACACACATACATTCATTTTTATAATAATAGCAATAAAAATAGATATCAATGCTCGCAAAACGATAATTTCATTTGATTTCAAAATTAAGTTTGTGCTGGTTGAAAAAGTTACATGAAAAATACTGTCCCACGCACAATTTACCAGGCAAGAAGTTAAGAGTGGAATATAACGTCAGTTGAATCACAACTATTTTCGTCAGTGTAACATTCTAGGAGTGTTAAAAGGGTTCTCTGTAGGCTATTTGGTGTACCTACCTATGTGCACTCAAGATTGATTTTCTTGAGCAACTTTTGTAAATACCCCAACTTTATACAACTAAGGTATGACAGCTACTCAGGTTTCCTCAAGAGGCTAATTACACACCAAAATAGTGTCCCTGAGTGAACTCTCATCCGAGTACTCAACACGCACGACGTTCCTTAACTTCACGGTTCTGACGGGAACTGATGCATACAACGTGGTAATGGTAATATCATTGGCCTGTATAATGGAAGAGAGGCCATGCCAACATGAAATTTGTTTGATTGATCAAACGGCGTAAACATTGTTTTTTTTTAAAAAAACCTAAAGGCTTGTATTGACGAAAATGGTCATCATTGCCACTATATTTTCACACCTAACGTTCTTCCATGTGTGAACCACCTGTTTGTCATAAAAAATCTGTTTCTCACCTTTAGTATGCAAAAAAGAAAGAGAAAATGTGAAATAGCTTCCCTAAAAAATGAATGAATTTTATTAATGTAACATGTGTCAGTTTTTGTTGTGCAACTCTTCACTATGTGTTCTATGTCGTCCTCACGATGCACGCTTTACGTACCAGTACGATCTAGAATTAGAACGTATACTATTTTAGTTCCAGTCAGGGCCCATAAAAATCTTTTCACTAACCTCACATCAACCTGTTTCTACCATTTTTTTCAAAACATCCATATCCATACTTCCATACTAATATATAAATGCGAAAGTAACTCTGTCTGTCTGTATGTATGTATGTTACGCTTTCACGCTTAAACTACTGAACCGATTTTGATGAAATTTGGTATGGAGATAGACTAAATTTTAGGAAAGAACATAGGCTACATTTTATCGCGAAAAAAAGGGGGTTGGAACTATAAACGGCCATGCCTCTAAGGCGCCAAGCGAAGCGGGCGTATTCTGCTAGTGAATCTATAAATGGGTAGAGAAACATCGCTACTAGAACAACATTTGTGTTCTGTGTATATTGGTGTATTATTTTCAATAATGAACCTTTGGAATCGTGACAAAAAATATCCCTCAAAATTTGATATTTTTTTCTTTTGGAGTAGATCCTCCATCCTCCCCAGATGGGCGATTGAAATGGGGCACTTGATGGTTTGACCCTCAAGCCTGTACTATTTTACTTTTTTTTTCTTTTCAGGAATATCAACCCTACTGAAAATTTGTTCGTGTCTGTTGCGTCGTTTGGTGATGGATGGCACAACTACCACCACGTATTTCCATGGGATTACAAAAATGCTGAATTGTGGAACTACAAATTTAACATTTCCACAGCTTTTGTAGATTTGTGTGCTCTCATTGGTTGGGCTTATGATTTGAAGACTGTACCTAGTGATATGATACAAAAGAGAGTTGCTCGGACAGGTAAGAATATACTGGGATGAGTGTTCTTTAAAAGGTACCTAGTATGTTCGGTATAATTGAGGATTGATACTGTCCTAAAAAGTTCTGGTTTGACTTGTATTGAGCACTATCAAGCCCCGCCTCAGCTTCGCCCGAGATTAAAGTTTGGCCAATCACATTCTAAATTAATTTTCTAAAATTGGGTTCAAATTATTTTGGCGCCATTAGTAAGATACCAATCTCTCTAAAAATGAATAACTTATGAATTAATCGACATAAAAACTATCCTCTGTTCTTCTTCGTTATGACCACAGTCATGTAAACAAGTTTTGGCACCGATTGAAAAGGTAGTTTTTCAGTCAGCGTGGACAAAAAAAAAAAAAAAAAAAAAAAAAAAAAAAAAAAAAAAAAAAANAAAAAAAAAAATACATTTTGTAAGTAGTAAATCAGTGAGAAAATAGTAAGAATTTTATTTGGACTTGACAAATTCGGAGATTTTTGAGCGGAGGTGGGGGTCGGTGTTTCAGACCATGTAATGACGGAGAGTTAAATATATGAATTTCTTGCTGAATGGCGAATTTTTAATAGTACTCAGACTATCCCCGTTAGGCCGATTTGACTCTATGGCTGTTCAGAGTAGAAGTAAACGTATCAGAGTATGATGTTGTTACTTGTGTAGATCCGATCTCACAAAAAAATTATCATTGAAAAAAGGGCATGTTCCTCTCACTCAACCAAAAAATTCCGCCTATGAAAGTAGTGATATCTATTATTGGGGCCAAGTTTATTGTTGCTGCTGTAAATCCCGCANGGGTTTTTTAGCCTCCATTCGCTGGAAACTTGCAAACCAGCTACTCGCATTGACCTCACCAAGTCTGTGTTGGGCCGGAAAAAAACCCGCATCACGAGGGCGCAAACCCACGTGGACACCCATATGGTACAACCTCGCTGAACGTTGCTTAACTTCAGTGATCTAACGGGAACTGGTGTATTTAATGTGCCATAGACGCTGGCTAATTTGAATTTTGATTTATATGGAAAGAATGTATGATTTTTTAATTTTTTTTTTATTCGTTATACACTTAGTAATAGATAGAATAATAGAATGACTTGATTATTTCCCAGGGGATGGAACTCATGATCATGCAAACAGTGTTTGGGGTTGGAACGACAAGGATATGCCGGATGAAGATAAAAAGATGGCGAAAATTCTAAACAAAGAAGAATAAAATATGCGAGCACCTTGAGCAACTTTTCTGACGAAAATATAAAATTCAAAATAAAAAAAAAAAAAAAAAAAAAAAAAAAAAAACACTGGCTGTGATGAATATAGTAAGTATAAGTAGGACGTTGTAAGGAATGTTTCCTTAATATCCACATAAATGTGTTTAAGAACGTTTCCTTAATACACAAATGTGTCAGTGAACGTTGCTACAATAGTGTTAACGAACATTTTCTTAATACTTAGATATAGGTACGTAAGAAATTTTCTTTAATACACACATTTGTGTAACGCATAAATATGTTTGAGAAGGTTTCCTTAATAAAAAAAATGTGTTAAATGAAAGAGTTAAATTATTTAACAGAATTGTGTTTAATAAACCCATAGAATAATGATTGAAATGTTCCTGCATAAATATGTTTGAGAAAGTTTCCTTAAAAAACAAATGTGTTAAATGAAAGAGTTAAATTATTTAACAGAATTGTGTTTAATAAACCCATAGAATAATGATTGAAATGTTCCAGCATAAATATGTTTGAGAAAGTTTCCTTAAAAAACAAATGTGTTAAATGAAAGAGTTAAATTATTTAATAGAATAGTGTTTAATAAACCCTCATAGAATAAAGATTGAAATGTTCCATCGCTAACTCAGAGAACTTCAAATCTCTTATAAGATTTTTCGGTAGATTTTAAGTGACTGAGGTGGAATATTAATGGAAAGGGCTTTCTTTAATTACCAAACAAGATAGATAGGACTAGACTAACGGATATTAGTAGCGATTTAGTTCAGTTTGGGATCTGGTTTTTTTCTCATTTTATTTGTTTTTAAAATAATTTTGCATGCTGTCTACAGGGTCTGGCAAATAAATAGAACTATCATTGGGGAAAAGCTAGTTTTTAATCATAAGCTGTACAATTTTTATTGTTTGTTTATTTATAAATAGAACCATGAGTGGGTTAAAGCTAGTTTTTGATCAGAAGCTCTGCAATTTTTATTGTTTATCTATAAATAGAGCAATTTTTATTGTTTATCTATAAATAGAACCATGAGTGGGGGAAAGCTAGTTTTTAATCAGAAGCTCTGCAATTTTTATTGTTTATCTATAAATAGAACCATGAGTGGGGGAAAGCTACTTTTTAATCAGAAGCTGTGCAATTTTTATTGTTTATCTATAAATAGAACCATGAGTGGGTTAAAGCTAATTTTTAATCAGAAGCTCTGCAATTTTTATTGTTTATCTATAAATAGAACCATGAGTGGGTTAAAGCTAGTTTTTAATCAGAAACTCTGCAATTTTTATTGTTTATCTATAAATAGAACCATGAGTGGGTTAAAGCTAGTTTTTAATCAGAAGCTCTGCAATTTTTATTGTTTATCTATAAATGGAACCATGAGTGGGTTAAAGCTAGTTTTTAATCAGAAGCTCTCCAATTTTTATTGTTTATCTATAAATAAAACCATGTGTGGGGGAAAGCTAGTTTTTAATCAGAAACTGTACAATTTTCATTGTTTGTTTATTTATAAATGGAGCCATGAGTGGGGGAAAGCTTGTTTTTAATCAGAAGCTGTACAATTTTCATTGTTTGTTTATTTATAAATAGAGTTATGAGTGGGGGAAAGCTTGTTTTTAATCAGGAGCTGTACAATTTTCATTGTTTGTTTATTTCTAAATAGAACCATGAGTGGGGGAAAGCTTGTTTTTATCAGAAGCTGTACAATTTTCATTGTTTGTTTATTTCTAAATAGAACCATGAGTAGGGGAGAGCTAGTTTTTAATCGGAAGCTGTACAATTTTCATTGTTTGTTTATTTATAAATGGAGCCATGAGTGGGGGAAAGTTTGATTTTAATTAGAAGCTGTACAATTTTCATTGTTTGTTTATTTATAAATAGAACCATGATTGGGGGAAAGCTAGTTTTTAATCAGAAGCTGTACAATTTTTATTGTTTATTTATAAATAGAACCATGTGTGGGGAAAGCTAGTTTTTAATTAGAAGCTGTGCAATTTTCATTGTTTATTTATTTCAAAATAACTCTGGAAACTTGTAGTACACCGTACGTATGCATAACAACGTAACATTAGGGAACAAAAAATCATTAATCCTTGAAGAAATTAATCCTATGCATACCTAGTTTTAGAAAAAGTTTTGGAAATGTGTGTTTTGGATGAAGGCCAGCAAATCCGTGATATCATTTTCTGAAATAAAACTTCTACACTTTCCTCTACAATTTACATCAATAAAATTACTTTTCTAGTTATTCTTTTAAAAATAGTTTTATTCTTTTGCCAGTCCCTGTATTATACATTTAGAATTAATTAGGTAGGGATATAAGTACGAGTTGCTCTAGTGACTTTAGTAAATTCCACCTTCATGGAAGACATTTACCCGTATCTCGTAAAAATAAACGGAAAATGATAAAATATTATACTGTGAGAGACTTGTAAAATGTTGTGAGCTGGGTGGGATGTTGATTGTGATGACTTAGAGATTTTAGTGAGAGGACCTCTGTCTGCTGGATATGATGGAAGGAAGTTTGATGTAACACTTGATCAGATCTTATAATTGTGGTGAAACAGGCGCTGGTGTTGGTCGTTCGGAGCTGGTGCACTTCCTATGTCTAAAACTGATCTGATCCCATCTTAGGAAATCTCCTAGGACTTTATACTGCTATCGACCTTCATCTCTGGCAATATGATTTCTCTTGTTTATTTTCATTGCCATGTTCGAGATGATGTCGTACAGTGCTCCTCTATCTTAGTTAGGCAGTGACTGGGTGTCTCTGCTTTACTGCTACTTGGGATCTAGTTTTGTAAAGCTTTATTAGGTTTGGGAGAGGGAGCGAAGCTTCCCTCTGACAATACCTGCTATTTGTGTTTTTAATAAATAAAATAGAATTGATTATTTTCAATTCCCCTAGTTCACATCTTCGTTTTTTATTTGTCACTCGCACTTTATGGCTGCTTGAATATGTTCACATATGCGAACCGCAAATATTTTCTTCTTTTTCTTAAGACAGCATCTGAAGTTATTTAAGAACAAAGTAATCAATTCGCTGACGGTAAACTTTACCTCACGGAGAATATAATTAAAGTGAAAAATGTCTTATGAAGCATATACATTCAAGTACATATACTTCATTTAAGTTTTAACGATTCCAAAGCTTCATTCTTGAACATAATGAACCAAAATGCAGCTTGAACGAAATCTCACTTAAAGCTTTCACAGGCTTCTTTTGTACGTTGATGATATAAGTGAAATAGGTAAGCTAATGTAGGTAAGCTAATAATTGATTGTATTTGATGTTTCAGTCAGTTTTTTAGTACCTGTAGTACTGCAGTGGGTATACTCCTCTACTAACTTACTTTCGTTTTATCTACTGTAGATAAAACGAAAATATGTATATGTGTACATGTACATATAGGACCATATTTTGTGGTTAATGGCCTTAATATATTTATGGCAGCGTTAAAGAATTTTCAAGACAGCGTCTATGGCACGTTCAATACACCAGTTCCCGATAGATCACTGAAGTTAAGCAACGTCCAGCGAGATTTTGCCATGTGGGTATCCACGTGGTTCACGCCCTCGTGATGCTGGCTAATTTTCCAGCCCAACCCAGGCTGGGTGAGACCAATGTGATTAGCTGGTTTGCAAGTTTCTAGCGAATGGAGGGTGAAACCCCCGTCTTGAATGACTAATTGATGTTAAAGAGACGTTTAGCCAAATTAAAAAAAAAGAAAGAATTTTCAGACTGCCGCTAAAGTTTTCAAAAATTATCTTCATACATCTATTCCCGGAGCTTAATAAATGTATTATATACAATGTAGGTATATAATACATATACATATAATTATTATTATACATGGCCCTAAAACCATGTATAAGTATTGCATTTGGGATGATATTGCCGCTGATGTTGAAAGCGTGTTGATACGAGATATTTTTTGTCCATATGATTTCTTAATTTCATATCAATATGAAAAAATACTTGTGCATTATAGAAGTCAAATTCTTTTGTGGGCAATAGAAATTTACTATCTACGATTCTTAGAGACTGTGCTGCTTATATCTTATCTTCAATTTTTTTTTTTTTTTTTTTTTTTTTTTTCCCACATTTCTATAGTTTTATCTTCCATATTCAAATTACCACTTAGAAGTACAATATTGTCAATATCAATAATAATAATAATCGATAGGTGATTTTCAATAAAATTAGCTTGAATTAAAGGTTATATTATATTTTTTCATTTGTAATAAATATAAATAATTCCTACTCTGGGCCTTACTCGTAAAATAAATTTTCTTCTTCACTCCATTTCTACCGTCCTCCTCCAACTTCTAGATAAATATTCGATATTATTTTAGGTACGTATTAGTGTCTTATTTTTAGCGAATATAAATTTATTCACTAGATCAGGAATTTTACTATCTTTTCATTTTAGATTTTAATTGTATTTATTTTATAAGTATTTACTTGTACAATAAAGGCCGTCATTTAAGTGTTTTTTTTATTATTATTACAGTTTTTGATGAACTTAACTTCACGTATTTAAGTTTAGCAACATCCTCTTGTCTGTATATTTGTACTCAGACGGATAATTGCTGATGCTGAGGGTACCTACACAAGGTACGTATCACTGTCGGGGTGCAATAGCCTGGAGAGTTCCATTGAATAGCTGTTATTGCAGAGAAACCTGAGAAGTGTTATAACCCAGTTGAACATATTTATTATGAAACAGCCTCAGTAGCTCAGTTGGTAAGAATGACGGATTCGTAACCAGGAGGCTGTTGGTTCGAATCCAAGCAAAGGCAAAAATTTAGTAATAACATGGGGAAGTGCATTGTGACAAAGCATTAGCTTTAACACAAATAAATTCTTTTATTTATTTATTATATTTATTATGAACTAATAATGTTATGTTGAACAACTATACACGTTGAGTTGTGCCAGTTAATAATAATCTATACTGACTGCTTCAAATACGGCTGCTTATTTGACTTCACGAGGCTTACTATGTTCCGAAACATGGAAATACTTTATTTTAATAATAATTATCTTGAAAACTTTACTTTCATACTTTGCTACTTACTTTCAACTCATCAATTTGTCTTCTACTTGATATCATACCAGTCGTGAACCTAGACTTAACTGGAGGTTCTGCTGGAGTTTTTTTTCTCTCGCCTCTTTATGTTTGGTGCACTATAATTTGGTTCCCATCGGTTTAAAACTATGTTTCAGTTCATAGTTATTATCTTACGTGATTTTCATTCATGGTAACAAAATATTTCTTTATGATTATACCAGTCAAAAGAAAAGTGGGTGAGCTTTCTCTTGTAGCACCAGGGAATACTTCGGTAGACAAATAAGTTAGTTGTGTGTTTCGACTGCATTATTTTAATAATTTGAAATTTACATTATAACTTATTCTGCTATACTAAAATTCTAAACTAAATTGCTTTAAAATATAAATAGATCAATAATATTTTCTCTTGAATATCTGTGCCTCAATAATATTATTTACAATTATTTTCAATGCAGTTAAGGCTAAATACCGAACTCTTATTTTTTTAAACAACAATGTAGTTTTTTAGGATAAATTTTCTTTAGAGTAAAAATTTATTAAATATGTCGTAGGAATATTATACGAGTAATTAGTAGGTACCGAATTTTGAATATATTTATTATTTTGATAGAAAACAGTTGAAATTTTAAAATTTGAATTTTATCATCCTGTTTCCAGAGATAAAAATAGGGGCGGAGAACTTTGCAAATATGGTGGGGCGATAATTCTATTATTAATTTTGGGTCATTTAACAGACTGCCGTTTTTATAACTTTTTTCCCATTCATGAATATAATACTAGACTTGCGTGCAACTGATGAACTGTTATTTCATATGAACTACCTCGCTGTTGAAGAGCCCATATTGACAACTCTCAGCATTTACGAAATTGTTATTATTATGTGATTTATGTTACAAAACAGTAAGGAAACATCGCAAACCAATTTTAATTAACAAGTTCTGTCTAACAATTTATTTGTGCGGTATCTACGTATTATCGACACATTTGTATGAACGAAGAAAAAGACTCCTTTTGGAAGCGACTACAAGCTCAGGCTACCACTGATCCAAATGAATAAAGGTAAATGGTACCTCGTCCACTGTAAGCGTGTAACATATAACGCTTATATTGAATGAGGTTCCAGTAACCTACATCCATTTGGATCAATCGCCACCCCTGTCTTAGAGCCATCTGCGTACCACACCATGGCTCCCCTGGACAGAAGCCTAGTTTCTTTTACTTTCCAGTCCTCATTCGTCTCAATGACGACCTTGACAGGGCTGTCAAAGAATTCCTCTGCAGCCATTCTGTCGGTGCCCATTTCGAAGACGGGACCTTTGATGGCTCCAGAGATTCTGGAGTGTCCATATTGCTGGCCGGTCCAGGTGTTGTTTAACTTAAGCCTGTAGGCCATCATCCTGGCGACCCCCCTTGATGTGAATATCAAGGGGTGCAAGTCCAAGGAGTGTCTCCATAGCCAAGGTCGGTGTGTTATTCATAGCACTGGTGATGCAAAGACAGCCCAGTCTCTGGATCTTGACCAGTAGCTTTTTGGCCTGTCTTTGGTCAGTTTTTGGCCACCATACAACGCAGCTGTAGGTAACCATGGGTCTGATAACCGCAGGGTACAGGTAGTACATGACCTGCGGCTTCAGTCCCCAACTCTTTCCAAATGTCCTTCTGGTCATCATAAATGTCCTAGTACATTTACCTTTAGTCTTTCCAGATGAGGGTTCCATGTTAACTTGGTGTCTAGAATGACTCCCAGGTACTTCACTTCTCCCGCAAATGAAGCGTTTCACGAAAGAGGTATGGAGGAAATAATAAAACCTCAATAATAACAGATTACAAAAATTACAATAACAATGTTGCCAACAATCTAGGTATGATCATAAAATTCAATAATAGGGCAGGGCGTAGGCGGCGCAGCGGCAGCGCACTCAACGCAGCACATGGCAGAAAACCACAGATTTAACGACACACGCCACGCAGCTGGGGATCCAAGATGTCGTTAAATGAACGTTTGATTGTAATACAGTATCTCTTCCTATCATATCAACTTTTGTGTGTTCAATATGAAAAATGTTTATTCTCCTATCTGAGATACATTTTTGGACCGTTTCAAGTAAGTTGAAAACATAAAACGATTTAACTGATAAGGGATTGTAAAAAAATGTACCCTGAAGTGTTTTAATGCTAAAATTGTTCCTATTATCAGTTCTTTTGGGGCCAGTGAATTTTGTACTTGTAAAAATGGCATGCGTGTGCCGTGTGCGTAAAAGATTCGTGTGTTGCGTGTATTGCACCGCAAAACGTGACTCGCGTGCGCTGCGCCGCTTGCATCTCAGCTTACGCCCTGACTAAATGGTGTCTTATCAAAATCCGGCGTTACTTTTGAAGCACCTTATATTTAACTGATATGTGTATGTTCTTGTTCGAATAGCGATATAAGAATGCTAAATATTTCCTAAATGTTAGGTTTTATTTTTAGATCTTTCAATTTAATTTAATTTAGTTATTATTTTCTTTAGAAATAGTATGATTACTTGTCATTGTGTTGATGAAATAAATGAATGTATTAATGGTTGAGGATAATGATGTGTCTTTTTTAGTTAAAAAATGCGCGTATTTATTTATTCTTATTTAATGAACATGTCATATCAGTGAAGTTAACCAACTTTGGGTATCCACTGTGTGTCCCAGAAATACCCCCTCCCTATCTTTTGAACGGCCTGGTCATCGAATGCTTTGGTTGAGATCCAGATTTGAATGTCTGAAGTCTTTTTTGATAAGAAGTGTCGATTTCTCGAGAATTTTAAATGGATTCATACAAACATTTTTCATTCAAATAAAAATCCAAATAAAATGGAACTAACTTTTCTTTTAATTTTGTTTTTTAAAATGAATTACAAGGTGCACAGGGAAAAATCAGGCAGTCAGGGAAATATTCAGAGAATTGAATTATGTAAAAAGTCAGGGAATTTAATTTTTTTAAGACTAACTGAACACAGAGAAAAAATGTCTGCGTTGCATTGTTGTATATAATTTCTTTTAAATTCTTCTTTCTTTCTTTTCTCTCTCCCTCACTCTGTCTCTTTCTTATCAATATTTTGGTCTCTGTAATGCTACATGTTGGAGGCTGGGAGGGTTGCGTTAAAAATCTTAAAAACATGGTCTTTGCCATATTTTTAAGGTTTTTAACCAGAGATTTGTTGAGTTAAATTCCCAACATTATTTGACATACCTGCATTTTTACCACTTTATAGTCAATAAATATTTTTTTTTTTAAATTACGAATATCCTTAGTAAATGTTTTTTATTATTATGATTAATATAATATATTTGCTTAGGTATCTATTTGTTTGGAAAATATTCACTCCATAAGTTTAGTTAGCATGCTACATTCTGAAGTGAGGAGGTAATTTAGGACGAACAATGAAAATTACCCTAAATATGGAAACATTTTAGCAAAAAACCAGTGATCTTCACAAATATTCGAATGGCCATCACCCTTTTATATTCCTATAGCTTTGAGGCGGATACAGGTCTTCTTTTGAAGGGGGCGGTCAAGCGTTGACCTCAAATCTGATGTGATATTTAGTACCTACTTATTAAAATGTATTTTTTTTAGAAAACAAGTCTATATAAGATGTTCAAGGAAAATAGCTCGACTATTACCTGACAGACTTCGCAATTGGCCATATTCATTAATGAAATTGAATCTGTAATTTTTTAGTATGAATATTTCACACCAAATGTGTAAAATGAAAGTTTTGTTTTCTATTTAAAATTTCTTCATATTAAGCTTATTGACTGTGTCAGGTTCTGACACATTTATCGATATTTATTGGGAAATTTAAAAAAGCAAGAATAAGGTATCAAATAATATTTATTTTGATAAGTCGTTCAAGTCGGTACATTATTATGTTCGTCGATCATATAACATGCGCATTTCTTGTACACAATTGTTTATCGCGCGACGTACAGATTTTGAGCTTTCTCTTAGGTTTTTGAAAATACAAAAAAAAAAAAAAAAAAAAAAAAAAAAAAAAAAAAAAAAANAAAAAAAAAAAAATTACTAACCCTCACACTCACTGACAACAGGGCCGTATCTATTGAAAATTTCTCATTAATACGGCCCTGCTGTGAATTAGTGTGAGTGATAGTAATTATTTTTTTTGGCTAAAATAGTTCCTTATTGAGGAGGCCACTCCCCATTTTAAGTCTTAAATCATATTCTTACTTCAGACTTTATAATCCAAAATAGCCGTTTTCTAAAAGACGTCATTTTAACCTCTGGTAGAAATTCGAGATTTGGTTTTCCCTAACTACGGCACTGATGAAAATTTAAAGTTGGTTTTGTTGAATTGGGATACTATGTCAAGTAAATCCATAATGAGGTAAAGAAAATACTATATCTTCATTTGACTATAAAATTATTAACTTAACTCACTTCAAGCTCTGATGATGTGCTCAGGAGAGTACGAAACTAGTCAGCTCTAATTAACATCTTAATAATTTTATAGTCAAGTGAAGATATAGTATTTTCTTTACCTCATTTAAAGTTGGAATTTTTATCACTTATGTGGATGAAAAACCTTTTTTGAGCCTCCCTTAATGAACTTATACATCAAAATAAAATTCGGTTTTCGTTATACAGGGTGTAACAAGTTTTGGTTTTGAACCCCTCTGGCTTCGCCCCTGATTATTTTTTTGAAAAAATAAAAATGGGAATATTACTAATTTTATTGGGACTTATATATATTTGTACCATTCCATTTAAATTTCCCGAGAAATCGACACTTTGTGTCACAAAATGCCACTTCCGGGATTCGAACCTGAATACTGATATTACCAGTCGAATGGCCATTCTACCCTAGAAATAAACAGAATTTAAAAATTCCAAGCGGTTCTCGAGTTTTTAGGGGTGAGACGTTTTTTAAAAAAACACCCTGTATGTAATTATTATTGTATTGACAATTTGACCTGTAAATACTGTTACCTACTATATTAATAACAAATTAAACAACTCACTACGTTTTCACTTGACTGAAATTTTTCATTTGCACATTTTACAAGTGGTAGATACAAATGTATACCTGTACACATAAAGAAGAAAAAGGAATTTAATTTACAATTATAAAATTTACAAAATGAGTTGACATGTTTCGTCTTCTCCTGGAGACATCCTCAGAACAACTAGCCAATAGTAAAAAAAAGCCTTTAAAATAAACAAAAAGAAGGGAAAACAAAAACCATGCGCGAAGTTAGGCCGCGTTTACAATTATAGAAAATCGGAAAGGCTCCGTTTACATGAGTCCAATAGCCGAAAACTGGATCTATGTTACATAATTATTTCGAAATTGTCCTTTCTTTCAAGTTGAGAATTAAAGATACAATTTCCGGCATTTACAGCTTTTCTTATATATAAAGCTTCGAATAGATCTAGTTTTCGGGAATTAGGCTCATTACTATGTAGGATTTTAGTGGAACATTCTGAGAGGGGGATATTATTTTCCAACATATAACTAGAGAAGCCACTTTTGTCTGGGTGTTTATTTTTGACCGAAGCAAAATGTTCTTTTATCCTTGTGTTTATGGCTCTAGATGTTTTCCCTATATATTCCCCATGATTGGGTACTATAATGTTGTAAATCCCACTTCTCTCCATCGCAGGTATTCTATCTTTGTTATTATATATTTTATTTCCCAATTTGTTATTGTTATAGAAAGCTATCTTTACATTATCTTTTTCAAGGACTTTTGCTATTTTGTAAGAGTCTTTTCCACGGAACAAGACTGCTCTCCACTTGGGTGGGGTGTTGTCAGGTATTTTATGAAAAAGATACTTTGAGGCAATATATTTCTTTATAGTTTTGTAGTAAAGTTTTTCCAAAATATTCGGTAAGTAACCATTATTTATACCAATTTTGAAAATAATATCTAGTTCTATTTTATGATTAACTTTTGACATAGGGACATTAAGTATTCGATTAAAGTAAGCTCTAAAAGCAGCCATTTTATGGTTGTGTGGATGTAATGAACTATTAGGAATACATATGTCGGTGGAAGTGGGTTTGTGGAATATTTTAAATTCAAGTTTCATGGAGGTTAGGTTTATCATTATGGTTAGATCAAGAAAGTTTAGATTGTTTCCACCAATTTCGATATCAAAGTTGATATTAACTCTTAG
>CM022875.1:21762862-21777448 GCA_012654025.1 Pachypsylla venusta
GATTTCAAAATTTTAGTCTGATTTCCTCACTCTCTTCACCAACACGCAGTCTTGGTGGGGTACCTCGGTTCGTTTAACCTCTAGGAGATAGGGACCACTCTGTTCTACTTTAGCGGTTCATAAATTTGTTACGTTTAATAATAATCAGAGGTACCCCACCAAGACTGCCTGTTGGTGAAGAGAGTGAGGAAATTAGAATAAAATTCTGAAATCGTTTGGGGTGGGGTCGGAATTTAAAGTCATTAAGTATTTCGAAGAACGGAAGAGCAAATAGCGGGGCCCAAAATAGATTTCATGTCTTTTTTGGGGTGATGACTTGGCGGGGAATTTTTATAGCACGCAGTGGTATTTTTGGGGGGTACACTTATTCAACGATAACTCGAAAACGATGACTTTTTTCGCAATTTTGTGGGGAATAAATAGGTGCGTATTCAGAATTCAGAACTTTTTTCCGTATCTCTCATGGACTTTTTTCGAAAAACATGTAGGGAGCAATTTTGTAGGGAATAAATGGGTGCGTATTCAGAATTCAGAACTTTTTTCCGTATCTCTCATTGTTTAAACAATATGACTCAAGAAATTAATGTTCAATGTAATTTTCACTAGCACCCTGACCTGAATTTGACATTATTTATTACTGACGACCATTTGCTTGTGTGCACTGGCTTCGATGCGTGGAGCGGTCGTCATTTGCAATCAATTAGCTGCTGTTACACGCTCACGTATTATTTTCGCTACATTACCTTGTCTAAAGACAACGCAATGCAATAGCTCATGGTTGTTCAACTCATTTCAAAAATCAGGTGACCTAAATTGATACAGGAAAATAACTTGAGATTTGAGTAAAAAAAAATGGATTTACAAGATCATTGATGATTGCTTTTTAAATTAAGAAACGTTTTGATATTGATATTTTTCTCTATAATTTCAGTCAAACACCATAAACATTTAGATCACATTATCAGTGTCGCATCGGTTCGACACTGGAACTAATACATTGATACTGACAAATGACTGACGTTTGACGTTCCAAATCAGGTCTAACTTTGACAATAGCAGTACTATAGCTCGATATTTACTTTATCTCTTTATTCAAATATTATAGCTATGTCGAATTACTTTTAAAGATTCGTACAAATGAGACAACTTTATTCCCAGTTATGATTTGGATCCATGGAGGAGGTTTTGCTTATGGTCATGGTGACGCAGATGTGTATGGGCCCGAATATCTCATCAACAAAGATGTCATTCTGGTTACAATAAATTATCGATTAGGAATTTTGGGTGAGTTATATCAATAAAGTTTTATCAATACATTTTACGCAGAATATATGGCCCAACAAAAGATGAAAGAACAGGAGAGTGGAATATATGGCCCAACAAAAGAAGAAAGAACAGGAGAGTGGAGAATTAAAAAGAACGTGGAATATATGACCCAACAAAAGAGGAAAGAACAGGAGAGTGGAGAATTAAAAAGAACGTGGAATATATGGCCCAACAAAAGAGGAAAGAACAGTAGAGTGGAGAATTAAAAAGAACGGGGAATATATGGCCCAACAAAAGAAGAAAGAACAGGAGAGTGGAGAATTAAAAAGAACGGGGAATATATGGCCCAACAAAAGAAGAATGAACAGGAGAGTGGAGAATTAAAAAGAACGGGGAATATATGGCCCAACAAAAATTGTGAGAGGTTTTGTGCCCTCGAGGCCTGCTACAATCAGCCAGTAGTAGTATATCAATAAAGTAAAACGCTCAGAATAGTTGAATGCATTTTATGGATCCTAAGATTTTTCACTATATCTACATTATTAGAGAGATGGAGTGTTCACCAAGGACTTTACCACGTGTATTCAACCATTTTGAAGTTGAGCATCGGCTAACGTACGTTCTCAAATGCAAATCTGTTCGGGGAACTACGTGTTGTATTCTCGGGGTATACTTAGCTCTTGTTAATTTTAGCGAAACGACAGGGGAGGCTTCTTCTCAGTTAATGCTACGCCAAAAATCTTTTCATTGGGAGAGTTTGAAAATAATGATGAAAAATAGTTGTAAATTGATGTTGTAAGTATAGGTAACCAGGAGATTAATGATAGTGTCAGTATGTTTGGTTGGGTATTTCATTAGCATTATCAAGTGCATACCACGTGGGTATCGCACTCTTCTAATAAAAATCAGTGGAATTAATGTGAACTCTTAATGGAAAGGTTTTGCTGAGGGTGGTTATTGGTGGTTTGAGGCACTAGGTTCCAATAGCAATAGAGCTATCATCTTTTTTATGAATCTCGACATAAATAAGATAAAAATCCGTGCTCAAAGCATGAATTTTTATGCTCTATACCTAAGTAACTAGGCATATATTCACTTGATTGAAAATTTAAACAGATATTATACAAAACCGACTAGTTTAATCCTATATCATTTGGACATCAAGAAATAGTGGGTACTTTATCCGACTTAGTTTTGATTTAACTTGACATAGTAACTTCAATCGAAATAATTAAGGAAAGCTTGCATGAAGCCTTATAATGCTTTGATAGTCCTCTTAATTACCTTTGACAGGATAACACATAGCCATAGATATATTTTATCCTTAATTATTTTCAGGTTTTTTGAATTTGAAAACTCCAGATGCTCCCGGAAATATGGGGTTAAAAGATCAAACCCTTGCTTTCAAATGGGTAAAAAAAGAGATAGACAATTTTGGTGGAGATCCGAATAACATTACTTTATTTGGAGAAAGTGCTGGAGGATCCAGTGTACATTTTCACATGCTGTCACCCCTGTCTAAAGGTATTTCATAGTCTTGAGATAGTGATGCTCCTGGGCTTCTGAAAATAACTAATGCGGGAGCGATACAGAAATAAAGGGGTCAGTGGCGGCCAATGAACATTTTGGCCGGGAGGACTACATTACAATTTCAAAAAAAATTAAAAAGATTTCGTTCCTACTGATTAGCTGAGCACTTTTTCCCTTTAGGAGCAGCCGCCAATGAAAGGGATTAATTTTACCAGCCGCTTTGTGGTAGCTTTTGATGATGGCTGGCCAGTTTCTTGATGCACTTGATTCACGAATTAATTATTTATTTAACGAAGTATTTAATTAGATTAGTAGACGGTACAGCAGGCGGTAGATATTTTGATACTGAAACTTAAAGATGAGGAGAGAATATAGGAACGGGAATCAAAGGAGGACCAGTGGACCATAATTTACAAAATATACCATTTATAGACACAATGTCATAAACACCTACATTTTTAAATATTCTATTGGGATTTCAAATAATGATTCAAAAAATTTGCAAATTCTTTTTGGTAGAAAGTTTTCGAGTTGGCAATAATCGAAGAACTTTGTATCAAACATTGTATTGCTATGTCTATCACATATCAAACATTGTATTGCTATGTCTATCACGAAACTTACTACTTATTTTCCAACATATTGGAAAATAAGTAGTAAGTTTCATACTATGAAATATTGGTAGACTTTTTGGAACCTACAAATAAAAGTCATGTTCTCTTTCGTGAAGAAGTCGGATGAGACAGTCTCCGATGTCGAAAAATCCAAGGCTAGTTATTAAAAAATATCTATCTTCTATACTTATAAAATGCAAAGCCCAGTTGGTATACTGACTGACTGATAATCAATATAGCTCCACGATGGCTAAACCTGGAGACTTTAAACTTGGCATACAGGTCCCTTTTAGTATGGAGGTGCGTAATAAGAAAGGGAAAAAAATAAAGCTCAAGCGAGAACAAGTTACCGCCAAAAATGACGCTATTTAACGGGTCTTTTTGCAATTTTTTTCTGGGCAAACTAAAAGAGATAACGGAAAATTACCGAGAATAGACCCCCCAAAATAGTATATAAGGACCCCATGAAAAATATAAAATTTGAAATTTTCCGGTTTTTCCCCGATTTATGAACGTTTTCACCACCAAAAAATCGGAATTGAGAAGTACCACTTCGCCATGAGCGAGAAAGCTGAAATTTGATAAAAAGGTGTTCCGCAGTATAAAAAGTCATATCCTTGAATATAGGTAATATTGAATTTTCTAACTGGGAGCGGTGCTCACTCTGAGGGTCGGTTCCACCAAAAACCCATAGTTACGAAGTATCACTTCGGGATGAGCGAGAAAGCTAAAATTTTATACGAAAGTGTTCCGCAGTACAAACAGTAATATCTTTGAGTATAATATTGCATGTTCTAAATAGGGGCCGTGTTCACCCTGAGGGTCGGTTGTATATATTATTAAAAAAAGTTTTTTTTATTTAAGGTTTATTTCATAAAGCCATCATTCAAAGTGGTTCAGCCATGTGTAATTGGGCATTTACAAAAAATCATTTGAAAAGAGCTTTCAATTTGGGCAAATATTTGGGATTTGAAACAAGTGATAAAAGCGAGCTTCTAAAATGGCTTCATAATGTTCCAGCAAAAACTTTTGCATCTACTCAAGACAAAGTTATTTTAGATGAGGTAAATATCACTATCATTTTTAGGTAAATTCACCAGTGAGCTTCAAAGACAGGTCGAGTACGAGTTACCAAAGTGTAAAATTATCCAGAAGATGCTGGAAAGTAAGGAGAATTGGAGTAATATTACCAATCTTATAGCAAGTATCTTAAAAATAAAAAATGCTAGAGCCTTTTGAGTAAGGTCAATTTTGAAGTGTTGTCTAGCCCAATTCCAGGGTCCCGCTTATAAACGTAATGGGTTTGGTTCTTAGTGGTCGGGAAGTAGCTCATTTAATATCGAACACCTCTGGTAAACGTCTTTGTTGAAGATTTTTTTTTTTAAAGATGCACGTAATGATTTTGATTTAACCATCATTATTCTGCATTATCTTTATAATATTCCTAATTTCATACAATCAATAAACTTCCATGGCTCGGTGGTCACTGCATTAGTCTTGCACTCGGGAGACCCTGGTTCGAATCCTGGCGGGGCAAATATTTGTCACTGTGGTTTGGATGTTTTCGGGGCCCACTCAGCCTCGCGAGAACAATTAGCAGCTACGGAAATAAATACGCATAGCGATCCGGTGCCAGTAGGTAAAATAGAAAAATTCAAAGTAATTGGATAATGATTGATATTGGGAAAATCCTACAATGCTGCAAAGGTGTGACATAATAACACAAAGATACAGCATTTATTTATTATTTAATTTATTAATTACATACAATCTATCTTTCTAAAAAAATAGTCTTAATTATTTTCAGGAACACTTGGAAGGCGTTGACCAAGCATTTGTTCTCACAGTTGACGGAGAGTTCCTTCCAGAAGAACCATTAGAATTGTTAAAAAAAGGTCATATTTATGACGTGCCTACTATTATGGGAATCGTATCGCATGAAGGTTTTCTCATGTATGGTTGTAAGTTGGGGTTGGCTTGGATTTTTCAAATTCCGTCTTGACCCAAGTATTGATTTTAAAGTTTTTGTAGTCGAAGGGTAAAAATGAAATTTTCTCGTATTACCAACTATTCTAAGTTATATGTCTCTATAGGAACCCTATTTCAGGATTCAGGAATAGTACCTACCTACCTACCTAGGTAGGTACTATTCCTGAAAAATTCAAGAGGCTAGTCTCTTGAAATTTTCTTTCATTGTTTAGATCTTGCTTTAAAATAATCGCAAATAATGAAAACCCAAGGGGCTAGTCTCTTGAAATTTTCTTTCATTTTTACATCTTGCTTTAAAATAATCGTAAATAATGAAAACCCAAGAGGCTAGCCTCTTGAAATATTCTTTCATTGTTTAGATCTTGCTTTAAAATAATCGCAAATAATGAAAACCCTAAGAAATATGGTTTTAGGAAAAGGTATAAAACATTTTGGGACTCGCCACTGATCGAATTTTAAACATGTTATTTATTGTAATTTTGGATATAAAGATTGAGAATCTGAAGGCAATGTGAACCTTACACTTCAACAAACAGGTTTCATGTTCATTGATTTTATACTTATGAAACATATCTTTTTGCTTACAGCTTTAAGGAAATGGACTTGGTTCTTGGACAAATTAAATGAAAATTTGGAAATAGTCTGTCCTTATCCAGTAGCAAAATCTTCGTCAGTCTCGGAGTCTATTCGAAATCTTTACTTTCATAATGACCAAAGCCTTCAGTTTGAAAAACACATGCCAGGAATTGTCCAGGTTGGTGGATCAAGGACTGTCATTTGAGCTAAGGAGGGGGAATGGTGTTGAATGTTGATATCTTTTCAGAGAACCCTGGAATAGCCATTCCATTTATTTTTAACGAGTTCAAAACTAGTTAAAGTGATATCTAGTTTTACGTCACGAATTTCGTTTCAAAGTCTGTTTGCCTGTTCGTTCCACGGTAACCCTCAATCCTATTTCAATGAAACATGGTGCGTACCTTGATTTTCTTTACATAATTTGCTGACTAACTTTAAAGTTCAGCTGGGACCTCATGGTGGCAATATTAAATGATTAACATCTACAGTTACCGAAGTCCTAGTTATAGACATGCTTTCTAGCGCACTAATTAACATCTACAGTTCACCGAAGTCCTAGTTATAGGCATGCTTTCGGGCGCACTGATTAACATCTACAGTTCACTGAGGCCCTAGTTATAGACTTGTTTTCATGCACACTGATTGACATCTACAGTTTACCGAAGTCCCAGCTATAGACATGTTTTCGGGCGCATGTCATCTATTTCTATATGTATATCTCCAAGAATTCTATATTATATCTTCAAGAATAAATCCAAATGTTATGTATTTTAAAAAATTTCAGCTCTATTCGCACACGTTGTTCTTGTTGCCAATTATTCTAAGTCTGAAATATCAGCTAGGCCATGCGTCCAGAGAATCGTCAGTTTACTTTTACAAGTTTTCATATGAGGGAAATCTAGGTTGGTTCAAGAAGTTGCTCTTTAATGAGAAAAAAAATAATGCGCCACCAGGTGAGATTTTGAATATTTTTTATGAAATGAGAAAGTCAACTTTGGCCGTTTTTCATTTAGCATTGTGAATTCTAGATGTTGAGTAGCTCGAAAAAGGGCTACGCTCATGATACAATATAATATGTTATCATTTTAAATGTCGTATCATTTTAAATGTCGTTATAATTTTAAAACATAATATGTTATCACTTTAAATGTCGTATTGTTGCAGACTTAGGATTCGAGGATTAAGGTATCGTGAATTTAACAGGTCGTTCACTACAGTATGATGAAACTAGGATTTCTGTGAAGGGTGGAATTCCCTCAATTAAACTGACCATAATATTCAATAAAAGGAACCAAACATATAATCTTAGTACAACCTGTTTCACGAGTACTTCTTTGCGATTCTTATACTACGAGATAGGTACGCCATAAATCATTAGACTAATATACAAACACGAAAATAGTCTATTCGGTCAAAATATAATTATTATTTTAGGTACTTCACTATTTTTTTTTTTTTTTTTTTGGTTCTTGCAAACCAGCTACCCACATTGACCTCACCCAGCCTGGGTTGCGCGGGAAAAATAGCCAGCATCACGAGGGCGCGAACCCACGTGGACACCCACATGGCACAACCTTGCTGGACTTTGCTTAACTTCAGTGATCCAGCGGGAATTGGTGTATTCAACGTGCCATAGACGCTGGCTTAAATTATGATTATTCTTTTGAATTTAACATATTCACACATACTCCTAATACCTACATAGTACCGAAATTAGCTTCTGGAGTTCGGCTGTAGAATTGGAACAGACAATCTATTAGATATAGGTACTGGATATACATACATGAGAATAACACACATTTCTCGTTTATATTAGGTTTCTTAGAATTATGCTTCAATACCGACCATGTCCGCGTCATCTAGAGGTACTAGTGACAACTTTCGCCGGTACCTATTTCTTTATTTACACACTTTCCCAAAATTTTTTGGGTATACCCCTCCTTGATCGCTCTATGCCACAACTTTCTGTTTAGTGCCCTTATTTCTCATGTTAACTCTAACAACATAGGTTTGATTGTATTTTAGACTTGATACGAAAAGAAGATTGGTAATCTTTTTACGTGTGTGTTTTAGGAGTAAGCCATGTCGATGATGTTGGATATCTATTCTCAAATGAACTCAGCCAAACATTTGCCATCACTCCCACCGATAATGATAAGCAAATTCTGGAGAAAATGACAACAATGTGGACAAACTTTGCCAAAACGGGGTTTGTATTTTAGCATTATAAGAACGAGGCTAGGCGGGTTTAAAAATAATACTCCCAAGACATTTGGTACGTGTAAAATGTATATTGGTACGAAATAATATAAAAACCGATTGATATACTGACTGACTCGTATTCAACGTAGCCGATAAAATGTACCTATACGTAGCTGGATAAAATGTATAGTGGTACGAAATAAGATAAAGTCCGGTTGATATACTGACTGACTCATAATCAACGGACCTGGATAAAATGTATATTGATACGAAATAACATAAAGTACGCTTGATATACTGAGTGACTCATAATCAACGTAGCTCGATAAAATACGAAATAACATAAAGTCCGCTTGATATACTGACTGACTCATAATCAACGTAGCTCGATAAAATGTATATTGGTACGGAATAAGATAAAGTCCGGGAGGAAAGTTGTACATTACATATGGAGATTTAAGAATGAATACCTATTCATAAATTTTAACTTTGACATTTGAATTGTTTCAGAAACCCAAATTGCGATAATCTTGTTTGGGTTCCAGTAGATAAATTTGAAGATCTCAAGTATTTGGACATTGTGAGTCCTCAGGAAATTGTGATGAAGTCCCACATGGACAATGAAAAGATTGACTTTTGGCTCAGTAGAATGTAGTCAAGAATATCAATTGACAATTGATTGCAACAGCTCGCAGATAGAGGTTATTCGTTAGCATATTGATGGACTGAAACAAGTGAAGTCTACTTTCAACACCACAGTTTTTCTTTACACGTCTGTTTGCATGGGCGTACGCAAGGACGGCCT
Source organism: Pachypsylla venusta (assembly GCA_012654025.1). Lineage (NCBI taxonomy): Eukaryota > Metazoa > Arthropoda > Insecta > Hemiptera > Aphalaridae > Pachypsylla > Pachypsylla venusta. The sequence goes on from CM022875.1 coordinate 21,771,845, forward strand.
GCCCCCCCCCCCTAAAATTTCTGGAAAGATACACTAGATAAAATGAGTTTCAAACGGTATAGGAAAAAAGTTAAATTCATTAAAATAAGCCATGTTAAGTACATTTTTTTTTCCTAATCCTATAAAAAGGAAAGTAGGTATTGCAATAAATTGTAATGGTCTGAAATTTTCGATGTCGAGTTTTCAATGTCAGACACGTTTTGCGGTCCCCAGACCCCAAATCTCGAATTTCTGCCATTGGTCCGTGTGTGCGTCTGTCTGGCTGTGAACAAGATATCTCAAGAACGGCAAGTGCTAGAGACTTGAAATTTGGTATGTATGCCAGTTTTATCCCATGAACGGCAAAATAAGCCTTTGGTGTAAATCGAATATACCGTTGGAGGTTTGATGCTGCTTTTTAGCGGTTTTCGCATATCTTGCTTAAAATGAGAACGGTAATAGCTAGACTTTAAACTTGGTGCCCATTCATATCAATTTTATTCCTTTCATATTTTTGCCGCCGATGAGTCGGGGTCCATATATTTTTTCTCCTACATATTTTACATCTATTTTTCTTTCATGTTTTTGCACCCACCGGGTATCTGCCCTGTGGCCCAGACCGTACCTGCCTTTTGGTTTATTATTTTCAATAATGAACCTTTGGAATCGTCACGAAAAAAAAAAATAATCCCCCCCCCCCTCAAAATTTGATATTATACGTTTCAAGGCACGTAGAATCCAAAAATCGAATAAAAAAAAAAAATCCGTTTGCCACTTAGCGTTGACCGATTTGGATGAAATTTGATATATAGGTCCCGTCTGGACTCTAAGTGTGCCCCGAAACTTTTGAGTGCAATCAAATACACCCTTGGCATTTTTTGCCGCTTTTTAGCGGTTTTCAGCATTGCTGTCTAAAAGGAGAATGGTAAGAGCTAGAGATTTGAAATTTTGTATGTATGTCATATTTGGGGTCTCAGTTAGCTCCAATACTTTTGGGTTCAATCAAATATACCGCCGGCGGTTATTACCGCTTTAAAGCGGTTTTCATTAATCCTGTCTAAAAAGAGAATGGTAAGAGCTAGAGACTTTAAATTTATTAGGTATGTCAAATTTACGGTCTAATTACGCCCCAGATTTGGAATTGTCACGTGGCCCCCCATCAATTTTTTTGCCCCCCCCCAAAAAAAAAGTTTATTATGTACTAGGTACATAAGACAAGTAAAGGTAAATAAAATAGATTTTTTTTTTAAAAAAAAAATGTCGCCCTCCCCTAAGCAAAATCCTGCGTACGCCCATGTCTGTTTGTCCCACCTAAATGCCCTGCCGGATTTTGATGAAACTTCGCACAGACAATTAATACGAATATGTGCATAGAATTTGCTGATTTGTATTTGGGCCTTTAATTGAGTGAAGACTACATTCTCAGAACTACTAGTAAAACTTTCCATCGAAAATTCGATTCTAGTGATCAACTGTTCAACGGAGTTAGGTCTACTTTCAACTCTACGATTTGAGCGGGTCCAATTAAACTAAATAACTGATTGATGAGTTAGCTTTCTCACAAAAAAAAGAAAAAAAAAATATATTCCTGAGAGAAAGTAAGGAGATTATATTTCACGTTGCCTTTGTTTATTGAACATTATGGCCTTATTTTTGAATCATTAAATAAACAAATAACACACACAAGTCTATTAGCTCCTCATAATTTTGTGTACACATTACACAGGCGATGCGGCGAAGTATATCTTAAAAATAACTCATTTCTGATGCATTGTACAGGGTTCGCCTGTATCGCCGCGTCCTCACAAATATTGTTTTGGTCATCTGTGGGAACACACGTAGTATTTAAATAATACAAATTGTATAAATAAGAAATAAAATAAATGCATTTAAACTTAACCAAGTTGTTGTAGGCGCTTAAAATAAGGCCAATTTTATAATTATGGATTTTGGGTAGGTATTTTTGGGATACTAATATTCATTTAATAAAAGTGAAAACTCAATATATAATAGTAAATTATGAAACATGGCGATAGCGGTGGGAAAATGATACTATATAAATGATAAATTCAAAAATTCAGCAATGGCTGGGAATTCATGCTGAAAGTGCAGTAAAGATTGCAAAAAATATCATTAAAAGATGTAATAGAGTTCTGAAACAGTGGCGCGTGGCGCACCCAGGATTTTTTTTTCGGGAGGGCGCCCATATCCACTTTCTAAGACTCCTGTCGCCGGTCATGGGTGGAGGGAGGGTGGAAATTCCCAGAATATTGAAGTTTTTTGTTAATGGCAAACGTGTCTTTTTTTTTGCAGTCATATTTATCCCTAAAATCGCCGGTTCTGTCAGAACATGAGAGGGGTTAAGTTTNTGAGAGGGGGTTAAGTTTAGACCCTCCCACAAAAATCTACCTATGAATTCCACTAAATCATTTTAAGTCATTTGTTCTACAGGGGTGAAGCAGTGGGGTAATATTGGATTCGATCGCCATGAGTACGAATATTTTTTTTTTATTTGGGGAGAGGGGGGTCCGGACCCGACCCGCTCCTCTTGTGTGCGCCACTGTTCAGAAAGAAGGCCCGCTTGCCGCCATTCTTGAATGGAGGAACACTCCATCAAAGTTTATGATGGGTGTCAGGCCAGTTCTCTAGTACCAATTAGATAAGAGCGAAGATCACCATAAAAAGTTTCTGGTGTTCCTAGTATGGACAAGAAAACAACTTGGCTCAACTGGAAATACGAAGAAACAGAGAACACCTTACATGGTTAACGACATCACATGATAGAAATAATGACAACATTTGTGATGGATTCCGTACAAGAAGTGGAAGAATAACTAGAGCAGAGAGCACCTATGGAAAGGAGTATGTTGTAGGCGCTTAAAATAGAGCCAATCCTTCTAAGATTTTGGCTATGTACTTTTGGGATACCAATATTTATTCTTAGAAAAGTGAAAAAGTCAATCTAAAGTAATGTTTTCTCTCAAACTATTTTTTTTTTAATTTGGCTTAACGTCTCTTTAATATCTATTGGTCATTCAAGACGGGGATTTTACCCTCCATTCGCTGGAAACTTGCAAACCAGCTACCATCATTGACCTCACCCAGCCTGGGTTGGGCCGGAAAAATAGGCAATATCACGAGGGCGCGAACCCACCGTTGACACCCACATGGTACAACCTCGCTGGACATTGCCTAACTTCAGTTATCTAACGGGAACTGGTGTATTCAACGTGCCATAGACGCTGGCTTCTCAAACTATTATATTATAATACACATGTAATGTTGTGGTAATTCAGTATGCAGTACTTTTTTAAAAATTAATTAGCCGAGGGAAGGAGTCTAGTTTTAACTCCACGAATTTTCTTTTGTTTATACCACCATAGCTCTCGAACAACTTTCCCAATTTTGTCCCCATGGTAGGTTTCTTAAGTGGGTGAGGTCTACAGTTGACAGAACTACTAGTTTATTCAATATTAAAATAAGTGAACGATGTCTTCTGTGCCACAGAAAATATTTTGGCAGGTGCTGGACACTAACAAGCTCTCAGTAGGTACCTATTTTTTTTAATTGTTACAAACATTGACCTGGCCTGGCTATGTTGGTTCGGGAATTGTAACAGTCCTCCTTTACAGCTTTAGACAAGTAATTAAATTATTATTTCGGTAATCAAATGATTTTTTAAAATAAACTCACAGATGTACAGATGTTTTTATTTTTATTTTTTTTTTAAAAAAAAAGGTAAATATCAGTCATGATAGCCTGTTATCGAAATTTGGTCATAAAAATTCTTATTTTTTTGAGTCGATCTTTATCTATTTTCAATCAATATTATTAATATTTTTTTCACACTATCATATTTTTGTAAATTTTTTAAAAAAAAATTGCGGCGTTGAGGTTACATTCTGTACCCGGTTAGATCACTCGGTTCAAACTTTTGTTGAGAAGGACTAGCGTAAACTTAAGTGACGCCCAAGATATGAATGAGTATTTCCATTTGAAGAAGATTCTTACTTGAAACATAAACGATTAGAGTGTGTATGTGTAATAGTTTTCTTCTCATGAACTTATCACTTGTCTAATCATCTTCGCTTATCATATTCTCATCATGTAGTTCTTTCAATTCTCTTTTCTTAATACGCTCGTGTGGGAATTTTAAAAAAGTGTTAAAAAATATATTACCGGTTATTTAATTATTTCAAAACTAATAAATTGCAATCATTATAATTAATAAAATAATTATTTTCATTTAAAAGATCATTCCTTAACTTTATGCTAATATTGTCGTTATTTTTTTTTCATGAAATACAGAAATTTATTTCTTTGTGATTTCAAATAATCTTTTAGAATTAAATTTGGTACATTATTGGTTAGTTCTGAAACTGTGAATATCATTTAAAAAAAAAATATTAATTTATAATAATAAATTGCACCTATTAATTAGTTAATTATTTTTTGTTGTTCACTGAGGAAGACATTCCTCAGTGTAATTTATTAACATACTCGTAATTGTTTCGTACCAATTTAAAAAAAATATCGTCTGAAGCTGTAGAGAACATAGAGATGTATGATCTGTTTAGGAAAAGTTGATGAACCACATGTAAATACCTACCTATTTTGATTCGGTAAATTTTCTACTACCTAACATAAACAAAACAAAGGCTCAAAGTTCAAAATCATATAATTTCAATAGCGTTTCATAGGTACCTTACCTACTATCAATAATAGTTGAGTTAATGATATTCAATTCGATTTAAATTTTGATTATATTGATACAGTGTTTTCGAATATCTGGAGCAAACATGGACAGTACGGACTTCTGGGAAACTTGAAACTATAACAGTTGAATTGCGGATGTTTTCGCATATCGTAGAAGCTTAGACTGTGTATCCAGGTAAGTTGAAATATAATTATTATGTGGTCTCTTTTCCATTGTATTAATTCTTATTTCACATCATACAAAGAGTATCCAACCGTCATAATTTTTCCATCATTGATAAAGTTACATGCCGAACTAAGGTGATTAAGGTGATTTTTTAGAGGGATAAGATCTAAAATGTTTTGGTTGGGATCCAAGTGAGCGCAACATTTTCTAACGAACATGTTGCAGTAAGTAATTTTAGATTTCATTTGATTCTGAAGGAAAATCGAAGTTGCATACTGCCAAAGACGGTGTGCAGCAAAGAGTGGTATTTGCTTTTTATGTATCTATACCGTAGGCTATGAAAATGAAGGTATCTAGCGTAGGTGATTCTGAAAAATTCTGTGGGCTTGAGTTCTAAAAGCATCCTTGAATCCGCGTATTATTCTTCAGCAAATTCTTCTGCATTCGTTTCATTTTCGTTACATTTTTATCTCTGAAAACAGAGAGATAATTTCTATAGATAAAAAATATCATTTTCGCAATATATAGGATCCCCCCAAAAATACCACTGCGTGCTATAAAAATTCCCCGCCAAGTTATCACCCCAAAAAAGATATGAAATCTATTTTGGGCCCCGCTATCCATTCTTCCGTTCTTCGAAATACCTAATGGCTTTAAATTCCGACCCCACCCCAAACGATTTCAGAATTTTAGTCTGATTTCCTCACTCTCTTCACCAACACGCAGTCTTGGTGGGGTACCTC
>CM022875.1:21777490-21798551 GCA_012654025.1 Pachypsylla venusta
ATAATCATTTTTATCCTGAGGTGTGTAGTTTTTCCTCTGGAAGTAGCTGAAATCGGCAATATAAGCTGTGGCGTATAATATACTCTTAGCTACCGCATTTTTTCGACTTGGCGGGGCGGAGCGCTACCGCGCTCCTTAATAATAAAATCTAAGAAAATAAACGTCAGAAGGACAATTTCTTGGAATTTTGTAGATATTCAGCAACTGATGCTATGATGGATAAGTCTAATTAATTCCGGAGAATACGCCACTGATGCTTATAAACATCTTGTTTGCCATCCGCCAATTACCATGAGCCATGATGTTAACTACAATTCATGAGGAATAATGCTATTTTGCCATTTTCTTCACTCCACTCCCTCAAAACATTTCAATCAACCTAATGGACTTCTGGATGAAGTGTGAATGAGGGGGTGGAAATGATATTTCCCAGCGGTGTTATCTCCACATACCTGCCACCCCTGGCGAAACCTACTCGAACTTTTATTATTTCAGAAATAATGGCCTTATTGTGATGAAGAGTGATTTTTTTGTACAAAGGAGTATATTTATGCAAAACAATGAGTAATATTAGCACTTGCAAAGAATCACCTCAGTCGACTATTTGTTGTCGATTTAATGAAACCTACCAGATCGCACGGTGAAATTTTGCCGCAGGACATGTTTGAATTACTTTGTTGTTATTGTTAAGTATAGTTTGTCAAGTGACTTTACACTTGACAACGGGGGTTACAGAGTAGTGAGACGGGGGTCTAACTACAAATGTGTGCAATTTTATTGTCAGGCTTCGATTGTTTCACAAAGCACTATGATATTTCTGTGAGCTATCTGAGCGCACGGTAGTGCGCCAGGCCAAGTTCCGGAAAGCACTGGTGTATCTTTACACGAAGCAATTCACCGGGTTTTTCACACCATCAGATATCCGGTTCTACAAGGGATAGGTCATTAAAATTTTGAACATACATTCCGTAGTATAGTACAATACTACAGGATAAACTTCAAAAGTTANCAACAATTGAATAAACTTTTATCTCAGAAATGGTGAAAGTAATAGAAAATAGGAAGGAGATAGTTTTAAAAGGGGGTAAATAATATATATATATATAAATAAATATAAAAAAAAAGGTTCATTCAAAGGGCGGGGTTAATTCCTGAGGAATTTTCTACCACCAAACCCTTTTGAAATATTAGTAGTAATTTAGCTCTGGAAAAGAAGAAATTATTGCCAAATCTTAAATATTTTGGTAGACAAGAATTTATAATTTGCTGAATGCCAAGCAAATTGTAAATTCTAGTAACTCCTGTTGGCCATTAACAATTACCATGTGGATTCGAGCTATCCCCAAAGTCTACAGAAAATTTGGAAATAAAATTATACGACCGTGAATCGATCTCACTGAACCAAGTCGAGCTCATAGAAGAAAAATCGATAATATGATCAAATAAACTGAAATCAACGGCGGCATCACTACAAAACGATGTTAGATCCACACAACGTATTTTGAGTTTTCAAAAAAAAAAAAAAAAAAAATTAATGTTTGCACATCTCAGCGGGAAAGTAAAATTGCTGATCAATATACTTTAAGAACGTATGCAATTATGCTTTCTTTTATTAGAGTTGGGAGTGCAGCTGTAACTTAAAAGCATCTTCTCAGTCCCCTTTTCGTAATAAAACAATTCTTTAAAATATAAAAATATCTCCAAATTCCACCCGACTCGCAAATCAGTTTTTACAACTAGGTCGATTGCCGTCGGAATTCTCCAAATATTCGAATTCCTTACGATTAGGAATTCTATTCTGCAAATCTTGGGAATTACGGGGCCTTCTCAAAACATATTTACAACGATTGAATTACATTCCTGCCCCTTATCTTAATGAATATATACAGGGTGTCTCAAAAGTAATGTCGTTATTTGTTAATTGTCAAAAATTAATTGTCACCTAAAAAAACTGAAAGAGAAATCGAATTACTTCTCGCTCTTCACAGTTTCATATTTCTAGGTTCAATAAATCCTGAGATAATTCAATTTGGACTGTTCCTTTACTTATTATTATATTAGAAAGATACAAAAGTATGTTTGTCGTTTTTTCTTCCTAACACACACAGAAAGAACATGCCTCTAAATTGCCTAACAAAGCATGCGGAAGTGGTGAATGGCACGTCAGCAAGAAATGAAACAGTTGGCCAAGTATTAGGTACTTGCATAAGTATCTTCATTTGCGCTTGAGCAAATTGAAATCCTAATTAGGTTAAAATCATAAGGAACTTTGAGAGGGCAGTCAAGGCACTAATCACTAAGATATACTTTACTTTATTACACAAGTACGTACACAGCTAAAGTAATTCTTTTTCAATAAATAAGTTCTAATATTTAAGTGTTCGAATGAAAGAGCATTACGATTGTCCATTCCATAGGCGGATACTGCATAGTGCAATACTATACCTATGTAGCTACTACAAAAAATCATTATCTATTTTGGAGTAATTTATCTTAGTGAACAAAAACACTATGGAAAACAAAACAAACAAAAAAAAATGGGGTGAAAAAGTAAAATTGAGTTATGATTTCATCCTCCTGATGATAACCCCATCCTAAAAGTGTGCGTTGACTAATTAGGGATGTCAAGTCGAATAAGGATCTGACAAAAGAGATTCATTTCATCTCGAACACAGGTGTTAGTCAAACATCATTTCTCACGCGTGCCATGGAACTCAGGTAATTCATTTCATTGAGCTTTATTTCATGGGTTTTTGTGCAATTGGGTTCATCTTTCTTGTCTGGGAACCCTGTTGCTAATTTTGAAGCACGTGTAAACGCATTTTGGCTACATGGCGCTTTGCTTCGCAACTAACCAATTTTGCTCTCTGTAGGATTTGATCCCATTTGATTCCGAATGAACATCGGAGCATACAGCGATGACCAGCATATCGAATTCTTGCACTTATTGAGATCCTAGACTTACTATTTAGTTTGAACGAATGATTCACTCGCTATTGAACAATGATTGACCGGACGAACTAGACGTCAGTGGTATTACCTCGACGAAGATTTAATTTTTCTGATTGATTCTCGAATACTGGGTTCGATATTGGACATTTTTTTTACATTTAATTTGTTCATAGTTTTGGGCCTTTCTGAGGCAACCTGGTCCTTACAACGTATATTATAGGTTCGCAAAATTGATAACTATCAACTTTGTTAGAGGCATTTATGCACGAAACTGAGCGACGTCTACAGTTCGCGGTATAGTATTGACTTACTTTGAACTCATGCAATAAATAATTTATTTAACATTTCCAGTGGGGGAAAGATCCTATTGAACTATATACAGGGTTACTTGGGACTAAAATAAGATGATTTCACTCTGTACAATAAGGTAGTAGGTATAACGTTATGTTCCCGTGTAAGATGGAAGTTGGAAAATGTTGGTTTTACGTTTTGTAAAATGACATAAAAACAAAGTTATTAAGATAATCTTTCAAATTCTAGACTGTGTAGCTTGGTGGGAAGCATTTTCGGACATGGCTTTATATAGTGAACTCATCTTATTTTGGTCTCAGGAATGCAGACATTGAATCATGTGCTTGCAGCATCCGAAGTCAATCAATAAGCATCATATCCGTTCAATCATCGGAATTTGTTGTTGACTTTGAGCACTCGTCATCCGCATCGGCATGATTTCACACAGTTGTACAATTTATATACAGGATGGCTCAGCTTTTATATTAAATATTTCCGATGGGCCCATTTACGTGATATTCACATATTGGTATCAACTTTGAGAACCCTCATGTTTCAAAATGAGGGTTCTTATTGATGCCTCATTTTGAACAAAACTTGAGTGTTGCTCTTTGGAGAGTACTTTTCGACAATAAAATATAGAGCGCCTCTATCGGCTTGCTACATTCTTTACATTGTATCTATATTAGTCTGAGTGCAATGGTTTTAGAATACCTCGATCTTAATAATTTATCTTCTTCCAATATCATTTAGACAAATTGCTTGAGAATATCATTGCATGTATCTGTCACTTCACAAAATTGTAACATTCCAACTTACATCAGAGAAACATGAAACATGCAAGTTTACGACAAAATAAATTGAGCTATTATGATCTATTTTTGAACTAGAGAAATTGTTTAAACGAGCAAAGTAGCTGAAACTATCAGCTAATAATATTGCATAAAAAAAATATCCAACATACAGGATGGTACGCAAATATCTTCTTTGACCTATCATATAGTTTGTTCTATATTTGACAGAGTCATTCCTCTGGCTATGGGAAGAGTAATAAATAAAATGAAGTCATGGGAAATCTGGAGAAGAATGACGGGAACAAAGAGATAAGAAATATGGATTAACAATCAAGGCCTTATACAAATACCTAGCCGAAATAATAAAGGTTCTAAAATATTTGTTCAATGCGTGTTATAGTCTTGGTATGAACATTCAGTATACCTGTTAAGGCCATATATGAAATTCGGCATTCTATATAATGCCTAGTCATTCTATAGAATTCCTACAAAGAGGAGTCAATGTATATAAAAAAAGAATATTTCATACATTGACTAGATTTCCGTAGAATGACTAAGACTGTTTTAGTCAAAGTATGTTTATAGAGAAATATTAAAAATCTCAAAGTTTCCTTTTTTTATTTGTAATTTGTAGATTTATTTGAACAATGCTGTAGCATTCCACTTAAACTTCTTCAGAAATCGAAACTTTTTGTCAATAAAAGTTACTTCCGGGGGTCGAACCTGGATCTCACCATAAACATTCGATTCGCCATGGCCCCTAGAGCCTTTCAAAATTCAAAAATTCGAAGCTGTTCAAAAGTTAAGGGGGGGGTGACCAGTCAATCTGGGACATGCTATATACATAGAAAAATATAATCTTACTAAAACTATAAAATGGGTGAAGATTATAAAGAAATCCTCACAAACTTGATCCCTTAACTTCACTCATCATATCTTTGAATAATGAATACTCGCACTTGACAGTCCTTACATAAACAATTTCATTTCCAGACCGATTTCTGGTGTTTTCTCGCAATATAACGATGTAACAATACTACTAATGGAGATTTATTGTTCTGTTAAAATATTGAAACTACAGCTAAAATTTTGTGGGGGTAGTGTTAGATAATCTCACTCTTAGTAGATATACACCAAGAGAGAACAGAAGTTGAAATTGTATTCAAGACCAGGCACAGAAATGATGAAAAGACAAAAAAAAAATCGCGTGAGGTAATATATTTGTTATAAGATTCCACATAGGAAATGAAGAGGAATTTATTGGGGATACTATTGACCACTTTACATCACAGGTAAACGATTCCACAAAGGAAATGAAGAGGAATTTGTTGGGAGACTATTGACCACTTTACATCACAGGTAAACAGTTCCACATAGGAAATGAAGAGGAATTTATTGGGGGACTATTGACCACTTTACATTACAGGTGAACAATTCCACATAGGAAATGAAGAGGAATTTATAGGGAGACTTTAGACCATTTTCATCACTGGTAAACGATAGGTACCTTATCGCTTACCTGTGTTTTTGTCATAATTCCTTCATTACCTTTTTGATGTTCACAAGTAAACGGGAAAAATGTTTGGACACAAAAGCTTCGCTTTCTATTTCTCTGTAAAAAATCTAAAAATAAGCATAATTTCGACTGTGCAATATGAATAGTATTTTTACGTGCATATTTGCTACTATGTATTGAGCGGTACCATGTACAGTATCGAGTGAGTATGTATTGTGCGGTACCATGTGCGGTATCCCGTGAGTATGTATTGAGCGGTACCATGTGCGGTATCGAGTGAGTATGTATTGTGCGGTACCATGTGCGGTATCCCGTGAGTATGTATTGAGCGGTACCATGTGCGGTATCCCGTGAGTATGTATTGAGCGGTACCATGTGCGGTATCGAGTGAGTATATATTGTGTGGTACCATGTGCGGTATCGAGTGAGTATATATTGTGCGGTACCATGTGCGGTATCCCGTGAGTATGTATTGAGCGGTACCATGTGCGGTATCGAGTGAGTATGTATTGTGTGGTACCATGTGCGGTATCGAGTGAGTATGTATTGTGAAGTACCATGTGCGGTATCGAGTGAGTATGTATTGAGCGGTACCATGTGCAGTATCCCGTGAGTATGTATTGCGCGGTACCATGTGCGTTATCGAGTGAGTATGTATTGTGTGGTACCATGTGCGGTATCGAGTGAGTATGTATTGTGTGGTACCATGTGCGGTATCGAGTGAGTATGTATTGTGCGGTGCCATGTGCCATAAATGATCTCGAGTTCGACGTGCATGAATGATCCGTTTATTCTTTACTCAGAAATATTCTTATTTATTTACTTTTCATCCTTCCTGAATAAATTATAATTAAAATAATATATTTCTGTGTTCTTGATCCTAAGTATTTGAGTCGAGGAATCGGAAACAGACGTTCCTCCTTCTCTATGAAGCCTCGGAATGTAAACAAATATTATACTCGAACTGAGGAAGAGGTTTTTTTTCTGAGAAATAGGCTAATGTTTATTAACCCATTCACTTCTATCGTGTCATTAATATTAATTATCAAGCCTTATTTGGTTTGAAATAATTACAAATTATAAAGCTACATACTTAGTAAGAAACTAAAAACAATTTGTAGCCAGCGTCTATGGCACGTTGAATACACCAGTTCCCTTTCGATCACTGAAGTAAAGCAACGGCCAGCGGGGATGTGTCACGTGGGTTTGCGTCCTCGTGTTGCTGCCTATACTTCCGGCCCAATTCAGCCTGAGTAAGCTCAATGCTAGTTTCCAGCGAATGGAGGCAGAAAAGCCCGCCTCGAATGACCAATTGATTTAAAAGATAGGTTGAGCAAAAAAAAAAATGAATTCATCCAAACATGTGCTACTGCTCTATCCATCGTTCTATTTATTCATAATATTAAATGAACATACACATAATAACATACATATAAAAAGCAAAAATACAATCTTTGGATATGTGAAAGGATGAATGAATGTTGACATAGCAAAAAAGATGGAATTGGACAATTGGATAAGAGAAGTAAAATATATTCGGGAGAACTTTATACGAGAATCGAATATAATATATGACAGATAAGGAAAGTAAATGAAAAAAAAAAAAAAAACCAGAACGAAAGAAAAAACGGGGTGAACGCATTGAAAATAATAAACCAAGCGGAGTAAGACCAATTGATAAATATGCAATATTATGGGTTTTGCGTTTTATAAGTATAGATAAACAAAATCAAAATATCTCTTACGCGTTAATTTCAGATATTTTGCATTTTTAATAAGCACAATAAAGCGCAAATATTGAAGCATGTTCGCAATCGCGTGTTCGATGGAAAATACGAGTAGGAACATGGATCGATATTTGCGTTTTATGTGGTTAGAGCTTCTCTAGATTTGTTGGAGTGAAAACTTATCCCCCGAACCTTGATAATTTGATTGTATAATTATTAATCAGTAGTACAAGAAGGGAGATTAAGGATATCACGATTCTTGTTCTTCGATCTGTTATTGCTGTGGAGATTAGAAAAAAAAAACATTTTGCCTTTTGTTCAGAGTGACTTGAATCCTGGGCAATCGAGGCAACTTTTTGACGAGGGTCGATCGGCAATATGGCTTTGTTATGTAAAGATATCAACCTTGCATTACTTTTCTAAACAGTGAAACAGTCCGAAAAGAAATTTCTGAAAATTATCATTAACAACGCCATCGAAACACCCTTTTTTAGTTACTTAAAATTTTATTTGGTGATTTTTGATTTTTAAAAGGAAAATCTTCGAGAAAAGAAAAATGCGAGATCGAATTACCCCTGAAACTTTATTATTTTGAAGTCTTATAACCCTCTTTCTTTTCTTTCAGCGGTAAAAGAATATTAGACATTGATATCAGATAAGACTGGCCCCCTCCACTTAACTATGCTTCCTCCTGTATTAGAAAATGCCACTTGAGCCTTTCCTTTCAAGTGTGCTTTTCGTCATTTTTAAGAGTGTTCTTTTCCTGTGAGCATATTTTATTTTCTCAAAACAAATACCTACATTTGCTTGATTTGTTTGAATTCAAAAAATAATAATTGAGTTTCCTTAAATATAGGTAGCCTTACAGACATTTTATGTTCAGCAAAAGGATGTTCCATTGACACAGAGGATATAACCATTATCGTAAAATTAGCCAAATTTGAGATTTGTATGGCATATGACAAGTCTTTATTTGCTGCGAAAGTTTTCAGCTTTCATCTATTTTTAGTGTTTAAGAATTGACAAGAGTCCCTTCCAGAATCAAAATATGAATTATAATCAGTAGCACAAGAAAATTATTTGTGATCTAATTTTATTAATAATATTGCAGAGTTAATTCTTTCTAAGCACTATCATTGGTGAAAGCCACCCTCGGGTACCTTAACACTCAAGCTCAAGTGTGATTCATTTCGTTCATGAACTTTTTAAAATTATAAATAGTGAAACATATTCTCCTTTGGTAAAAATAGACACACATAATAACTAGCAGGTTCAATGGTAATTTTCCACAATTTATTTGACATCTCTAACATACCGTTCTTGCCGAACGCGGAAAAACACACAAAATATTTCTCCAGAAATGAAATATGCCGAGTATCTCAAAGAGGCAGTCAGTGTGCTTTCAGAGATGGAGATAATTGAACAGACAAGAATGTCTTGTCTGAGTATCTGCAATATAATTGAGAAGAATCCTGCAGCTAAATTCAAGTCAACGTCATTAAAATTGTAACATTATTCTATGAAACAGAAAACTTTTGACGAGACCTTTGCGTAAATTGAATTTTAATTGATATGGCACAATTTCTCTTATAGCTTCAAGTGATGAGGATTTTAATTATAAAGCAGGCAACAAGATGATAAGGCTTTTGTTGGAGCCTTTTCTCATAGTCTGCTGCGATGTGAGAGTGAAGATATGAAGATTATTTGAAACAAGGTATGACATAGTCTTTATAGAAATCAAGCCTGTATCAACACCTCTGTTGGAGCCTTTTCTCATAGTCTGCTGCGATGTGAGATGAGAGTGAAGATATGAAGATTATTTCAAACAAGGTATGACATAGTCTTTATAGAAATCAAGTCTGTATCAACACCTCTGTTGGAGCCTTTCCTCGTGGTCTGTCGTGTAGAAGATGGGACTGAAAATAATACCTGTGTATATATAAATATCAAATCCTAAATTTGCTTGGTCCCTGCCTTTGTACCTTTTATAGTTTACTTATTTTTTTGTTTGAAAAGTTGAATGGGGTAGATACTTTCCCAGCTAACACTGTAGAGGGATTAGAATATGAAATACCACACTCATTAAGTGTATTTAGATTGTATAATTTCGTGTACTGGATTCTTCTGTGAACTTTTCAGAGTGGTTGCTGATTTTTTATTTTTTTTGTCATTGTAGCTAAGTGTGGGTACTATCGATAAAAAGTGATATTTGAAACATTACTACTCAGATTTTTAAATAAAAAATGGAAAAGAAATCTATTCAGTCCAAATAACGTGGAAAAATTTCGACACTTAAAATTTGCATATAATATTTAAAGCAGTGCTACTATGTATTGGTAGAACACAATCATGCATGTGGCGGCGGCGTGTACTTCTTCAAGTCCCGGTTGTCTATAATTATTATCATTTATAAAAAAATGGTATCATTGATTTAATTAGATAGGTGTAAGAAGGTTTTGTAGGATTCTGCTAAATATTCTTTACTCAGCTATAAATTGGAATCATACAGGGGAATGAAAAAGAATAGCTCGATCTGTTTCTGCGAGAAAATTGAACTTCGGTATAAGGAACTTCATCACACTCTTGTGTTAATTCAAAAATATGAAATGACTTCAGATTATTAAAACAAAGTATTGTAACTATTTGAAAGTTACAATAAATTGCTGTAACTTTGACTTTCAGATTAGAAATTTAACCCAATCTCTCAAATTAATGGTGATTGGCTGGAGATCCTTAGGGGAGAGAAGGATTATACGCATCTTTTATGTACACTGAATACAATATTCAACTGATTTTGGGGGAAGTGCCCTTCATCAAAATCTTTTGAGTCAACTTATTGACAAAATATTCCGACAAATTAAAAGTCGTATTTCAGGATTAATTTATTCAATAATGTTACTATTTTTTAAAAAATATAAAACTGAACATAGCAAGCCTGTATCAACATAGTCATACAGGGGAATGAAAAAGAATAGCTCGATTTTTTTTAATTTGGCTTAACGTCTCTTTAACATCCATTGGTCATTCAAGACGGGGGTTTTACTCTCCATTCCCTGGAAACTTGCAAACCAGCTACCCACATTGACCTCACCCGGCCTGGGTTGGGCCGGAAAAATGAGCCAACGATACGTGGTGTTTCAAAGCGGTCACCCATCCAAGTACTGACCACGCCCGACGGTGCTTAACTTCAGTGATCTGACGGGAACTGGTGTATTCAACGTGGTATGATCGTTGGCTGTAATAATTTTTAATTTTAATAATTAAAAATTGATCAACCCTGAAAAAAGTCGTATGACGAAAATTAAAATTAAAAATTATCTCCATCAAAAAAGAAAATTTAGTTTCCAAAGACATTTACATATTAGATTAAGAAATGAATATAATTGGACTGAAGTGACCTGTTTTTCTCTTTTAATTAATATCCCCTCCTTACGAGATTAGTCTTTAAAATAACCCGGTATTAGTTAATTATGTCTATATCACTCCGAACACTCACGTACAGCGAGAAGTCTATAATTTCATTAGATCCTTTAGATACGAGGTGCTCTTATTAATTTTATAAGATGTAAGAAGTAAAAGTTACTTACAATGTTTTCCGCAGAAAATAAACTGTGGGAATTTAATGCTACAAATTCTAGAATTAAATCACACTCGAAACTTTCATTCTGGAGCAGATGAAGAGTTGTTAAAGGTAGGTGTAGGGAGTGAGTTTTATAAAACCAATACACGAGAATCCTCCGCATAAAAGGAACGATATAGGGATTATATGAATCATAGAGATCTAAAAAAAGAAGCAGAGCTCAATATCGAATTTCGAAAAACACTAAAACACATATTTATAATTACCAAAGTGGAAACATTTTCTTCAAGTTTGTGCCATTTTCAGTGTGGGCCACAGGGGGGCTAACTTTGAATTCTAAAATAGAACTACCAATGTTTTATTACTTTTTAGAATGTAAAACAAAATTAAATAATTTAGAGATGTATTTGAGATCTGCAATTTGAAGAGATTTTGAATATTTTACTTAGCCATAGCTATTTTTTGACGAAAGTGCGATAAAATGGAAAGGCTCTCATTCTCGAAATAAAACTGAACGTTCTTAGTGTTTTTCGAACTTTAAAACCGTACTCCTGACATGAGTTCCACTCATGTTCGGACCAATGATTTTTTCATATTGGTAAGACATTAACATTGAACACATTTTTAGCCAAAGCCTGAGATCTGAAATTCAACAAGGAATAACTCCGGCCCTGTTTTAATTACCGATCTAAGGTGAACCTTAAAATAATTCAATTATTTTATACTTATCAAAAATTTAATTATATCGTTCTGTTTTAGATTTCAAAGCTGAAGCCTCCCCTGAAAGTGTCGAACATTTTAAAACCACTGGAGAAAATTTCTCCTTTAGAATAAAGAAATATGAGTTTCAGCGCCTTTCGAAATTTGAACCTTGATCAAGATTTTGAGACGCCCTTTTTTAGACACCCTGTATACACAATTTCAGCCCCTCCGAGTGACTGAGCTATTTATATTATTTCCATTGACCTTTGTGAAATAGTTTGTGAATCACAATGAATCCCCAAAAGGGACAATGAATCTCAATGTGCGAGCTGTTGAAATGAACCTAGAGATCTGGGAATTGTTTTAAAATAATCCTTGGATCATTTAAATCGAATTAAATTATGGATGAACGTAATTTTTACTCACTTTATGTATGGTTCATACTTGCTCACAAAAATACTAATCCATGTTCAATAAGGTTACACTACACTATACATGAATCAGTATTCATGTCATTTAGACATGATCATAATATCTGAACGTACCCCAACCATACCTAAAGTGACTGAAAATCACATTTATCCAAAATTAAAAACAAACCCGAGATTTCTAGCTTCAAAATAAAAGATTCGATAGAGCACTTTTGAACCGAAAAAATTAGGTTTTTCAGAACACAGATTAAAATATTGCTTTTTCCTGTTTACTGCAATCAGTCTTTAATATACACCGACTCTTATTCCCTGACATGGAACATTGTCCTCGACTGTTTTCTATGAAATTTTCAATTACTTGCTTTTGCTCTTAATTGTATCATTGTGGATTAATTTGAGTTAAAAATCTCAAGGTGACTATAGATATTGTGATGTTCCAGCAGGCGTATTTGGGGTAATTTTATTAAATCAAGTATGAGACATTCTCCGAGACGAAACATTTTTTTTACTTCGCTCATGAAAATTAGTAAACTCGTTCATCATGTTTGCAAAGCACTTGGGGAAAAATGACTCAAGTGGGAGTCGATGGGTGATGGAAATGGGGAACATGAAAATTGAAGACTCAATGAAATTCAATTAGCCACCGCTGCAAAATTGTTATTGCCAAGTTGAAGCAAATTGCTTTTAAATATCCTTGCTATCCCATTTTAAATCTATATATCTGAGCGCACGGCAGTGCGCCAGGCCAAGTTCTGGAAAGCACCAGTGTATCTTTACACGAAGCAATTCACCAGGTTTTTCACACCGTCAGATATCCGGTTCTACAAGGGNTCAATGATAATTTTTTGTGAGATTTATATAAAAGGGAAATATGTTGCATGTATGTTTGTTTGTCCGCAAGGGCAGAATATATCGAAAAATTGACGGGAATGGACCCCTTAAAATCATAGGCTGCGACCCCAGAAAATTTACCAGAGTTCAATAAAGTCGAACCGTTTTCTCAAGTTACCGCCGATTTTCCGATTTTTGAGCAAGTCACGGTCCAATATCTCAAATTTTGTCGCGACAACATATCAACTCAAAGTGAGAATGTTTTAGGTGTTCTTTTAATACTTAATTTAAGACATAGTTTGCAAAATTATGATTAGCCGTTTCAGAGTTACAAGTTCGAATCCGGGATCGGAAAAAATAAAATTTCGAAAATACTAATTGTTTATGTTTACCCAAAACGATATGAGATATCGACAAATTGATAGGTGTGGAATAATAATCACAATTCAAACTTGTCCTACCGTTTTTGAATTACGGATTTTCCGATTTTTGGTGTCACTAATTGTTCAGCCAAAGATATAGAAAAGTAGATGGAATAGACCCCCTCCCCCCCCCCAAAAGAAATATAACTATAGACTTATAGACTGAATCGCCAGAAGTATTATCAAAATCAAAAAATGTCGAGCCGTTTACGGCCGATTAGCGATTTTTGTATGAAATTTAGAAAATATTAATTATCCAGCTAAAACGCTATTTCGGGTATCACTATTTGCTTAGCCAAAATGGTAAGAGATTTAAAAAAATTAATGGACATAGACCCCTTTAAATCTATAGACTGAGACCCCAGAAATATTAACAGAATAAAAAAAAAATGTCTAGCCGTTTACGACTGACTCCGATTTTCGTATGGAGCTTAGAAAATTCTAATTGTTTAGCTAAAACGCTAAAAGATATCAATAAATTTCACCGTTTTGGAGTTACAACTGATTTTCCGATTTTTGTATGGGTGTCACTAATTTTTTAGCAAAAGCGGTAAGAGATAGCGAAAAATGAATGGGCGTAGACCCCTAACTATAGACTGAGACCGCAGAAATATTAACAGAATAATAAATTAAAAAATATCGAGCGGTTTGCGGCCGAATTTTGTATGGAACTTAGAAAAAATTCTATTTGTTTAGGTAGAAAGGTATGGGATAACGAAAAATTAATGGCCATAGACCCTCCCATAAAAAAAAAACCATAGACCCTCCCAAAAAAAAAGGCCAAGACCCCAGAAATATTATCAGAATTCAAAATTGTTTATCCAAAACAGGAGGGATATCAAAAATTGATATCCTACCGGTTCCCGAATTGACCCCCCCCCCCAAAAAAGAAAAATTAGATTGAGACCCCAGAAATATTATCAGCATTAAAAAATTTTGAGTCGTTTACGGACGAATTTTGTATGTAATCATGGAATAATGTTAGAACGGGAACGGTCATGATTCTAATGTGCCAAGCAAAATAGGCGCAGAATTCTGGACATGAGATAAATTATCAGAACTAAAAAATGTTAAATCGTTTTCGAGATAAAGCTAATTTTTCGGTCAAATTCTGCAAATTTTAACCGTCGCGAAGCACGGTAGTCATAAAAAAAAGCAAAAATATTTTTTTTGTCCTTTTCATACAGTAATTTATATTTTAGGACCCTCTATCTTATAACGGATACATTGATGAGTGATGGACCTAATAAATAATTTGAAATATTTACCTGTAGATCAATCCTTTTTTCATTTCAGATAATTGTTAAGAGTCGGTACCGAATCTTCATAACTTCATGGAGGTGGATTATCAAACGAGATCAGTAGCCGGACTCGGCAAATTTAGGAAGAAATGTTCTGCTATCCCTGTTCCTCCACCCCGAATACCCTCACCAATGCCACCGCCCTCTCTCAAAAGGTAATCATAATTTTGAAGAATGTTTTTAGTAATCAGAGTGATTATAAAAAGGACTCTGTGTTTGTATGTCAGGATCACTGAGAAAATAAAATTAAAATATAAATTCAGGTACACGTACAGAATTATGACGTCATTATTCATGTTCACAATTCACCACAAGTAGGATGTATTAATGGCAACATTTTTCTGTCGTAAAAATGAAAGATCTCCATGATATTTGAAAATTAAGCTGCAAGAAACAACAGCTTATCAGGTGTCATCCTTAGGAGTCATGTCATGTTGAGTTCATCCCAACAACAGCTAATCAGGTGTCATCCCTAGGAGGCATGATATGTTAAGTTCATCCCAACAACAGCTAAGCAGATGTCATCACTAGGAGGCATGATATATTGNAGGAGGTATGACATGTTAAGTTCATCCCAACAACAGCTATTCAGGTGTCATCCCTAGGAGCTATTCAGGTGTCATCCCTAGGAGGACAGACAAATAAGAGGCATGACAAATAAGTTCATCCCAACAACAGCCATTGTTGCCTTCCAAAATCTTAATACTTAAAATATTATTTTGTTTTTGTATAGTCTTATTTTTAGACATTAAATGCGATTCCAGCCAGCTTTTATGGCACGTTGAATACAACAGTTCCCATTATTGTGTCAATGTATATTTCCGCTCTCGTGATGCTGTCTATTTTTTGGCCCGGCCTGGGTGAGTTCAATGTGGGTAGTTGGTCTGTAAGTTTCCAGCTAATAAAGGGTAAAACCCCAGTCTCGAATGACCAATACATGTTAAAGTGACTTTAAGCCAAAATGTCTATCATTATAATGACCGAGTGACGTTGAGATCTCGGTGCACCAGGTCATGCCAGTGCATCAGTTCATTAGGTAATGCGCATCTGCATATTTATTGTTTACTGTAAGTAGAAAGAACGACTTACACGATATATCTGTGTTTTAGTGGATGTGCCAAGTTACTTGATATTTTACTCCTTAGAGTGCAGTACATGTATGTTATTTTCTTACTTCACGAAAGTTTTCATACAATTCATATTTTTCATTTCTCTCCATTATTCACCATCCACATTGATGACTTGACTTGTTGGAGTAGATTGCTGCCTTTTCACAACAGCCATCAATATTAAGTTATTGTTTTTTGGGTTAACGTCTCTTTATCAGCTGTGCTATCGGTCATTCGAGATTGGGGTTTTATCCTCCATTCGCTGGAAACTTACAATCTAGCTACACCCACAGTCAGCCTGGGTTGGGCCAAAAAAAGACAGCGTTACTAAGGGCTCTAAACTACTTGGTCACACACGAAGTAAAACCTCACTGGACGTTGCTTAACTTCAGTGATCTAACGAGAACTGGTATATTTAACATGTCAAAGACGCTGGCTAGTTATATATTGATTTTTCTGTTTGATCAAATAGCGAATATTGATTTCAAGTTGCCCGGAGACACCACGTATTGTTGACTCCATCGAGGTGCACTCAACCCCATGATGAGAAGCTGTCTTTGTTTAGTGGATATTGTCATGTTACTTGATATTTTATTTATTAGCATGTTGATTACAATGAAACTGCAGGGGAGGTTATGTCTTACTTAATCTAATAGTAAAAAGAGGCGTCAAACCACACCTGCCCTAAAAACGGAAAACCGAGTCTTAAAAACCGCTAAAGAATGGCATGAACTGCCAAGGATGACTTCGATTGCACCCAAATATTTTGGGGTACAATTATAGCCCAGATGGGATCTATATCCCAAATTTAATCCAAATCGGTCAATGCTAAGTGCAAAAGTGCCATTCACGGGGTACGGCGGACAAACGGATTTTTTTAATTCGATTTTTGGATTCTACGTACCTTGAAACGTAAAATATCAAATTTTGAGGTTTTCTTTTGTTCGTGACAATTCCAAAGGTTCATTATTTGAAAATAATGAACCAAAATAATATTCATATTTATGTAGCTGTTCCTTAATAGACTAGTCTCAACTAGCAACGTATCATCCAAATTGGACTTGCCATTCTCAAGATGGGTATGAGAATAAACATCTGACAAAAGTACTGAATCAAAATCAATGAAATGAACCTGGGGCTATGATATTATAAACGGAAAATAACCCGGAATGCCAGTTTGATACTCTCTTGACTCTGAGGACTGCTTTTTGCTAATTAATTAAAACATTCTACCTATTATTACAATGACATCACAAAACTACTGTTTTTATTAAAATATATATTTAACTGGTTGCAGGTCTCTATTGAGACTGCAATTATCACTGCGACCTTTATTTAGATCTATTGTGACCAGTATTTTAGTGGATCAGGATGATCAGGTGTTCACGTTAGCGTTGTAGTCTTTTATAGAAAAAAAATCTTAAATAAATTTAAAAAAAAATAATTTTGAAAAAATAAATTATTGGGTCTCCTGGTCTCACTTTGGGGGCAAGCCCCCAAAGTTTTGAAAATCGAAAAGCCCTTAACACCAGCCATAACATATCAAAATTTTACGTTTCTACGACTAACCGCTAAAAAGATAAAAATTATTTTCAAAAAACAGAATATTGGGCCCCCAAAAACTATACAGCAAATTTCCTTCATGTCCTAAATATGTACCAAAATTTGTCAAAATCAGATGAAAATTGCGGCTCGTATCGCGTAACGTACATATAAGTGCATTTCGGGATGTATACCGGGGTCAAATGTGTAGTTCAATAACGTTCACAAAAAGGGGTGGATGGAGTTAGATTCGAACCAATAGCCTTCGGGTTACGAATCTACCGCCTTAACCAACTGAGCTACTCTCGTTAGGCAGCGATATTATTTTTCATGACGGATACATTTTTTTAAACTGAAATTCTCATCTATTATGAGAAAATGAAATTCTCCAATGTTGTCAAACATTTAGAAAAGTAGATTTCTCAATAGTACTGCTCTGCTACATCCTGTAAGAAAGCAATTTGAAATCTGTTCCGTGGCATCTGGGGTGTTGATAAAATCATATTAAAATGGAAATTCATTACAGGATGTCTTCATTGCGATATCAGATGCAATAAATAAGCTGAGCTCCCAATATCGATTTCTTCATTTCGAATTTACAATTAATTGTGTTACACTTCTTTTCGAATGTTTTACATTTTTTATTCATACACAAGTCCCCAAAGGTGTGCTCGTATTTAATCGAACGAAGAATGATATCTAATTTTTCCGATTTTTCTTTAAACGACTGGCTGTTTGTTCTAAGATAACTCTCGAACGTCATGTCTGATTTAATGAAACTTCTTAAGTATGGACATTCATTACGTTCATGGAATTCGCAAATTTGTTTTCGGGCTCCATTTGAGCCCGAGAGTATGCTACTAGTGGTTCTGTGAACTGTAGGCATCACTCACTAAAGTGGACACCATTCAAAAATCAAATCAAACTCCATGAAATAAGAGAATGTTGTCTTTCAGCAACTTTTCCACCCTGTGAATAGAACGGGATGAAAGTATTTCCCTCTGAAAATTTTCTGCAAGTGAAAAAGTGTTTTCCAGATTGATTGAATTTAATGAACACCTGACTCATAAAATTAATTTAGCAAGTAATTTATTATTATTTACTCCTGGGTTTTTGGCGGAAGGGGAGACACTGGGTTGGGGCGTGTTTTGCCAAATTATTTTGATATTTCACTCTCGACCATTTAACAATTTTTTGTCATCTACTGGGCTCTTTGTGTTTTTTTTTTCAGCAATAATCAGGAATCTGATGAGGAAATGCTTGATATAAATTTATTGTTAGGTATTTTTTTTAATTGGTTCTGCAGAGTGAATTGGATATTCAGATATTTTGGTCCACCATTATATAGATTGTACTTATAAAATCATGGAGCTTGTCGAATTGACAAATAAATCATCAGATCACTTTTCAGGACAGGAGACTAGTTTCATGCGATCAAAACATCTAAACCGCCGAATACCATTTCGAAGCCTCTGCAAATAAACTATTCTTTCTGTTGTATTCAGTACCTAATGAGCACAAATGCCTTTTTATATTTTTCAGAGTACCACCGTCCGGTTTAAGACAACCTGCAATTATCAGTTCCAAGAAAGAAAAGACATGTTCGCTACAATTAGACAAGGATATGGCTGACACTTGGATAAACCCCAGGATTTTACTGAAGGTAATCAAAACCATTTTATCTGAATGTTGAAGTATCTCAGAGCTGTGAAACAATAATTTTGTTAATAATTATGAATAATATTTGAAGCCCCAAAAATCTGTCAGTTTTTGTACTTCTTGAATCTATTTTGCCTTTTTGAAAAACCACACGAGGGAGCAATGAAAATTTTGAAACGTGACTATTCTCTCTGACCTTTTTCCCCTTTTTATTCTCTCTTCTCAGTGGCCACTTTGACCCTGCATGTCGCGTCTGTTTTGAAAAATCCCCATAGCTTTTGTTAATGAGCGCCCATTACAATAATGTTTCTGCCACACATTATAGCTCCGTATGCTGTATACCGTTAATGAAACAAATATTATTCTCCCCCCCCCTTTCATTATCCACGGATGCTGTGCACTGCAAATTCTGTTCATTTATAATATTTTCACTCCCACCACTTTTGACCTTTGATTTACACATTCTCCAAGCGAGGTTTGTGAAAAGAACTCATTAATTAAGTCTGATTGTATTCGTAAGGTAGTCTGGGGACAGACAGTTCTATTGATTATTCGATTAGAACAATGGAAAGAAATACTATAAAGAGTTCCACAGCTATCCGTTGACACTAAAAAAAAAAAAAAAAAAAAAATTCACTCGCTAAACATTTAAATCTTTTAAAGACACCTATTGTGGTCATATATTATCCAAAGAGTAGGCATATTCAACTTTGTTTCATAGGAACACGAAGACACCTCTCCTTCGAATGCTAGGTACCTATTTGGAGTAAAATTTGTGAAATCAAAATGTCAACAAAGACCTTTTGAATATTCTAGGCTTGGATACACGGAAAAACTCTACACATTTGAAAAGGGTTTCGGAAAATGCTGACCAATAAATTCTCAAAATGACTATGTGATTTTTTAGAATCTCTAAAATGATTAATTGCTGTTTTATTATCTACAATTTGTAGCCGTATTTGTACTTACTTAGGTATACTTCGATCGAATATGAGGATCAGAAGTAAATTTATACTGCTTACCTAGTCAGTTAAATGAATTATAAATAAGATAAGAGAGGAAAAATCTGGTGTGAACATCACGCGACTTTTTTCTTCTTAAAAAATTCTTATAACTAGCTGAGTACCCGAACTTCGTTTCGAGAAGAGGGAGAACATGGGGAGTAGTAACGGGTTGTTAAGCTGTGTAGAACGTGTTGGGTAGGTTCCAAAAAAAAAAAAAAAAAGCGTGTTGAAGTCTGCTGAGTTTAGACTGACAAACAAACTTGTTGTTCAAATCTATTAAAGTATAGATAAAAACCTATTCGCAGACCCACTGAAAGTACATACAAAATTTCCTTAAAATCGGTTAAGCCATTTTGGAGGAGTATGTTAACAAACACCGTGACACGTAAATTTAATCTATCTATTATAAAAAATTATCTTTATTAATATTCAATTTATACTTTATTGTTCTTATTATATTGAACTACTACAATAGGCACTAAGTTTTAACTTATATCACTTACCGCTCACTTTTTAGGCGGAAACCGCCAAAAAGCGGCCGAAAACCGTTAATACCGCAAACGGTTAATTTTTTTTTTTTTTTTTTGCTTAACGTCTCTTTAACATCTATTGGTCATTCAAGACGGGGGTTTTACCCTCCATTCGCTGGAAACTTGCAAACCAGCTACCCACATTGACCTCACCCAGCCTGGGTTGGGCCGGAAAAAGCCAACGATACGTGGTGTTCCCGAGCGGTCACCCATCCAGGTACTGACCACGCCCGGACGTTGCTTAACTTCAGTGATCTGACGGGAACTGGTGTATTCAACGTGGTATGATCGTTGGCAACGGTTAATTAAACTTCAATCAAAGTTGTCTTTTCGCAATACGCAATCAATGCATAAAAGTAATATTTATAGGCACTGAGTTTTAAGCTCTAGCACTTACCGTTTTCTTTTTAGGCGGGATTAATTAAAACCTCTAAAAAGGGTAATAGCGATCTGAATAATGTTTGACCCAATAGGTCCTAGTTACTAGGAGCTTGTAGGATTTTTACTTTCTCTTCCATAGAAGATAAAGTATTGTATTCGTGCAGAAATTTTAGACATATTTTGGCTCAAAAAATCGTTTGACGGGAAGCCAAAGGCCAAAATAAAGATCAAATGTATTCGGCTATATTGCTTTTGGGCCATATTTTCAAAAATTTTGGGTCATTTTTGA
>CM022875.1:21810317-21824758 GCA_012654025.1 Pachypsylla venusta
CGAATGGCTAGTCACAATTTTGCAAAATATGTCCTAAATGAAGGATAAAGATGTTACCTAAAACTTTCTCGCTTTGAGTTGATATGTTGTCGCGACAAATCTTAAGATGTTGGCCAAAATTCGGAAAATTTTGAGCAAGAAATTGGAAAATCGGCCGTAACTAAAATGACCAGACAATACCGTGCCTATAACCTTCCCCGGGTAAAAACAAATAAGTGTGCAAAGTTTCGTACAATTCCGAGTTGTAGTTCGTAAGTTATAAGCGAACAAACAAATAAACAAACAAACAGACATTCACTTTTATATATCTGTACTTCAAAGGTAAAGGGTCGCAACTCCAAAAAATTTCGAAAATGAGATTTTTATATATTTGGAATCGGGAGAATCAGGCGGATCCAATGTTGTAATCTATTTTCTCCTAACATGTATATTTTTTGAAAAATTTAAGAGGTAAACAATCGTAAATCCATGGTACCTAAGGTAGACAATCGCAAGTCCCGATCTATCGTTGTAACTGAAGAAAAGAAATAAATAAATTTAAAAATTAAATGGTAAAATATTGCAAGTGCCTCGTTTGTTGTTAGTGCGTATATTTTTATGAGTAGTGATTGGTTCAGGTGAGGTAAAGAGTAGCATATCCTCGCCTTGGTAATAAATCCAACGGTACGAATAAAATAAAATGAATAGTTTTAAGGTAAAGGATTGTAAAATCCGTCCCTGTTCTTATCAGTCTAGAAGTTACAGGTAGACAAAAGCTAGTCCTGGAGTTACGATTTTTTACCAAAATCTAAAAGTTCAAAACCAATGCAGCGTAGGACTTACTATACTCAGAGGAAAGATTCATAAAATATGTCCGTTAAAAGATCGCAAATCCAGGACTTGCTTCCTTTTACTTTTTCGAATCTTTGATGGGTCGTTCAAACTACTTGTCTGAACATGTCTTATGTCGGCAGCTAGGTATCATGGTTCCAGCAAAATTATTCTTTTTTAGTCTTCAATACTGTTACTTGAAGAAGTAAGCTGTGTTCTTTTCTTGTGTCTAATTATTTTAAATTTAAATTATAATA
The DNA here is from genome assembly GCA_012654025.1 of Pachypsylla venusta. Taxonomy (NCBI): domain Eukaryota; kingdom Metazoa; phylum Arthropoda; class Insecta; order Hemiptera; family Aphalaridae; genus Pachypsylla; species Pachypsylla venusta. The sequence continues at coordinate 21,811,385 of CM022875.1, forward strand.
TTTTTCCACGTTTTTTTTTTGATTGTGAACGTTAGTGAACTTCACTTTTGACCCCGGTATACATCCTGAAATGCACTTTATGTATGTTTGTGTGTATAGTGCATAATAATAATTATGTGTATGACTGTTTGTCACGCGATACAACCCACAATTTTTGATCCGATTTTGACGAAATTTGGTATATATGTTTAGGCCATAAAGGAAATTGTTGTATAGTTTTTGGGGGCCCAATATTGTGTTTTTTAAAAATGATTTTTATCTTTTTAGCGGTTTGTTGTAGAAACGTAAAATTTTGATATGTTATGGCTGATGTTAGGGGCTTTTCGATTTATGAAAAATTTGGAGGACCTCCAAATTTTTCATACTAATATTTTGTTTTTTTAAAATTTGATTTTTTTCTATAAATGACTACAACACTAAGTGAACACCAACACTAAGTGAACACCTGATCAGCTTGATACACTAGTTTAGATATTTTTAATTATGGAACATACTCGTAAAAGAAAATTCACCAGGAGCAACAGTTCGAGATCTCTGAGAATTCTTTCTTTAGTACGCACTGGCAAAGGTAAGATTTCTGAGAATTTTAATAATAATTCTATTATTTTATTATCCCTACGATGGTCACCAAATTTTAACAGGAAACTTAACAGACGATATATCGTCTCCCGTTAGAGTTTGGTGAAACCCGTCAGAAGTTTGTTAATTATCAAGTTCTATGTCGTAGTCGACCTCAGTGGTACGGTTAATTGTAAGACAACATAGACTTGTAACTGGGAGGTTGAGGGTTCAAGTCAGAACGCCCAAGCATAATTCATATTTTATAATACATTTTTTAAAAAATTGGCCAGCTTTGTACAAACCTGTAGGTAGACAGAAAAAAAAATTGCACTAACGATTCTTTACCGTTCATTCAAATATTACTGAAACTGCGTAGAGGTGTAAGACCATAAATAAAATATTTTGAACTTGCGATTATTTACCATTCATTTCAAAATTAGAATAAAACATTAGTTCAATATTAATCAAACCACTGAAGAGTTGTAAGTCCATAAAACATTTTGGACTTGCGATTTTTTACTGTCTAGAAATATGTAACCAAACCAATGTCATTGTTGTGATGTGTAATAAAATAATTATTATGTTTTCCCATAATGTACAATATTTTTTGGAGAACCCAGGCACTTCCACAGTCATATTTCCAAAATTGTCAAAGTGTTAATTTTCAATTTTATTAGTTATAGAGTATTGGATTTATAAAAAAAAAANAAAAAAAAAAAAAAACCTAACGGCATTGATTATGATTTTTTTTTTTTCTTTCTTTCTTACTAATTTTTCAGATTCCACAAGAGTAGACCCTGTGCCCGTGAATAAACTACAAACCTCAAGAAAGCTGAATAGTTCGCGCAAACCAGATGACATTGGAGTTCAAAAGACAAGATCAAGAAGTGAGTAATAAACTTTGCAGGTTTCTAGGTTATACATCCTAGCAAGAATTTGTCCGTCTGTCTCTGTGTCACTTAAGAAATGCCTACCCTAAACTGAGCTAGAATATAAAAATATTTATTTTATGCGTTTTCAATAACTTAATCATTATTTTTCCTTTCAGGTGACACGAGTGTAGAACCTGCACCCCGCAAGATATTCAAAAACTCAAATACGCTGATTAACACCCCCATGCAAGATGATGTTGCCACTCACACAGATCGACCTGTGGAAACCGCCATTCAAGATGATGTTTTTGGCACTCACATAGATCGACCTGTGGAAACCCCCATTCAAGATGAAGTTTTTGGCACTCACATAGATCGGCCTGTGGAAACCCCCATTCAAGATGATGTTTTTGGCATTCACACAGATCAACCTGTGGAAACTCCCAAGCAAGATGATTTTGGCACACACACAGATCAACTTGTGAAAACCCCCATTCAAGATGATATTGGTACTTCTACAGATCAACCTGTGGAAACCCCCATTCAAGATGATGTTGGCACTCACACAGATCGACCTGTAGAAACCCCCATTCAAGATGATGTTGGCACTCACACAGATCGACCTGTAGAAACCCCCATTCAAGANTAAAATCGGCCGTAACTAAAATGGCCGGACAATACCGTGCCTATAACCTTCCCCGGGTAAAAACAAATAAGTGTGCAAAGTTTCGTGCAATTCCGAGCAGTAGTTCGTAAGTTATAAGCGAACAAACAAACAAACAAACAAATAAATAAACAAATAAATAAACAAACAAATAAATAAATAAATAAACAAACAAACAAACAAACAGACATTCACTTTTATATATATAGATGTCCTCAATCACTTACTTTGTTATTGGTCGTATTGAGTCTTTTCAATATCCATTATGACCTCAATCACTTAGTTTGTTATTGGTCATATTGAGTCTTTTCAAGATGCATTATGACCTCAATCACTTAGTTTGTTATTGGTCATATTGTGTCTTTTATTCAACCTCATGTTAATCATAATTCTCTTATTGACGCTAAACATAGTGGTGATATCACTGAATATTTTGGTAATGTCTGCGATATATATTTTTACTGAAAGTCAAATTTTTTTATATAAAAATATTTTACAAAACATTCAAAAATGAAGCAAAAATTCCAACCATGCAAATCACTTTGTTCTTGTATGAATTATTTAGTAAGTTCCCGTATTGTTTCAGTACGAGTAGCTACTCAGTTTATCGTATGTACTTACGTAATGTTATTCCCTCACAACCTACACCATATCATTTTATTATTTTTTCATGTTGTGTATTATGGAAATTGAAAAAGAATAATAATAACAATAATAGATTCTGCAATTTTTTTCTCTCCGTACTTTTTTTTTTTGGTTTTCAACATTGTTTCCCCCTAAATTTATCAGGTGGCGAGCTTTCAATAGCACTGAGACTATCATTGTCAGGCGGATGTTGACTCTAAGGCGTTCAGATAATGATAGCCCCAGTACTATTGAAAACTAATAATTTTTAGAATGGTTAGGTATTATCTCTTTTAAATGTTTGTTATTAATTATTTTACGATTCCTTTAAATATTTGATTGTTTTCCGTTTTTTTCTGTAAATTTGAATGAAAACTAGACAGCAGTTACTTGTCCCAAATAATTCTCCAACTCTGAGGGTAAATAATACAGATTATACTGCCTTACAAAGTTCTTTAAGGGTATTGTTCAGCCAGCGGTAAACCCAAGTTTCATTATTTTGTGGTCAAAATCTCATATAGAGGATAACATACCATGCCCTAACTGGGTTTCGTACCCGCGACCCTTGATTTACTAGGCACACGCTGTGACTACTAAGCTACCGGGTCATTAGAATTTGGTTTAGAGTTATGTATAAGTTAAAACTTAATTTTAATTAATTATTTACGTTCGGCATTTTCCATCGTACCTAATGTCTGTGTTACATATTTTTACCTATCCTAAATTATTATTTTTTGATGAGCACTTCACAAATTTCGATTTTTTCGAGGTTTAGTGAATATTTTAATTATTTTGATTTTTTTTTAAATATGATGCATTTTTTTTTTTTTTAAATATGAATTATACATATTTTTTTTTAAATATGATTTAAATATCCTATACCTGATTTTACAACTAATAAGCAGTGGAGGATTTACATTTTCGCCGCCCCTAAGCAATTTAGATTTTTCCGCCTCTATTTTGAAAAAAGTGCGGTTTTGATAATTTCATTCGTTAGTGCTTACTCAGTAATTTTGTCGATTATATTGAGACAAGAGAAATACAAACATTAATGAAAAAACATTGCTCGAAATTTCATGTTTACACTTCTTCTTTCACATAGTTGCGCCATATTTTGCAGCCCCCAAATTCTGCCTAGGCCATGGCCTGTGTTGCTTATACGATAAATTCGCCACTGCTAATTATAGCTTAATCTGCTGTTTCACTGCAATCAAACAAGAGCTACTCAATCGTCCAGGCGCATTATAAATATGCGAGAAAAATGTGTGCAATTTTGCAAGGTATTGCATTGCTGGTAAAATATTGTAATGTAAAAAAGTAACTAGCAAATACTTTGCAATTCTTCATTTGTTTTAACTCATAACTTGGTATCATAACTTTTGAATTTGCAACTGACTTACATAATATTTTCAATTCATTTAGCAGGCAAATAAAAATGAGGGAAAAGTTTCACTTTGTGTTTTCGTTAGTGAAGCAGAACCTTCTTCAGGCATCTTCCACATTCAACTCTTAAATCTCTGCAGCACAGTCTTAGGAACATAGAGACCACATCTAAAGTGTACCCAGTTGGATGGTGGTCCATACAGGAACCGCTGCTTAGAATGCTATAACATCGTCTCTGATCATAGCATCAACATGATAACCACAATAGCCTATTTCTATTGGTCTCTAGTTTTCAAGGCAAAAAATATGGTAAAATGTTGACAGGGTATCATGTTATTTATGCAAGAACATTTAGAACTCAGTCTTGTACTGCAAGAAGTTTAATTTAATCAATAGAGCTTGAAATTTTTGTTGTTTTGGTGAATACTACCAATTTTTTTGCCCATTTTTTGTAAAAGATTCTGCTCCGGAACGCCTTCCGAATTTGATTTTATATCCATGTTATTTCGTAAACTTTGTTAGGGATAGTCAAAAGACTACCCCTAACCATTAGGCCTTTAGGAATGGTCTAGCTCTAGTTGATCCCATTACTAATACTTCTCAATCAATTGTCCCCGGATTGTGTGACTACTTGTTATTTCTCTTTCTTGTCTATTCTTTTTGATACTTGTACCTATAACCCCCCGCCGACAAAAAGTCTATGTATCAACTTTTTAGTTTTCCACAAGTGTAGAAAGGTAACGGGTACCAATCCTAACAACGGGCTCTATCAAATTTTGTGGTTTTCATTAAAGACACTTCTAATGGTTTGATAGAAAGCAATCACATTCCAAACGAGATAATTATGTTCTTAAAAAACAGATTACGATTTGAAGTTAATGGGGTTGCTCTTTATATAAATATTATTATGAGGATCATATTACATAAATTCTGTGCCGTACAGTGAATTGTTTTGATTATGTGTTGCACGATACTTCCTCGAATTTAAAAACTTAATTTATAGCTGACCTATGATAACCCCACCGATTTTGCACTAACTTCTCTAGTTCTGATGAAAGTTGGTGTTTTATAAAATTTTATAAAACTATTTATAAAATTGGCGCATTAGTGTTTGGATAGCCCGAATAATATTATTAGGTATTTGCAACAAAATTTAGGATTTGTGTAGTCATTAAGAAATTTAAATACCTATCAAAATAAATAATTTTTGTATCAACTACAAATAATAGAGTCACGAGCGTTTCCTCTGTTGCGATATCCTCAAGTACTTTTTTTTTTGTCTTAACGTCTCTTAAACATCTATTGGTCATTTTTTGAGACGGGGGGTTTACCATTCGCTGCAAACTCACAAACTAGCTACATAAATTGATTTCACCCAACCTGAGATGGGCCAAAAAAAAAAANAAAAAAAAAAAAAAAAAAAAAAAAAAAAAAAAAAAAAACAGCATCACGAGGGCGCGAACCTACGTGGAGACCCAGTAAGTAAAAGCTCGGTGGACGTTGCTCGGCTTCAGTGATCTTACGGGAACTAGTGTATTCAACGTGTCATAGACACTGGCTTCAAGAATTTCTAGTTGATCCAAAAAATAATTAATTGAAAGTTATATATAACCATTTTGAAACTTTGTAATAGGCCAAGTTTTACTTTAAGATTGTTGAGTTCTACAGAGCTAGACGAACAATTCAAATATTCTCTATTGTCCGTGTGCGTGAAAGCTATGAGAAGATGATATGATTTTTATTTTGTAGACCCTATAATAACACAGGTCTGCGACCAAAAAGCTGTTTTGCTGTTTTCAACTGATTTATATGTATTTTGATGCGCTGAATCCGAAAATGAACTCCGTTTTGCTGTATCACGTCAGGATTTTTCACAAAATGCAAATACAATTTTGACCTATTTTTCCTATAATTAGCTACGATTTATGAGTGTGTAATGCATTTTCAAAACGTATTTCCCGGATAAAACTAAATAGATAAGATAAATACACAATACCAATACTCAATGGATAATATCATTTTGATTGGGATGTATTGAACACAGCGTAACGCCCAGCAAAAACATGTTCAATACAGTGTCCAGCAGGGGAAAATTGACAACCGTTCATGTGATTCCTGCCCTATTTTACCCGGAAGGAAAATTTGGTTTATTGTAGATATCGATTCCACTCAATGGCGCCTTTGCATTGATTTATTAAAGCGGAGTTTGAAGGGAGTTTTACTTTACAGTGGTGACTTCTACTCTTTTATCCCTGTTGAACATTCTATGTTTTCAAAAGAGACCTAATTGTAAGTGATTGATCAGAAACTAAAATATGAAGATCATGGTTGGCAAATGTGCGGTGATTTGTAGATTTTGTGTATGATTCTTGGTCCACAAATCAAATAGATCCTCGTTTCTTATGCCTAAGGGACAGTTCAGACCGAAAAAATCACTAGTCTGAGGAGATTGGGCAGCCCAGGACGCTTTGAGCAAAACAATGTTCTTGACAAAAACTTGGTACCATCAGAAAAAGATCCTCACCCCCCCCCGCGCCCGCTCCTCCTCATAATTATAAAACTTGGCCTCATGAAGCAGTTTGTGAAATCACTTCCAAAATACGGAGCATGTTTCAGTTATGTACTAAATTTTCACGCCTGTCAGAGGAAAATCTGAAGAAAAGTATTTGTCAGACTCTGGTCCAACAAATACTATATCATGGTGTTAGCAAACCCTTGATTCGCCAGAAGTGTCCCGATGCAGACATCGGAATATCTTCAGAGAGAAGGATGGTTTTCATACAAGGATGTTCTGGACAGCAATAAAAATCCTGACTAAAACAATATTGGTAAAAAAACGTTAGGACTTTCAAGGCCTGGATTGATTTTTGATGGTACATTTTCTCTATTTCCACTTGAATTATTTTCTGAAAACTTGGGGGCTGTGAGCGAAGAACAAGGAGGACGTATCCACCAAGATATCAAGGAGATGGAGAGCAGATACCAAGAAAAATGGGGCACGACAAAGATGGCAGACTACTGTCAGATGCTACGGAGGGATATACCAGATGCACATCGTAAGCAAAAATATACCAAGAGGAGCCTCACAGTTAAAAAAAAAAAAAAACGATTTTAGATGTGCGCTGGAGCTTATTTAAATTAAAAACCTATCTTTCAAACGAAAAAAAATAACTTTACTTATGACTTTTACGTACAATTTATATACATTATGGGTATATCAATGGAAAATATAGACACCTAATTTGTGAAAAATCCTGACGTGATTCAGCAAAACGGAGTTCATTTTCGGATTCAGCGCATCAAAATACATATAAATCAGTTGAAAACATCAAAACAGCTTTTCAAAAAAAAAAAAAAAATTGCAGACCTGTGTAATTATAACATCATCCATGGCACTTCCCTGGAGCAGTGAGCTTGGGACACGTTTGCCCTTTCAATGGCGATCTAATTCTTTATAAAGAATGATATCGCACAGCTGATTAGACCACCTGTACGATGTTGCTGATTGCCATCCGACCAGTTTGATCAAAATCCTCAAGAGTTGACTTTCACACGCACATCTTCAAATGTACTTAGTATTTTACGAGAGAATCGGAGAGCCCCGAAGAATAACATTATTCCTAAATATTGTGACTAAGAAAAAGTGTGTTTCGCATTTTATGGACGAGAAAATATTCAGGGAACATTACATAATTTTACAATTTGGTAGGTGTAAATAGAACTTTCGGAGTTTTTCTTTTTATCAAAATATTTCTTAAAACTTTTTGGTTAAAAACTAAAATGTGTAGTGCTCAAGCTAAAATGTGTAATTTTGAACGTTCGGTTTTTTATTTTTTCATTCTAAAATATATTTCTTAAAATTTTTGGTTAAAACCTAAAATGAGTGCTCACCAAGCCTTAACAAATTACGTACCCATAGAAATATAGTTAAATTTGGATATTGTAAAGTATGTCGACATCCAAAACGTTAATAAAAAGGTCTCGAAGCGCCCCGACATGTCCTAACACTGCTCATCAATGAAGCTTCAGCCTGCAAGTTATTCTGTGAACAAAAAATGGAGAAAACAAAATAATTTTGTGAAATAAGTAAAGAAAAAAACTTATCTATTATCTTTGTGGTTCCTGGGGGCCATGTGTTTTGTATCAATGATAAGACGGACGCACAGTTCGCTCATTCCATTTATTGCTGAGGACACTTCAACTCCGCCAACATCCTTCTTAACAATAATGAGATTGGTGAGCAGATTCAGATTTGTGGAGGGGTTCCCCTTCATTTTCTTGAATGGGTACATATTTTAAATAATAATACTAGGAAAATATAAACCTATTTGCTATTTGTTAAGTTAGTAGATATCCTATTATATCTGCGGTATTATTATTATTTCCGGTCTTTCTTTGACCAAACATACCAAAATAAAAATAAAGGGTACGAAAAACCGTACTAGACTTTATCTTTCTTGTTTCTACTAAAATTGGCAACCTTCGACTGTTGTCTCTGCTCTTTATTGAAGATATAATTACCCCCCCCCCCNCCCCCCAAGAAACCGCTTCGAGGTAAAAAGTTCCCGCCAAGACATTATTCACAAAAAGCACTGAAATCAAAGCAGTACTCGCCTCAATACATATCTTCTTCACCCTTTTAAACTTCCCTTTTTTACATTAATTTCACTACTTTTAAAAATCTCGAAAATCTCTCATTTACGCCTATTATTTTTGCTTTTTGGAAACACACTTTCACACCTTTGGCGGTGTGCCTTCTTAACAACTGAGGAGGCACACCGCTTCTTTTTTCGCTAAAAGATTTCCGTTTTTAGTTTTGTTAGTTATCACTCTTTGTCCTAAATAACCACCTTACTTCAGATTTTCTAGCCGATAATTGCCGTTTTCTAAACGGCCCATTTTTAACTTCCAGGAGAAAAATGAGATTTGACTTTGTCCTCTTACGACACTGATAAAAATAAAAATGTACACTTTTGATAGTTTTGGTTGATAAGAAACCTTTATTGGGATAGACTAAGGGATCTTTTACAGCTAAGATTAAAATGAATACCGTTATACAGGGTGTAACAAAATTAAAGTTTAGACCTCTCTAGCCCCGCCCGTGATTATTTTTTTTTTTAAAANTTAAAAAAAAAAAAAAAAAAAAAATGAAAAGGAATGTTTTCTTTATTTGCTTGTAGTTTTATTTGAACAAAAAATATTTGTACCATTCCATTTCAATTTCTTGAGAAATCGACATTTTTTATCAATAAAAGTCACTTCCGTGTGTCAAACCTGGATCTCACCATGAAACCTGCGATTTGAAATGGCCCTTTTCCTATCACTAGAGCTTTCCGAATTTCAAAATTCTAAGCTGTTCAAAAGTGACATTCTGGGACACGCTGTATAACAAACGAAGTGAGGTATAGTTATAACTTCACGACTTTTCTGCAAACATATATTTTTTCTGTCTGTTCCACGATAACTCTCCGATAATTTTCGATTACCATGAAACTTGTTATGGACATTTATTATTTATGGAATTAGGCCATTAGTATTCGGACCACCCGGGTTCACCAGTTTATATACTATTTTTTACATTTGCAACTGAATGCTTAGTTTCAAATGTAAAATTCTAATATAAGTTTTTTGAAAAGGAAAAGGCATTTTTTTTTTTTTTTTTTTTTTAAAAAAAAAAACATTTATCAGCTTACATAGCTTAATGAAGTTTTCCAAGAGACTCAATTCATTAGAAACTATAATGAGTATGAACGTCGCAACGCTAGGAAAGATAATGCCATTCAAAACAAGAATAGAATATTTTTTGAAAAATACGATAATGTCATCCTGACACTAAAACAATTTAATAAACGCGGCTCATTAACATAACGCCTCATTACACAAAATAGATTGCATATTGCGTTTCTTGCAACCCTGCTTGTTGTCTCGATGGGTAAACAGGAATAATTGTTTTCAGGAATAAATTCCCTTTGCCAAATAGAATTTTACTAAATGATTTTAGACTCCAAGGCCACATGGAAGTTGAGTGTTGAAAACTTTAACCAATCAGCATGGGACATTTTGAAAGTTTTTGGACTTTAGGAGAACTGGTTCGAAATATAATAAATAAAAATGTCGGAAACTCTTGATTTTAGTGTTTTTTCTGACTGTCTTACAAGGTTTCTTAATCTGGTTCTAATTATTGAAATTTATAGCTATACTGGTTGCCACCAGGTTCATTATGGTAAATATCCAAATAAAAGGAAACATTTGTCGAACGGTAACAACGGAACCCTATTAACCTACTGTTATTACGAAGTCCACAATGTCTACCACCTATAACTTAGAAACGATTAGATATAAACGATGAAATCTTTGCNGGCCCAAAAGCAAAATGGCCGAATATATTTGATCTTTATTTTGTCATTTGGCTTCCCGTCAAACAATTTTTTCAGCCAAAATATCTCTAAAATTTCTGCACGAATACAATACTTTATCTTCTATGGAAGAGAAAGTAAAAAACATTACAAGAAAACAATTAGATCAACTTGCACCTCACCGAAATCATCGGTATTTTCCCTTTGCAATGTTGCTATTGTTGGAGTTCTTCGCAAAATTCCAACGACTATTAATGTAGTCAGTAATGTGAATTATAAATTTTCTTTGCTTTAATTAAAATTGCTTTTTCTAATTTGAAAAGTTACCTAACCAATTAGGCTAGGTTCACATGACCGCGCGGCACAAGATCTATCTAAATAGTGCATGTTTTTTTACATTACCGCGCGGTTCTAGTTCTACTAACTTGTATGGATGTGTTCATTAGACCCGCGCGGTACCGAGCGGTCATCAGCTCCTCTCTGTAAGCGTGGAGACAGATGCCTATACCTACTTCTTAAAAGCACCAAACTAAAAAATTATCCCGTAAAAATTTTCAAACCTATTTAAATCTACAAAAATAATTATTATTTCAGCCCTTCTCATTGTTTTTGTTTTACACTCAATTGATTTAACATGTTCTTTTTGTTGCGTCCCGCTCTCATGCTCATGGTTTCTGCGTTCATATGTTTTAACGTTTTGAGTATTATTAATTGAATGGAAAGAAGGAAACAACATATTATTATTATTACTTGTATCTGTGTCAGATTCAGATCTCACTGCAATATCATTCTTGTTGATGTGTTTAATATTTACCAATCTAATACAACTAAATTAATTTATCATCATTGTCTTAATTTAGATACATAAGTATGTCCCAAATCTCATTAGTGGCCTCTATCTATTTTCCTTATTCAACCTTTCAGATTTCAGTATATGAAATAGGTATTTGTACTTTCGTTCGTTCACCTTTCGTGTTAAGAGTCACTTTTTCCACTTATGTATCTTCATAACTCGTGGATACCATTTGGGATCAAGTTGCTCCTCGAATACTGGCATTACTTACTGTCAGTATAATCATAGGACACAATTTCACTAGAGATGTATTTCATATTTGGCATGTATTTCATATTTGGGGTCTGGTTAGTCTTCCCAAATCGATCACCAACTTTCAGTCATATTCAAGGAATTACACACTAGAAAACTGAAGTATAGCCAGCGTCTATGGCACGTTGAATACACCAGTTCCCAACAGATCACTGAAGTTAAGCAACGTCCAGCGAGCTTGTACCATGTGAGTGTCCACGTCGGTTCGCGCCCTCGTGATGCTGGCTACTTTTCCGGCCCAACCCAGACTGGGTGAGGTCAACGAGGGTAGCTGGTTTGTAAGTTTGCAGCGAATGGAGGGTGAAATCCCCGTCTTGAATGACCAATAGATGTTAAAGAGACGTTAAGCCAAATTAATAAAACTGAAGTATAATAAAGCCCTATGTGAAATATACCAGTGTGTTTTTGTGCCGTATTTGAAAATTTTAAATTTAAATGAATCCTTTCGGGGTATAGGGACAAGACTTATGCAAAATATTTAAAATTATTTATTCGCCAAAATTCATTGCAAGAACAACGTTATGGAATCAAACAATTGAATTACAGGATTCCCAAGTTGAAGCGTAAAATGATTATAAAGTATTTATAGAGGGGAAAGGGGGTTAGATATTAATATCAAGGTAACAAATGATTAAACACAATATTTACATAGAATTGAAGCCAAAATAATACTCACTAAAAAAACAAGGGATCCTCCTCGTACAGGAAATGTTAATTTCGAATGCAACCAATGCATTTGTTCCGCTTCCTAGAAATAATTTAGAAATTAGTCAAAATAAATAGACACTGTGTCTAGTCAGTCGTACGCCACAAGAAGGGTTACATTGAAAGTGACCTCAGACGAGATGATTCAGTGGCAGAAAAATGACATTAAAATACTGCACCTTCGCACATTCTTAGATGAAGCAATTGCTCAACCTTTGGTTATGACTCAGTGTACGACACGCTAAGAGGACCAGCTAGACCTCATATAGGATCAAGATATCAGATATGTATTATGTTGAAAGTGCCACTTCGGGCAACAGATGTGGAACAGGTTTTTTTTCATTCCATGTTTGAGATAGTCCGTTTCAAATGTTCGCTATTGAAAATACCATTTTTTGTTTTAAAACATGAAGCCTCTCATTTTGTCACATTGGCGCAATTGACAGTACCACGAAATGTAGTTCTGTCTCTCAAATTTCACCTAAAACCGATGTAAGACTATTATTACCATTCGTTTACCCTGTTTCTATTATTGCCATTAATTTACCCTGTTTCTATTATTGCCATTTGTTTACCCTGTTTCTATTATTGCCATTTGTTTACCCTGTTTCTATTATTGCCATTCGTTTACCCTGTTTCTATTATTGCCATTCATTTACCCTGTTTCTATTATTGCCATTTGTTTACCCTGTTTCTATTATTGCCATTCGTTTACCCTGTTTCTATTATTGCCATTCGTTTACCCTGTTTCTTTTATTGCCAATCCTTTACCCTGTTTCTATTATTGCCATTCGTTTACCCTGTTTCTATTATTGCCATTCGTTTACCCTGTTTCCATTATTGCCATTCGTTTACCCTGTTTCTTTTATTGCCAATCGTTTACCCTGTTTCTATTATTGCCATTCGTTTCCCTGTTTCTATTACTGCCATTTGTTTACCCTGTTTCCATTATTGCCATTCGTTTACCCTGTTCCTATTATTGCCATTCATTTACCCTGCTTCTATTATTGCCATTCGTTTACCCTGTTTCCATTATTGCCATTCGTTTACCCTGTTTCTTTTATTGCCAATCGTTTACCCTGTTTCTATTATTGCCATTCGTTT
>CM022875.1:21829250-21845883 GCA_012654025.1 Pachypsylla venusta
TCGGGATGTCCACAACTTGCAAGACACGAATACATTAAGCGCCATGATAATGTTTGCTCTTACGTCCACTGGAACATATGTAAATCTATTGGTATTGAGAATGTCACAAAGAACTGGTATGAACATGTGCCAAAAGAAGTAGAAAATAAAGAAGATATAACAATCTTGTATAATGAAACAATCCACACTGACAGAACGATTACTGCAAACAGACCTGACATAGTAGTAAAGAATAAGAAAAATAAAACCTGCCAACTAATAGACATCTCGGTACCATGTGACAATAACACCATTAATAAAGAAGCGGAGAAAAAATTGAAATACCGAGATTTAGCAATAGAAACTGAAAGAATGTGGGGACTCAAAACAGAAATTATACCAATTATTGTTGGCGCACTTGGAGTCGTCCCAAAATCGTTAAATATAAATCTGAAGAAAATTCCTGGCAATTTCCATGAGTCGAAAGTACAGGAAATAGTCCTAATGGGAACAGCACACATATTGAGAAAAATATTGAGCTAATTCAAGACTCCGACTACAATCCCAAGGATGCAAATCTCGGATTGTAGATATACAACATAAATAATTAAATAAAAAAAAATACCAGATAATAATAATAATTAAAATTTGGTATATTGAGTCAGCCGAGAATTGTATTAGATATTTTTTGGTATTTGTAGTAGACCGAAAGATCATACTTTAGAAAAAGGAAGACAAATTCTAGTACGGTTTTCCGTACCATTTATTTTTGAGATAATATTAAAAATGATAAAATAAAAGAGTTTCTGTGTTTAAAATGAAATTTGCGAGGATTCCTAGGAAATATAAAAGAATGTCATTTTATAGTCAGAAGAATTTGAAATGAAGTCATGAATGTATTATACGCAATAAGCTTTCAATGACTTGCACGCACACCCCCATAATGGCAACCCCAACCTCAAAACTGAAATCTATCCAAAGCTCATTTTATTATCCCTATCATTAAACTTCAGATGGACCCTCACAGAAACCTTAGGACTTACTTACCCCTTCAGAAAAATAAAATAAAAACAATTATATTGATTTCATTTTAAAATCTTTTCCCGTTTTATATCCTTACAATTTTTAACAGCCTTTTGTTGTTGTTATGAAACATTTTACTTTGCTTACTCAATAATGATCAGCTTATAACCTTGTGCTCTTGTTAGGTACATATTTTTATTTTTCCTTATTTGTACTATTTGTTTGTTGTTCTCTTCTTGTATATGATCTTCATATTTATCATAAATGTTATGCGTCATTCAAATTCCTCATCCTTTTCATTTTCGTGTAACCTCTGCAATTTAGTCCTTTATTTATAATATTATGGTTGGTATACTTCTGCGACTGTCCTTCTCCTACAGGTGTTGTGATATGGCGGATCATTCATAATTTTCTTTACTCAAAAATTTTCAAAAATATAATCTACATCGTCTTTTTGTATATTTTTGCCCCTCTATTTGGTTTCTGTTCCCTTCTTGTTGACCGAACAAAGTGTGTCTAATTTTAACAGAAATTATTTTTATTGATTGTATGTATTTTTATACCAAGATAACTCTTGATTAAATTCGGTATGGACATTCATTATATTCATAGAATTAGCTCGCTAGTTTTTGGGACCTTTTGGAACATTGTGATGGCCATTTCCAATGAGAATATTCTGGGGATGACCGAATCGTTTGCCGTTTGTAATAATCCCAATTGAAAGTCAGCTAGGTTATCACGCAACTATGCATTTTGTCAGTTATAATAATTAGGTACATTGTATACAGTTCGAAATGGCTTGATTCAATTTATTTGTTTGATTTGTTAAAACACAGCCTATCTTTAGAGTAAACAAAAAAATGTAAAACGGGAAAAATAAAGAAAATTTGCTTTTGTTTTCCTTTTCTAGGGCGGAGTCTAAGGGAGGATTTAGTCAAATGGATTACAATTTGTCAATGTTTGTAGTGTGCCAAAATGTAAATTGTACGAATCGCTCCTAGTAAGCACTTAGTTTTAATCTTTGTTTATGAAGAGGGGGCTCATTTCATCTTCTTCTTGTGTTTTGATAGAATTATATAGGGTGAGAGCTTCCATCTCAAAGAATATGGAAGTGAAAGTGTTGACAGATAAGATTTATAAGTGAAAGTTTTGACACATAGGATGTGGAAGTGAAAGTGGTGACAGATAAGATTTTGAAGTGAAAGTGTTGACACATAGAATGTTAAAGTGAAAGTTTTGACAGATAAGATATTGAAGTGAAAGTGTTGACACATAAGATTTTGAAGTGAAAGTGTTGACAAGGATGTGAAAGTGAAAGTGTGGACAGATAAGATTTTGAAGAGAAAGTGGTGACAGATAAGATTTTGAAGTGAAAGTGTTGACACATAAGATGTGGAAGTGAAAGTGTTGACAAATAAGATTTTGAAGTGAAAGTGTTGACAAGGATGTGGAAGTGAAAGTGTTGACAGATAAGATTTTGAAGTGAAAGTGTTGACACATAAGTTGTGGAAGTGAAAGTTTTGACAGATAGGATGTGGAAGTGAAAGTGTTAACAGATAAGATGTGGAAGTGAAAGTGTTGACAGATAGGATGTGGAAGTGAAAGTGTTAACAGATAGGATGTGGAAGTGAAAGTGTTGACAGATAGGAAGTGGAAGTGAAAGTGTTAACATATAGGATGTGGAAGTGAAAGTGTTGACAGATAGGATGTGGAAGTGAAAGTGTTAACAGTAAGGATGTGGAAGTGAAAGTGTTGACAGATAGGATGTGGAAAAAAAGTGTTGACAGTTGGCTGTGGAATTTAAACTGAATTATGTCAATTGTATATTAAAATAAATCCCATTGATATTGTTTTCCAAAGACAATCCACGCGGGGGACCCAAATTCAATTCTTGGCGGGTTTGAGAAATTTGCGACTTGGTTCTTGATTTCAGCCTCGCTTAAAGTGAGTAGTGGCATTACCGGAGTAAAAATAGTTGGTTTGGTCGAAAAAATTAAAAAAACTTTTAGCACAGGAGGCTCTTAGTATCTGTGATGCCCACAAAAAATTTGAAGAGTCCTTTGGGTTCTTACCACAAAGAAACATACATTTCCACACATATTTCGTTTTCTAAAAAGTTTTCCACTAAATATGCATTGTTTGGAGTGTTTTGCATATTGTGTTGCTCGAATTGTTTTCTTTGGAGTCTCTTACATAATGTTCTTCGTTTGAGGTCTTCAAAGAAATACATCTTTTGTTTATGTAAGACTCTACTAAAAGTTCTATGATGGAATATATTTTCAAACTTTCCCAGAATATCAAACTGCAAGTATTCTTATCATAAAGCTATTTTTTTTTATTATTTTCTATTTTGTGTTTAGGATGAATCCTTTTACGTAAAGTCATACCCTTAAAATCCTCTTTGTGTTCTAAAGACAAGATTTCTATTTTAGATAACGGTCACATTATTATCTACATGAAATCACCAAGAAGATCACCAGTTCCCTTATTTGTTTTAAAAGTTATTTATTTTTTTTACACCCTACACCCTCTCTTTCCCCTTCCCTAATTTTGAGTGATAAGAATCTTCCCCCAGACTGTTCCTACTTAAAATATTATGCTTGGGGTCAATTGCATAAAATAAGTACTTTAGGAAAAGCGGGCATATTTTCATTGTCACGTGTAGTTTATTTCCTTCAGTGCGTTACCTACTTTTACATGAGTTGTTGTGTTTTCTATGAGTTGGACAAAATATGTACATGGTGGGCATTATCGTGTATCTTGACATTTGATATTGTGAAACTTTAGTCTGTGTAAACATAATACCGGTTAGGGGTAATTTATGGTGTAAACTTTTATGTTTTGTGTAATTAATCGGTCATATAGGTACCTACATACAGACTTGTATAATATGATCCAACTATAATAATATTAAACCCACCATGTGTTTTTGTTGGTTTATTCGCATTACTTCAAGCCAATCTCTTTCGCAGCCACATGATTTTCCGGAAACTACAAATGTTGATCAGAAAATTTTCGTTCAGGCAGTCAGAGAGTTTAGCCTCGGTAATAAATGTAACGTCTCCTTAACAGCCATGGTCATTCGAGAGTTTTTTCCCAAAATTCTCTAGAAACTTACAATCAGCAACCCGCAATGACCTAACCAAGTCTGAGTTGGGCCGAAAATAGCTCGTGGTCACGGTCACCCACCAAACAAAACCTACATTGACGTTACTTAACTTTAGTGATCTTGGGGTTATTAGTGTATTCAACTTGCCAATGACACTGGCCGTTCTCTTTACATTTCTTTGCATTGATCATTACGAGTAGTACTTATTCTTTGCATTTATTTGACTTGGCACTAGGTTGTTGACTAAATGACGAAATTCACATTGTTTTCAAAATACCTAGATGTTCAATACTACAGTAAAACCATCACTTTCTCTTTAAGAAGACCTAGAGAGGATAAAATTTGAGCCTTATTAGATTACCTGAAGTATACCGTCAGAGCTAAAAAAATATACTTCTCTTCCTAAATTTTAAAGAAATGTTCATTTTTAACTTTTGGAGCCACCCATCCCCCATCCAACCAGGGTAGCATTTTGAAAGGGGGAAAGTCCTGGTAAAAGTAGAGCCTAAAGTTTACAGTGGTGTGGTAATTTACAGAAAATTCAAATTGTTTGATATGACATCTGGGATTGATCGTGATACCATTATTAGGCAGGGGGATATTAGATCGTAGGCTCACTCTATTAAGACAATAAGTACATAAATCTCATATAAGGCTAAGTATAAAACCAAATCTAAGCATCCGATTTTTTTCTAGCTCATAAATACACTAGGTAAAACAAGTTCATAATTACTAGAAACGAAATATTCATAATCAATTTGAGGATAAAGTTACATATCTTATCGTTTAAACTTTGATTAATCAGGGGCTTCGGTTTCTATCACCAAATTCCAGCCAATCAGTCTATTTCTTTGTCTCTTGAATTTCTCGTTGAATGACCTCTGAACCGTCATTTCACTGATTAGAGAAATGAATTTTTTGTGGAATTGGACACGGAAAATAAGTATTGCCCAGATTTAATACTACTTTTTTCTAAAAAAAAAATCGGCTCGCACGGTGAGTTTTTTTCTCGCTCTTTTGAACTGCGCCACTGTCATTCTTCACCAAAAATATTATTCTTTTAATATTTGTAGGAATAGGTAACCCATCTACCTTCTACTCTGCAACTTCAGGTATCAGATATTACAATGTCTCTAGATAGAAGGCAGGGGGGGGGGGGAANGGGGGGGGGTAAGGGAGAAAAATAAGCGTTTTAAAAATAATATATTGCCAACGCAAGCAAAAAATTTTAATATTATTTTTTTAAAAAATATCATTTTTCAATTGAACTCAAAAATAAAAATGTATTACTTATTCTTATGTGTCTCGGCCATATGTTACTCTGTCCTTGCCTACAAAAAATAGTATACCTTCTGCAGAAAATCCGACTTTTGTACCTACACAATAAAGATGAATAATCGTTGTATCGACATTTTAGGTCATTTTTTTTATCATTCAAAACTATCTGTTTCGACTTACGGGTATAATGTAGGTATAGCGGAAATTCCTCGCATTATCAGATCGTTCTATACTTATGAAACACAAAGCCCTGTTTTCATACTGACTCATACAATCAACGTAACACAAAACTGACTGAAAAGTATAAAGGACCCCCAAAAGTGATTCCATTTTATGTTTCTCACCATCATGCTTTATCATCGTCGGTTCGACACTGAATTCAAAAGTAAACAAAATCGCTACCGTTCTATTTAGGCCCAACCTTATCAATAGTAATTATATTTGAACTCAATGAAGATTTTTAATGGCTATACAAAAAAGTGTTATGTCCTGGGTTCAATTAAAAAGTGTCTGCATATTTCACGTTTGTTCATAGGAGTGGTAAAAATATGTATATATTTATCCATAGATAATCTGCATGTTCCATCACGTGTGTTCATAAGAGTGGTAAAAATATGCAAATATTTATGCATAGATAATGTGAAAAATTCTGTGCGCCTGCTTTATGTCAGCTTAATAATATATCATTTGTTTTTATTATGTCCTGGGTTCAATCAAAGATTGAACGCATATTCCACGTGTGTTCATAGGAGTGATTTTGTAGTGCTATCGAAAACTCATCAATGATCCTATGCGATTCTCATAAGAAAAATCTTTAATCCTGATTTCTCCATATTGATTTGAATCATGTTCCGGATTTTGTTCCACACACTACATTAAACTTTTCTTTAACAGAACCGGGGCCTCTGCTTTTGAAAACCACAAACTATATGAGATAGAACTCATATCATTCCGAGAAAAGTCACCTCAAACAATTTTAAATTACCTAGGTATGTTGAGTTTTTATTAGTTTTGGGGTTAAGCTTCTTTATTGAAATGAAAAAGAAAGGAAAATCTAAAGTTCTTTTAAATGAAGATGATTGCTTGCTTGAACTTTGAGATTTTAACGAACCTGGTAGGCATTTAGTTTTAATATATTTATAAATAAACCTTTGGAATAAACACCCCATGTCATACGGGGTCGAATTTTGCGGTCATATCTGAGTGTACGTGTATTTTTACACAGATCAATTCACCAGGTTTTTCAAACCGTCAGATATGTGCTTCCAAAAGGGATAGATCATTGAAATTTTGAACATATATTTCGTAGTATAATGCAATATTACGGGATAAAATTCAAAATTTAATGTTAAAGCAGGCAGGAGATAGGTAATTTCAAAGTTTGCACTTTTGGATACTCACTGACTGACTGATTCACTCATTATCAAAAGATTTAGGC
Organism: Pachypsylla venusta; assembly: GCA_012654025.1. Taxonomy (NCBI): domain Eukaryota; kingdom Metazoa; phylum Arthropoda; class Insecta; order Hemiptera; family Aphalaridae; genus Pachypsylla; species Pachypsylla venusta. The sequence goes on from CM022875.1 coordinate 21,836,078, forward strand.
ACTTCCGGTATATCATCTAGTGCGCTGAAATTTTGGATGAAGTTAGCAAGTGACATACAAGTACAGGGAAACATCCGAAAAATTGAACTTTTTAACTCTAAGTGCTCCTTTAGGGAAAACAATAAACGTATTGTAGTGTAGTTTTAATTTATAAAACAATGAAATCTTGTATGAACATAGATATTTACATGAAATCAAGCAAGAAATTATTTATATTCGAACCCTTCTCTTCCGATGCTCCAAAACGGTTCCGCTTTAGGGAAGGAGATGCTCTAAAACTAGTTTAAACTGGTAGGATGCTGAATTCTTGTATGAAGGAACATATTCACATGCAAAAATGGAAAATATTTATATTCATTCTTTTACTACCAGTGCCCCAAAACAGTTCCGCTTCAGGGAAGAAAATGCACGAAATCTAGTTTCAACTGTTAAGACGCTGAAATCTCGCATGAAGGCAAGAGACTTAAATTCATTTAATCCCGCAAATATCAAAATTTAAACTTGTTAACTCTCAGTGCTATAACTTCTGGGAAGAAGATAAGATATAATATTGCTGTTTTTATTTGCTTTGTAGTGAATATTACTTTATTAATATGTTGGTGTTAGATCATATTGGACATTTTAGTCCGGTTAACAAAGAAATATCCTAATTTTCGATATGTTGTGTAATCAAAAAGGAGCAGAAATAAAGAAAAGACGGCTAAAGAAACAGATACAATAATAGTAATCTCACAAAAAACAAAAATGTAAAAAAAGGCCCAAAAAGTTCCAATGCCCAAAAAGTTCTGCTATTAAAAGTACTGAGATCTAAAATGAGGCCAAGCTTTTCTATTAATAACCAAAAATTAATGTATCTAAAACTATATGCCCTACAANAAAAAAAAAAAAAAAAAAAAAAAAAAAAAAAAAAAAAAAAAATAATCATTGAATAAAGACCAAGTTCCACCCACTCTTCCAAAAAATTCAGCCTATGAAACTTTATGAAAAGTTTATTGTTGCTGCTGTGTAACTGTGTATCCCGCTCTCAAATATATTATTGCACGTTCTTCTGTCTCAATTCTCATAAAGTAATACCGACTTTACACTTTGTCAGTTTGTAAAGAGGTAGTATTTTACGATTCCATTAGAAAAATCTGGCCAAATGTAAGGTCGGTATTACTTTAAGAGAATTGAGACAGAAACGTGCAATAATAAATTTAAGTGCGGAATACACAGCAGCAACAATACTCTTGGCTCCAATAATAGATATCACTTTTTTGGAAGAGTGAACTTGGCCTTTTTTCAATGATAATTTTTTGTAATATTTGATATTTCGTTAATAACTTCTTTAAGGGAATTAGAATAAAGAAATGGTTCAACACTCGTCAAAGATCGTCGTATTAAAATTTAAGTTCAGCATTTAGGTGCTAGTTCGTGCCTGGCAGAATTTTGTTGTATCCTTATTGTGTGTGATTGTTCCAGAATTGTAATATTATATTAAATTTTTAATAGTTTTTTACATTTTGATTGAAAAAATAATAGAAAACTTAATTATTTTTCAGCGTAATAAATTCAATTCATTAATAAAAAATGGAGAAAGGTATAATAAATTTGAGGCCACATAATGCTGCTCCGAGTCCGAGTGCTCTTTTCTAAATATCAGGTCACACGCGCTGATGTGGTGGTCAATCTGTCAGATTTAACACCACAGGTTAGGAACTTTTATCGTGTTCGATATACTCGTAATTATACGAGACCTCAGCCAATTTTACGCTAACCATTTTAGAAAATCAAAGCTGAGATTTTTTTCCCTTATTATTATTTTTTTTCGGAAGAAATTTCACTGGAAAAATAATAATTTATTAAATATGCTAAAATAATTGTCTTCACTCAAAAACAAATTCAGTTTTTCTTTGGAAAATTGCCGTTTATGCTTAGGGGTGTTTCCTTGTGTGTTTCTTATTTTTGGGGGAAAACAAAAAAAAAATATACTTTTTTGACATGAGATTGACTGAGATGGATGAAGGACAGAAAGTATAGATTTGAAATGCATGCAATATATATGGTTGCATGCCTGAGATGATGAATTACACTTACAAACGCATTCAGCATTCAGGACACCTGGTGCATTTACAATGAAGTACTTTTCATGATTCGAAACTGAAGTTACTTGTCACGGTTAAAATAATAAATAATTATATGAAATTTATATCATTGATGACATCTCTTTCAGTAATATGCTCGCTTATCTTTCAGATGGTCCAGAGCTTAAAATGTATCTCAAACGACCATTAGAATTGAAAATTATGAAGGATTCAGAGTAAAAAAAAAAAAAAAAAAAATAAANAAAAAAAAAAAAAAAAAAAAACATTTGAAGGGTCTATAGGACAAATTTAAGGATACAATTTGAAATTTTTATTTTGAGAAAATCGCATTTGTAACGGTTATTCTTGTTGCAGTTAGCATATCTAGGTACTGTACCAGTAGGTTATGGTTTATTATTTCAAACATGAACCTATTTTTTAAGTTGTCATAGCTCGGTCTACCCAAAATTTTGACATTGTTGATTTCACCACTGCAGTCTTTTGTTATAGGTACTATATTAACTCAATTTGATTGTTAATCCTATGAGATTACACCTAAAATTATGGCATATTTTATAGCAATGATGCTCGATTCTTATAGAAAAGCACATATTACCATTACTCTCTAGAGAACAAAAACAACAACAAGACAAGAGAAATAATACTAGACAAAACTCTTAAAATGAAGGTTCAAAATAAAAAGCAGGCTCAGAATAAAGTTGAAAAATAAACAAATCATTAGAGGAATGTAAAGAAGAACGCAAGGAGGAGAACACTGTTTTATAAGTAAAAATCTAAACAAACTTCCTGAACAAAAAATTCAAAGAATACAACATGAGCGGAGATTTGGAATGGAACAAAAGGAATCCGCAGAAGTGGACAGGAAAGAAAAAAAAATCTGGAATAAATTGTTTACCTAAAACACATCAGAAAGCACGGTCACCTTTTTTAAGCCTTAATCAAGTGAATTTCTTCAAGCGCAAAGAACCATGTGTGTGAAAAATACTAATAAGCGTGATTCTAGTTTGAAAGGTATAAATGTGTATTATACAGAATAGCCTATGTGTATTATACAGAATAGCCTTGTTATTTAATGTGGCGATAAAGATACTAGTGGATCAGGTGTTCACGATAGTGTTCCAGTCATTTATAGAAAAAAATATCTCAAACAAATTTTGAAAAATAATTCTCAAAAAACAAAATATTGGGCACCATCCCCCCCTAGGGGGGGGCAGGGCCCCCAAAATTCAAAATCGAAAACCCTTAACTCCAGCTATAACATATAAAAATTTTACGTTTCTACAACAAACTACTAAAAAGATAAAAATCCTTTTCAAAAAACACAATTTTTGGACCCCTGGGCCCCCCGGGGTGCCGAGGGCACTCAAAAACTACAGCACATTTCCTCCACGTCCTAAATATGTATACCATATATCGTCAAAATCGGATGAAAATTGTGACTTGTATCGCGTAACAAACAAACATACGTACACAAATACAAGTGCATTTCGGGAAGTATACCGGGGTCAAATTGGAGTTTACCAACGTTCACATATATATATGGCAATATATATATATATATATATATATTGCCTTATCCCGTATTAGCTGCAAATTGCTACTGATGTCGGCTCTTCTTATACGCATAATATAACTTCGGTTTGAGATATCCTCTTCTGTCAAATTGCTCTTCTCCATTCTTACTTTTTGTTGTCTTATTCAGTTATTTCTTGGTCTTCCTCGTTTACTCGTAGGTTGTTCTGTTGGTATGCTCTTCTGGTCTTCTTTTCACATGTTTGTACCATCTGAGTTGTTTTTCTTCCATTTCTTTATATGCCGGTGATTCCTAGGCTGCCTCTAATATAATTATTTACATTTTATTCTATCTCTCGCTGCCATTCTCAACATTCCCATTTTTCAATTGTTTCCATCTTGTTATAACTTTTATACATTTTCTAAGATTCCGATCAATATAGCATTGCTGGACTCACACATGTTATAGATTTTTCGACATCACTAAGCCTTTCACTGAGCATTAAATCTTTAAAAACAGTTTGACAAAACTGATGCTGGGTCTCAAAAACCGATTTTATAAGATTGAAAATATCTTCGTATCCCTAATTCCTCACTAAAATCAACGAGTCTCTTCAACGTGACGCAATTATAAACAAAAGTGTCATGTCAAGTTTCACCATAATCGATTGATCTATTTTGGAGCTTTGATTTTTTGTACTTTAATTTTCTTAAAGCTGCTGTTACTGTAAATATAGGATATACTTACTAGTAATAGTAAATATAGGACATATTTACTATTACTTTCCACAAAAAACAGTAAATATATCCTTTAAAAATACATGAACACAACTTCTTCCCCCGCAATACATGTGTGTGAGTATAACGTTGGTAGGTTGAGTAGACTCAAAATAAAAGCATCAAAAGACATCCAAATGTCCCTTTTCAATTTACAAATAGGAATTTGAATTTCTATTTTGACAAATTTCTCTAAATTTAATCAAAAGTCTTGAACAGATTTTTTTTTATGTTACTTTCCCAAGTAGATGCTACTATATGAGCACTGAGAATATCTCATATTGAAATATGTTTACTTATGTATAAAAATCATCCCAAATGCGTTTCTGACATCAAGGGCAAATGCATTTGTACAACTTCAATTTTTTGTGTTTGACATAATTCATTTTGATGAAATTTTCAGATTGATCATAGATAGACCCAGAACAATTTCATTTACTACAGCAATTTTGCTTGCGCAAACGGTTTTCTGTCGCACCTAAGAATATCTTTGTAATGACTGGTCCAGATTTGGAGTTTTTTATTATTATTAGTTATGAAAAATTGAAACATTTTTTTTTTATTTAATTTAATTTTTCAAAATAACCTAAATACAATGTTTTTTTTTCTAAGCAATTTATATTTAAAAATTACCAAGATATGTTAATTTTGGACTTGTTATGTTGAGAACATAACAAGTTCTTTTTATTATTTTTTCTTTTCCTAAATGGTTATGTTAATAAAAATCGTTTCTGAATGCGAAAGTACTAGGGCAAATTTACTTTCGAATTTATATTTCTCACATTTACCATTTTCTCCTTCTTCCTTTTTGGAACCTAATAATTCTGACAATCTCCGAACATTGCAATGAAATAGAAAGGACGGGACGGTATGCATGTCTGTTAAGGTGAGGAAGGTTTACTGGCATTTTTGGTAACTCTTTTTTTTTTTAAAAAAAAAAAACTTACGCTAAGAATCATGACTTTAAATTTCCAAGACCCTTACTACTCCCCATGNGACCTCCCCCCCCACGAAAAAAAAAAAAAAATCTAGATCCACTATGACTTTCACATTAATTATATTATTCATACCAGCATTTACCATTTTCGTCTCCTTTCTCTTTGGAACGTTCAGCATATTTAAACCAAAGTCTATTTGTTATCTTTTCCAATGGACAAAAGATTCACTTTGAGAGCTTAAATTTATCAATCTTAAACAAAATGAACAGACCTAAATGAAAGCAACATTACTTCCACGTCATTTGCTATATCCCCCAATTGTAAATACACATTCCTGGTATGTTGCCGTATCATGCCCTTTCTTTTCAAANAAAAAAAAAAAAAAAAAAAAAAAAAAAAAAAAAAAAAAAAAAAAAACAATGAAGGAAACTTGAAAGGGAGAGTAAAATCAGAGGAAAAATTTCCCCCGTGATTTTTTTTTTTCTGGGGATAAATATAAAGCGATATCATATGAATGATAATGCGGAAATAAATAGAGGGATTGAGGGATTACCTGGGATTTGGTCCAGACCATTATTGATGAAAAATACCTCGTCTTTCTCATTTCTATAAATTCCATAATTCTGATATCTTTTATAAAAGATTGCATTTAGAAGGGAGATATTTGATTATTGTTTAAAAGTTGTAATATTACCAAAACTTTTTATAAAATGTCTCAAATACTTTTTGGAGATATGTTTGCAGATGCACTCCCCTCCCCCCCCCTCGGATGGTAGAAAATTTAAGAAAGTTTATCTTTGAATTATTTTGTAAAAAGCTATACGGTAACACCGGTAACATATATTGCGGAGTACAGTAATGACAATAGAAAACAGTAAAACAAAGATAGTTTTGTCTCCATTCATATTAGAGTGAATGCATCTAAGTTTGCTTGTCTCTCACTGCTTTATGCGTTTGTGATGAAACTATTGCTGGTTTTTGCGCACAAGTCGAAAGTTTATGGAACGGCCATGTCTCTCAGAGGACTTCTGAACCCCTAATAATAAATTTGCTATAAAATCGTGAACGTCTTTATTTCTCTTAAAATTGTCAAAATTACATTATAATATTCCTAAGAAAATGTCCAACACAGCTTAGGAAATTTCTTTGTAGTCAAATATTTCAATTTGGAAAATAAAAATTCTATATATTCAATTCCAGACTGAATACTGTCAGATTGAACCAACGTCGACCGTTCTAGTACTCACATAGAGTCTGCTTGAGGGCACCAAGTGATGTTGTTTGTTTCGGGGTGCACCCTCCTTGAGAGGAAAACTGATTGTATATTGTTGATTGAAGCAAAATAGCAGAAGATGCTTTATCTTGATTAACCTTTTACAAATAGCAAAATTCCCTCGGCTGCTCCAAATCAAACTTAATAAGTAAATTTGAATCGGTAAAAATACATTTTTAATTTAAAATTTTAGAAGTGAATTGGATGGAGAGTGTGATACAGCGTAGAATATGGACAGATCATGACAAGGAAAGGATCAATATCAAATGATATCAAAGTTCTTAGGATCAATATCAAAGTTCTTTGAGAATGCAAAACACTGGGAAATAGGGAACAGTGGAAAGGTAGTATAAAGATTACTATCCGAACCACCTTTGGACCTCGAAGAAGTAACAATGAGGACTAACATAAAAATAAATTATTACCAAAAATATTCAAACAAATTTTCAAAATAAAAGTTTGAAATTTTGGAGATATATCTATAGATTTAAGTTACGAGACAAGTGTGAATCGATGAACTCTATCTTGGTGACACATAGTGAATAAGGTGAGAACTAACAAGAATGTGGTGCCTGCTTGAAAAATCTTACCTTCTCCAAATTCCATTATTTTGATTTTAATTATGAGTTGATAGCATATTTTATTTGTTGATTTCAAAGTGTTGGAGGTAGATAATCTTTATTATGATAAAGGAAGAAAATACACCTATTGCATATTTTTATACTAAATAACATCTTCCATCCATCATATAGGATATAAGAAGCTGACAGGGGGTAGGAAGGTCCCCAGAGAAAAGAGGGGGCCCAAAGTTAATAATATGCAGGCAAGAAAATAAACTTTATACATCCTTAAGGGGTACTGTGTGACACAAGACATATTACCATCGCATGTCTTTCTTCTCTTCTGAGGAATGTCTGAAATATGAATTCATGTCCCCGACTATCATTTGTCGACATTTTCTTTATTTTTTGACGCCTCTGTAGCAGTGTGAACATCTCCTGGTATTTAAACTAAGTTTAATTGTAAACTTCTAAACACAATACTAGGAGTACATGAACTGCAGAACTCATTCAAAGAAAATTACCCCTAAAGAAAAATTGACGACTTTAAACTAGAACTCACGAAACATCAAATAAATGTTTGGTTAAAAAAATCATGAGAATCAAGATTTTTTATTTTTTAATTGGGCTTAACGTCTCTTTAACATCTATTGGTCATTCAAGACTGGGGTTTTACCCTCCATTCTCTGGAAACTTGCAAACCACCTACCCACATTGACCTCACCTAGTCGGGCCGGAAAAAAGCCAGCATCACGAGGGCGCGAACCCACGTGGACACCCATATGGTACAACCTCGCTCGATGTTGCTTAACTTCATTGATCGAACGGGAACTGGTGTATTCAACGTGCTATAGACGCTGGCTAAGGCATTAGATTTTAGTTACTCGTAATCTTGTGTATAATCTTGCAGGCTAAGAAATGCTAACAAATTCCGTGAACCATTTCAATCACAGCATAATATTACAACATCAGTAGCACCAAGAAATTAATATTGCAGAGTTTTTTTCTGTTTTATTTTACACCATTAGCTCAGGAGGACTTGGACGGTGAGGATATCAATTACAAGTAAATATCTAATAATAATCTCAAGTACGCCTTAGGGATCATAGTTTGCCAGTACAAATCCTTGTTTTCACTGAATTTTCTCAGTTGAACTTATGTTTCGATTTAAAAAGATTAAGTGTTACTTTTCCGTAACTAAAAGGTTCCACCTTTATGTCCGTAACTAAAAGGACATATCAATCCGCCCTCGTAGATAGGTATCACGTATTTTAAAAATATACTTGGAAAGCCATCTCTAGAATAGTATTAAATTTATAATTATATATTAATATTATTTATAACTGAAAGTTCATTCCCCAGATTTCATTTTTTGTTACACGCAGGTGTTACCTTTTTTTTCATTTTCAACAAAATATAATAAGTGTGAATTCTATAATAAACGCCACGTGTCCTCCCGCCTCAAAGGCCATTCAGCTTTATTTAAAAAAAAGTTTTAAACATTTTTTTCACCTCTTTTTTTACTTTTATTTATAAGCTCTTTGATTAGAAAAGAAAATATAGGTTATTGTGCTTTCGATTTTCAAGTTTAATCAAATTGTAGGAATACGTTTCTGTTGTTATTGTTGGAGAAGTTGAGAAGTAAAATGGCAGACTGTTTAAGGAAACAGTTCTTCTCGTGTTTGCCATTTCTTTTTTAATTTGGCTTAACGTCTCTTTAACATCTTTTGGTCATTCAAGCCGGGAGTTTTACCCTCCATTCGCTGGAAACTTGCAAACCAGCTACCCACTTTGCCTCACCCAGCCTGGGTTGGGCCGGAAGAATAGCCAGCATCACGGAGGCGCGAACCCACGTGGACACCCACATAGATCAAGCTCGTTGGACGTTGCTTAACTTCAGTGATCTAACGGGAACTGGTGTATTCAACGTGCCATAGACGCTGGCTAGTGTTTGTCATTACTTCTTCTGCCAAAGTATCTGTGACAGAGAGTTCAGTATACCAGTGAGATGCAGGATACAGTGTTCAAATCCTGGTCGGTTAAGCTTCCCGAATAAAATGTAAAAACTATGATTAGCGAAAAGTAATTTCATTATGTACTAAAATTCCGGTATGGAACCCTATGTGTATATGGGGCTGACAACAATTTCTTTTTATTCAGTATAATAATGAATAAAATACTGAATTATGTGTTAGATAGCACATAGAGGTACAATCATGCGGAGTTACAGTATTGATAGAAAGGCGTTGAATAGAAAAATGTTTTCAATTTTTGTACTTTCTCTTCCTCTAGAAGACAAAGTATTGTATTCGTGTAGAAATTTTAGACATATTTTGGCTAAAAAAATCGTTTGACGGGAACCCAAAGGCCAAAATAAAGATCAAATATATTGGGCTATATTGCTTTTGGGCCATATTTTCACTATTTCGGGTCATTTTTGAAGTTTAAAAATATTTGGAGCCATGGGGCCAAAAAAAAAAAAAAATTCCGACGTTCCACGTTCCATGTACATACGAAATCGTGTAGAGCTCTGGAAGCCAAACCACTGATCCGATTTTGATGAAATTTGGCACAGGTCATCTTTGGGAAAAAAGCCCGACCCATATTTTTCTCGATATCAACCCCAGGGGCGGTCCCAGCCCCCCGAACAGGTTTTTTGGGT
>CM022875.1:21851355-21873627 GCA_012654025.1 Pachypsylla venusta
CCGTGGCTCCAAATATTTTCAAAATTCAAAAATGACCCAAAATTTTGAAAATATGGCCCAAAAGCAATATGGCCGAATATATTTGATCTTTATTTTGGCCTTTGGCTTCCCGTCAAACGATTTTTTGAGCCAAAATATGTCTAAAATTTCTGCACGAATACAATAGTTTATCTTCTATGGAAGAGAAAGTAAAAATGACTAATCCAATCAATCACATTATTTATCCCATATCCTAGATTTTCTGTGTATTTTACTTACCTTGAGGCTTTTTATGTGATAATTGATCTTGCATGGCCTCTATCTTTGTAATTACTCTACGAGCAACGAGATTGAGAGGACACATATTAAGCACATCTCTCTCATTTTATATTATGGATTAGTGTGATGAAAGGGGGCGCCTCTTTTTACTTTATGAATTCAGTAAATTATCTTCTGAGTGAGTCAAAATAAACAAATAAAACCACATTTTCATTGAATAAAACCCCATAAAATTCTATTATTGAGTTCTTATACACTACAAAAGAAAATTCATGCTCTTAAATAATATAATATAGTGAAAACAAAAAAGAAATATTTCCACTGACGTTACTCCCTCTAATCTGTTTTCAAAAGATGGTTCACCATTAATCTATGGAGTAAAATTTAGTTTTAGAAAATGATTATGTTCACAGTGACAAAACTTTGGGTCTCATGAGGCTGTCTTTATCTGGGGGGGGGGNGGGGGGGGGGATCCTTTAGTGCAACAAACCTTAATTTCGGATTACTTCCCAAAAACGGCAATATCACTCCCTTTTTGATGAAATTTAAAGCAGAGACTGTTTGTAGCAATGTAGCATATCATCGTCAAATTTTGGAGCACTTTGGGGCACCAAACCTCAACTTCAGGTCACTTATCTAAAAGTGGCATTATTACTGCAAATTTGATGAAATTTGAATTAAACACTCTGTGAAACATATTACTGACAAATTTTTGGTCTTTCAAAGCTATCTCCACTGGGAGTCCTTAAAATATTTTCACTAGAGCGCTGTGACCACAGCCGAAAGCTACCAATTCAAATCTAATTCAAATCATATTTAATCTAAGGAGCTGCGACAACAATCAAAGCTAATACATTTTTTTTTCACATTGGAGCTGCGATAACAGCCGAAGGTTGGTAAATCTAATTCATATAATAATTTTACTAGAGACATGTGACAACAGCCGAAGGCTGCCATTGCTAATTGATATAATATTTTCATCAAATACGTGCGACATAATACGGAGCCCGTTAAATTCTAGAATAAAGGAAGATAAAGTTCTGTACATTTTTCCGTACACTTTATTTATTCGTACATTTAAGTAAAATATCAAAATTTGAGTGGTAGATATTTCTCTCCTGTCGATGTCGATTGCAAAGATTATTAGTAAAGTTAATAAACCAAAAAATAAAGGATTATTTTATCTGTAATTATTTAAAAGAATTTTTTTGACGAGTAATGGGAATAGAATTTTGTAAATTTTTTTTTTTCAGAAAGCATTGAGATGTGGTCATTTTCTAACCTTAAAACTTTCTATTTTACCTCATAAAAGTTTCCTCTCACTTTTACACTCTTCATTTTCCCTCATATATGACGTTATGAAATGTTTTGGACCTCTACAAAGGCATCGTTATATCTTATTATAATAATGAACGTCAAATTTATGATGACAATGACATGAGACTAAAATATAGCTCAGAAAGAGCTCTAATGGGAGTAGTTCTTGTAATGGGAGTAGTTCTTACACAAGTCACGGATAGAATGTTCTATATATGTATTGTACTGAATAGGTTTTAACGTTACCAGACCGGTTTCGCCTTTATTGGCATCGTTAGTGTTTAAAGTAACCTGTGTTTTCCATTTGATATGAACCTTCACAAAGTTACAGTCATTTAAAACATGTCACTGAATTATCATCGTCAGAGTGATGTGGAATTTGGGTCGTCATTAAATAAGTGGTCCGAGTACCTTCTAATCTTTTTTTTCTAAATTATTATATTACTAGCAGTTTTCCCGTGCTTCGCTACGGTTACGAAATTCAACGACAATTTCGAGATCGCGAAATTAAAACTTCTCAATATTAGATTTTTGATTTAACCGACCCCCAGAGTGAACACGGACCCTATTTCCAAAATTCTATAAAAAAAATACCTTTGTATCGAATTTCAGCTTTCTCGCTCATCCCGAAGTGGTACTTCTCAATTCCGATTTTTTGGTGGTAACAACCGTCCATAAATCGGGAAGAAACCGGAAAATTTCAAATTTTATATTTTTTATGGGGTCCTTATATACTCTTTTGGTGGGTCCATTCTTGGTAATTTTTCGCTGTCTCCTTTAGTTTGCCCAAGAAAAAATAGCAAAAAGACCCGCTAAAAAACTTCATTTTTGACGGTAACTTGCTCCCACTTGAACATTCGATTTATTCATTTCTTATTACGCACCTACATACTAAAAGAAACCTGTGTGCCAAATTTCAAGTCTCTAGGTTTAGCCATCCTGGAGCTACGTTGATTAGCAGTCAGTCAGTATAGCAACTGGGCTTTGCGTTTTATAAGTATAGATAGATAGTGATGATTTTAACCGCTACGGTCATATGCACACTTTCATTTTGGTTAACTTATTTGTGCAGTCAATATTGCTATTGAAACCTTTCATTAGTATTTCTCCAACCAACTATTGTAACTTTTTTCAATTTATTTTCTGCAGTATTTATATACAATTGAAGTATAGGTACAATATGTATATTCTACCTAGCGGCATTGGACATTTTTTAAGAATTTTTTTTTACATATTAACTAATAAACAAATAAATGGTACGGAAAACCGTACTAAACTTTCTCTTCCTTATACATTCCATCAGACTACCACAGAATGCAGATGCTGTTCTTTTAAAGTCTTTTAGTGACATTATTGTTATATTTCTATTTTCTGTTGATGTTGACCATTATTTTAAAAAGATTTTGCAGCCTTGGGCTGCGGACTTTGCTCTTTAGTGATGGTATTATTTTAAAAAGATTTTGCAGCCTTCTGCTATTGACTTTGCTCTTTAGTGATAGTGTTATCTTGAAAAGATTTTGGAGCCTTTGGCTGCGGACTTTGCTCTTTAGTGACAGTATTATTTTGAAAAATAATAATACAAATTTTATCAAAATCAGACAAAATTTTTTTTTTTTCATATTTGGGGCCCATCCGGGGCCCCAAATGCAAAAAATTTGAAAAACAAAAAAATGTTTTTTTCATACGAGGTGTGGCTATTAAGTTCGTAGACTCTTCCCATAAAACGATGTGTGTTTAACTTACCCAACTTTAGTAGTTATCCCCTTCAATGTACTCCCCTCCTCTATCCCTACAACGTTCCAGGCAAATTTTCCATTGGTCGAAACAGTGGTGGAGGTCATTTTGTGTGAGGCCTTTCATGACTTCTGCCGCTTTTTTCTTAACGGCATCTACGCTGTCAAATCTGATACCTTTCAGGGCAGATTTGATTTTTGGGAATAAGTAAAAGTCGAACGGGGCCAGGTCGGGTGAGTAAGGAGGGTGTTCCAACACTTGGATTTTGTACTTGGCCAGGAACGTCTTCACGGAGAAGGCACCGTGGGCTGGCGCATTGTAATGGTGCAGGAACCATGACTTCTCATTCCACAATTTGGGTCGTTTCTTTCTTATTTTCCCGCGAAGGCGAATTAGAACTTCAAGATAGTAATACTGAGTGACGGTTTGGCCTTCAGGAACCCATTCTAGGTGAATTATCCCCTGGATATCAAAGAAAACAATCATCATGGCCTTGAATTTGGACTTGCTCATTCGGGCTTTTTTCATCCTCGGAGAATTTGGGCTCTTCCAATGCATGGACTGGCGCTTCGTTTCTGGGTCATAGGTAAAAAACCATGATTCATCGCATGTAATGACTCTTTTTAAGAAGTTGGGGTCACTTTCGATCTGATTTAGGGCGTCTGTAGAGAGATTTTTGCGAACTTCCTTTTGCTCATCTGAAAGGTTCTTGGGCACCATTTTTGGGCAAACTTTTGTCATGTTGAAATTTTCGTGCAAAATTTACCTCACACATTCTTTATCAATTTGAAGTGTATCAGCCATTAGTCTAAGAGTCTAATCTACGGTCAGAACGAATCATAACACCAACTTTTTTATGTTTTCGTCAGTTTTTGAGGTTTCGGGGCGACCAGGACGTGGATCTTCCTCAACATCTTCCTGACCATCTTGAAACCGTTTAAACCACTTATAAACCGTTGATCTTTTCAAATATGACTCCTGGTACACTGTCTTTAACAAAGAAAAAGTTTCTCTAGCATTTTTACCAAGTTTTACGAAAAATTTAATAATCACTCGTTGCTCAACGTTTATATCAATCATAATTCCGGCAAAATTAAGAAAGGTGTCTTGCGCGTCGGGCTATCACAACAGAACTAATTACAGTACAGGTATGCGACACCTATCAATCAAAATACAAGACTTGAAGCTGTCCAAACATGTTCATCATATCTTCCTAGCATGCACAGCTTTTGCGTAGCGGCTCGAGTCTACGAACTTAATAGCCACACCTCGTATATGGGGCCCAATTTGGTGGCTATGCATACCAAATTTTATTAAAATCGGACGAATTTTATGTTTTTTTCATTTGTGGGCCCCTACCGGGGCCCCATAATCAAAATTACAACAAAATAACAAAAGATGTCAATTATAGTACTAGGGCAACGGTGCATACCAAATTTTATCAAATCAGACAAAATTTATGTTTTTGTTCATATTTGGGGCCCGGCCGGGGCCCCAAATGCAAAAAATTTAAAAAACACCAAAAATTGTAAAATATAATACTTTGGTGGCTGTACATAACAAATTTTATCAAAATCACACAAAATTTATGTTTTTTTTCATTTGTGGGCCTCTACCGGGGCCCCATAACCAAAATTACTACGTCAATTATAGTACTTGGGCATCGGTGCATACCAAATTTTATCAAGATCAGACAAAATTTATGTTTTTTTCATATATGGGGTCCATCCGGGGCCCCAAATGCAAAAAATTTAAAAAACACCAAAAATTATCAAATATAATACTTTGGTGGCTATGCATACTAAATTTTATCAAAATCGCACGAATTTTATGTTTTTTTCATTTGTGGGCCCCTACCGGGGCTCCATAACCAAAATTACTACAAAATACCAAAAGATGTCAATTATAGGGGCAACGGTGCATACCAAATTTTATCAAAATCAGACAAAATTTATGTTTTTTTCATATTTGGGGACCAGCCGGGGCCCCAAATGCAAAAAAATTTGCAAAACACCAAAAATTGTCAAATATAATACTTTGGTGGGTTTGCATACCAAATTTTATCAAAATCGGACGAATTTTATGTTTTTTTCATTTGTGGGCCCTTGCCGGGGCCCCATAACCAAAATTTCTACAAAATACAAAAGATGTCAATTATAGTACTTGGGCAACGGTGCATACCAAATTTTATCAAGATCAGACAAAATTTATGTTTTTTTCATATTTGGGTTTTTCTCAGGGGCCCCGTCAGTGGGGCCCAATAAGTTCCTTCAATTGACTATCGATTTAAAAGAAAACGGTCCTTTTTATTCAATTAAAATTCAAAAGAATTGATGTCTAGAGCCTAAAGGGATTATTTGACTCATTATATTAACAGTTTTTCAGCTTTTAGTCAGAGCCCCCACCTCCCCGCAGTTCAGGACAAAGAACGTCGCAATTGGACCAAATCTCTAAAATCCAAACCACACAACCTATTATGATGAAACTTAAAATGGGTAGCTAAATAGGTTTATATAAAAAAAAATGGTCCGATGTGGGTGCGTTTTTTGACAGGGGCATCGACAGTGCGCCCCGGCCGGGCCCCATATATGAAAAAAGCATACATTTTATCTGATCTTGATAAAATTTGGTATGCACCGTTGCCCAAGTACTATAATTGACATCTTTTGGTATTTTGTAGTAATTTTGGTTATGAAATGAAAAAAACATAAAATTCGTCCGATTTTGATAAAATTTGGTATGCATACCTACCAAAGTATTATATTTGATAATTTTTTCTGTTTTTCTGATGGGCCCCAAATATGAAAAAAACATAAATTTTGTCTGATTTTGATCAAATTTGGTATGCACCGTTGTCCAAGTACTATAATTGACATCTTTTGGTATTTTGTAGTTCTTTTGGTTTTGGGGCCCCGCTAGGGGCCCACAATTGAAAAAGAACGTAAAATTCATCCGATTTTGATAAAATTTGGTATGCATAGCCACCAAAGTATTATATTTGATAATTTTTGGTCTTTTTTAGATTTTTTGCATTTGGGGCCCGGCCGGGCCCCAAATATGAAAAAAAACATAAATTTTGTCTGATTTTGATAAACATTTGTATTATTATTTTTCAAAATATTACTGTCACTAAAGAGCAAAGTCCGCAGCCGAAGGCTCCAAAATCTTTTTAAGATAATTCTATCACTAAAGAGCAAAGTCAACAGCAGAAGGCTGCAAAATCTTTCAAAATATTATTGTCACTAAAGAGCAAAGTCCACAGCCGAAGGCTGCAAAATCTTTCAATATAATACTGTCACTAAAGAGCAAAGTCCGCAGCCGAAGGCTGCAAAATCTTTCTAAAACAATGGTCAACATCGACAGAAAATAGAAATATAACAATAATGTCACTAAAAGACATAGAAGAACAGTATCTGCATTCGGTGGTAGTCTGATGGAAAGATTAATGAAGAGAAAGTCTAGTACGGTTTTGCGTAACATTTATTTTTTTGAAAATTTGAAGAAGTACCCTAATTATTCTACAACTAGGTTAACTAAGGTATAGCATCCGATAGCGTTTCGGTGCACAACAGCTAGTCATTATTTCTCACGAGGCACAATTTCAGTAAAGTAAACTGGTGTATTCCACGTAGAAAAATATTTAGCAGGATGGCTCTTTAAGACCATTTGCGGCCTTGTTGGGGTCTGCAGTTTTTTTTGTTGTTGTGGTACAATGGAAGGGGTTCCATGTTAGATGAGATTTTTAATTAAAACGGATAAAACGTTTTTTTAGGAACTCCAAACCAACGAAATAAGAGATTAAGTGAACAACAAACCTATTGCCAAGGTTAAGGCTGGGTGTGGTCAATGTGGGTAGCTGGTTTGCAAGTTTCCATCGAATGGAGGGTGAAACCCTCGTCTTGAATTACCAATAGATGTTAAAGAGATGTTAAGCCAAATTAAAAATAAAACAAAAACACAAAAAAAAAAAAAAATATTTTTATCATTACTCAAATTTCAATCATTGAAAGTATACTAAAATGGAAGTTCCTAAAAAGCAAACTAGCAAACTAAGATATTTCAAAAATGAATTTCGCCATTTCTTTGTGTCAATTTAAATCAGGTGATTTTTGAAATAACGATCACATGATTGCTATTTCCTCTTCTTCCTTTTCTGAGCTTCCAACGTTTTGTTGACTGAACATAAGGTGTCAGCAGAAGAAAGGATCTTCCTGAAAGTAATTTCCCTTAATAGTTTACTCTAATGTGCATATTTCAATTAATAAAATGACATACTTAGTTCAAATAATTTCCGCTTTTTTCCGCTCCATAGGGTTCGGGAAGAAAGGGAAGCAAAAACAAAAGAAAGCGTTGAAAGGAAAGCCCAAGGATAAACTTATGATTGTCCTCGGCTCCTAGGTATTTTCCTGTTTTGTATTCTAACCGTTGAACCTATTTTCAAAAAAAATATATAAATAAAAAGCGTCCCCCCCCCTAATAGTTTGCTACTTTCTTGCCCTCTAGAGTTCCGCTCTTCCCATTTTCCAAAACTTTCTATATCCGAAGAAAAGATTAGCTTTTATTAGAAACATGGAACAGATGAGGGATATTTTGATGTAACCACTGAATCCCCAGCCTTCTCCACTATTTTGAGTGTTTCCCAATCTAGAAACAATTTTCTCCTTCTATTTCTGTTGTCTCTACCTGTATCAAAATTATTATTTATGAGAAATATAAATACCTATTCTGTCTTCAAATTTGCAGAAAATGTGGGAGATTCAGTTTTTTTACCTTTTTTGAATATCGCAGACCACAGGAACGTTGAATACATCAGTTCCCGTAAGACAACTGAAGTAACCACGTTATTCCGCGTTCTGGTGATTCCCACCCAGGCTGGGTGATGTCAATGGTTATAGCTGGTTTGGAAGTTTTAAGCAAATAGAGGCTAAAAACGCCGTCTCGAATGACTGACTAATAAATGTTGAAGAGACATTAAGCAAAAAAAACTAACGATTTATTTTTTCAGTGCTCTCAATAATGAATGATGATGATCAAAATTTTTAATTTCATTTCTTGGCATTTTGAGTACCCCTAACATTTCGTAGCTCGCCATCCTATATCATTGTTGAGAAATATTACTTTTGCTGACTGTTGAATTAAAGATCCTAATTTTGAAAAATATTAATATCATAAAAGTTCATACGAGACTACTCTAAAGTTATATTGTATTGGTCTACGTGTGGATATTGTGACGGACTTTAAATTTTACCTTTTCACTCATTGGATACAAACGTGCTTTAAAAAGAACAAGAAATAAGAGAAAACATCTTACAATTCCGAAAAATACAGTCCTCCATACAAATAATATTTTAGACTCTCACAGAAGCCGTGTTAAAAAAACAATACGGAAATACTTCGGAAGAAGAAAAAACAAAGGGATGTATTGACGGGATACTAACCCCGGGGACGCTTGTGTTTGCGAAAAAAACGGGCCTTCTGAGGATTTTGGAGTGATTCATTGCGAGCAAAACACATAAAAGCTTCTGATTCTGGCGGAAGGAAAAAGATGCTCTCAGAATTCAAACTATTCTTATTCTTCGTTTTAGACATCAAAGAACCAATTTGGTTCCGTGACTGTCTGATGTCTACGGGCAATTTCTTGTTCGTCAAAGATTTGTCTTTTACATAGAATGGTTTTACAAGGGTGAGACCATTAAAAAGTCCCAGAGCTAAAAAATAATTAGTTCATTTGAGACTGAAAAATATACCAATAATTTAATTAATTTTTATATACCTTGAAAAATGTTTCTACAATTTATAAGAATCATCTGGAGCCTTTTTCTAAATTCAGTTTTAGATAGCCTTTTCATTTTTACAACTGTGTATTGCTTAGCTCCCGCACATACCTGGATCTGTGTTCTGAACTTCAATCTTCTATAAGTTTTGCTATCATCGAGCTGAATTAATAATGTATCAATCAATGTATCAACTCAATAAAATCAATAAAGGGTTGGGCTTTAAAAGAATACGTACGTAGATCATAGTAACAGATAGATTAAATAGTTCTCAAACTAAAAGTGTGTTTATAATTCATTTGAAATTCGCCACTGACCACGTTTTTTCACATAATTGGTTAATTTCAACTTTTCCTCCAATGAGGAAGAGTTCCTTTTCTTTGTTTATTTTTACATCGGCACGGAAAAAAATCATTTAAGATAATATAATTCTAAAACGTAGGAAAAATCATTTCATTTGGAAAACTAATAAAAAGTTTAAGTACCTACATTGGCAAAGTTTACTTCAATTTCTTTTCTCGGCGTTATTTGTTCAAAAATAATAATGTAGAAAACATCAAGCTCTTGTCTTTTCGTGATGTCAGACAGAATTCAGCACAATTTAAGAATGAATCAAAATGAACTTTTATATATGAAGATGAGACGTAAAGAGGGTGATGATGAAGATGCTTTTAAAAGAATGGGGAAATTGTATAATAGTGTTAAAGAACCCAAAAGGACAATTCACTGAAGACATTGAAAATATCAATGTATTGTGCAGTACATAGGATACAATAGGCTTTTTGAAATAATAATTCAATATCGTCGCCCTTCAAAATGAATTTAATTTACTAGTATGAATTAGGTATTCCTTTGAAGCCCCATAAGAAGGATAAATCATTGGAATTTTTCAAAATTTCTGTAATCAAATGACGAAACAAACAAATAAAATTTATATTGATGATTTCTACATGTAGAGGTGGGGATACCTATTTTGTCCATAGGTATATTCACCAATACTATATTAAAAAGGTTTGTTAAATTCTACTAGGAGGTAATCTTAATACTTCTCAAAAGCTTTAAATATCTCTCCGCTAAAAAAACAATAATAACCCTATGTTAAGGCTATAATTTATTCAACACTTATTTTATGGCCATGATTTTAAGATGTCTTGTGTATCAGGCAGAATCTGCTAGTCTACATATAACCAATAATTTATGTATTACATAAGAGTGGGATTTGTACATGAGTTTTTTATGGACATTTTAAAAACAAAATATATTTCTTTGTGTTACTATGTCACAATTTTTGTGGACACCATAGCATTCTCAACAATCACTCCAATACTACTAAGCCTAAGCTACACTTTAACAATTTCCTTATAATGATTCCACTTGTTCCTTATAATGCTTCCACTTGTTGTTCAAATTGTCCTCAGGAGGCTGAGTTACTCCCAATCACAAGAGACTAAGTAGAAAATTTGAAATATTATCGGGAATTGAACCCGGAACCTCCTTGGTACAAGCCGAGTGTGATGTACACTCTGTTACGGAGACGTCGTATGCATACTTTACAGAGTAACTATAAAAAATGCACAATCAAAAAATTAAGACATGTCTAAAAATCGATGGAAATGGACAGATGGCTAGGTAAAAAACTTGAATATATTCAAGTGATGATAATGACCCAATTTCTGATTTAGTACCGCACAGAATTACTATACCTGTAAGGTTTCCAGTACCAAATTACTATACCTCTAAGGTCTCCAGTATTCTCAAATAACATTGAACTATTCTAAAAAAAAAAAAAAAAAAAAAAAAAAAAAAAAATGCCTCCACAAAGTGTGTCTTTAGAAGCAGATAAGATGATATTAAGGAACTGATAAGAAACCAAGAACATATATGATTAAACGTAGCTAAAAATAATGTGCTGGAAGTTTTTGAGCGGAAAATTTTAATTATATAATTTACTCTGGAAAAGCTCGTAGAATTGTGAGCAAAGGTTTGAATAATAAAACGAAATTGGTAAAGTTCCTTTGAGCACAAAAAACATATTTTAAGTTAATGCAGAATAAAATATTCAGTGGAGGATTTTGGAGAGAATTCTTCAGAAAGCATGGCTTGGTTAATATAAAGAAAAATCATTAATTAAGATTTACCAGTTTTATGGGAGAAGTGATTTTGAAAAATAGTTCCTACGGAAATATTTGACTCATCCTATTACAATTATCCTGAGAATTTAACCATTTCTCAGGATAAAATTTTGTTCCCGTGTTTCAGACTACATTGAAAATATTTTATTTACTAACTATTTAATTTTTTGATGCATATTAATTTAATTTTTAAGTTTAAAAAAGTCGTCCATTTCGAAGTGTATTTTTTAAAAAAAAAAAAAATGCAAAGGTCTTGATTTAAACAAAAAGGTTATTTACACAGATTTTTCCAGCGTAGATCCAGTGTTTCTTTAGTTTATTTTCTTTAAAAAAGTCAAAATAGACTACTTTCCTTCAGGTCACCGAATTGAAACAACGTTTCGCGTGATGCGTAATTAGAACTCGCAATGAAACATACCGCATCTTTGTGTGGATAATAATGGGACAGAGTAACTGTTCTAAATTACATTGAACCGGCAGGAGATACATCATAGCTGACCTACTAGTAAAAAGAGTTGCCTTCCGAGGAGCAGACATTGGTTTTTATTCTTCTCACTAGTGAGCTCTGATTGCTCATTTGGTATTGATTTTTTATATATATAAAAAATACGTCACTGTAAAAAAATTGAAAAATTTTATGGCTTGGAAAATTTTACCTAAATTTTATAATTTTTAGAAAGAGCGAATAAAATAAACAGCACAAGACTATAAAGTAACTTAGACGGGGAAATTGTTTTGGGCATAGGTCGGGTCGGGTATGGATATAATATCAACTTGAATAATAGGCACCTATTTCGAGCATAAAGTTTTTCCAAATGTTATTAGCTGAAGTTGTATTCAGTTTTATAAACACACTGCTCCTCTTCATATTTCTTGGCAGATATAATGACAATTTTATTTCGTAGATACCTACTACACGTATATGAGCACAAGATGCGTTCTTTTATATTCTCAAGTGTACAAAATTCAGATTTTTGGAGGTATTCCGATTTTTTTCTTTTAGAGGTGATTGTGTCAATATTTTAAATGCGGTAAAATAATCTGCTCTCTGTTAAAGTTAATCATTCTAAATAGTTTTTTTCATATCAATAAATATAATATTACCTAAAAAATAACTTTAAAAGAATCTCTCGATCATTCAATTAAAAATTTCCCTTTAGAATGAACGGAGAAAATCATGCAGGTTGCATATTGATAGATTTTGAATTCTGAAAATCTGGAAGAAGATACATTTTTATTTCTAGTGGAGACGCCAATTTTACATTTAGTAACTCCAATATACATACCTACATATTAATTTATTCAAAAAGAAATTTGAAAGCCGTAATTTTGAATCAATATATTATGAGGTCAATATTAAACACAGACAGTGATAATAATATGTCACTATTAACCACATTGACAGTGATATGTACTTCATTGAGGATAATATCTCTTTTCTTTTTACTTTCACTTCCTATAAAGTTATTATTTTCATTTCCTATAGAAGTTAAAATATTGTAATCGTGCAGAAAATTTGGATATTTTTTGGGCCAAAAAATCGTCTGACGGGAACCCAAAACCAAAAATAAAGTTCAAATATGTCATTTCCTATTGCTTTTGGTTCATATTTTCACTATTTCGGGTCATTTTTGAAGTTTGGAAATATTTGGAGCCACGGGGTCCAAAAAACTGATATTTCCAACGTTCCACGTGGGACGTGAGACGTACGTACGGAATCGTGTGCAGAGCTCTGGAAGTCAAACCGCTGGTCCGATTTTGATGAAATTTGGTACAGGTCATCTTTGGGCAAAAATCCCGACCCATATTTTTCTCGATATGGCCTTAGAGGCTAGCCCCCCTAACAGGTTTTTGGGACCGAATCTCTAAAATCCAAACCACACATGATGAAATTTAAAATCAGTAATTATGGAATCATTTTATCTCAAATAAATGGTCTTACGCGGGTGTATCCCTGTCAGGGAAGCCACCAGGGGCCAAACAAGGTCCTTAAAATGGAAATCCCTTTTAAAATAAAACAGATCAATAATTTCACATGATTTTTTTTAAAATAATGTCTAGAGCCGACAGGGATCATTCAATGTATTGGAAATTATTTAGGCACTGTTTTCAACCTTTTATTCAGAGCCCCCCAATCTTAGGGCCAAGAACGTCGCAATTGGACTAATACTCTAAAATCCAAACCACATAACCAATTTTGATGAAATTTAAAATGGGTAGGTAAATAGAGCATTAGTTTGTTTATATAAAAAAATTGGACCATGAGGGTACGTTTTTGACAGGAGCACCGCTAGTGCGCCCAGGTGGGGTCCCACAAATAAAAAGAAAAAAAAAAATCGTCTGATTTTGATAAAAAAATTTATGTGCAGTTGACCAAGTACCTATTATAATTGACAATTTTTGGTGTTTAGTAGTAATTTTGGATTTACGGCCCGGGTTGGGCCCCATATAGGATAAAACATAAATTTTGTCTGTTTTTGATAAAATTTGGAATGCGCAGTCGTCCAAGTATTATAATTGACAACTTTTGGTATTTTGTAGATATTTTGCATTTGGGGCCCGGCAGGGGCCCACAAATGGGGAAAACCATAAATTTTGTCTGATTTTGATAAAATTTGGTATACGCAGTCGTCGAAAAATAATTGACAACTTTTGGTATTTTGAGGTAATTTTGGTTTTGGGGCCTCGGCACGTCAGCAGAAAAAAATATAATAATAATATCATTAAAAGACTTCAAACTTTAGAAGAGCAACATCTACATTCGATGGAAATCTGACAGAATGATTAAGGAAGTGAAAGTCTAGTACGGTTTTCCGTACCATTTATTTTAATTGGGCTTAACGTATTTTTAACATCTATGGGTCATTCGAGGCGGGGGTTTTACCCTCCGTTTGCTGGAAACTTGCAATCCAGCTACCCTCATTTACCTCACCCAGTCTGGTTTGGCCCTGAAAAATAGCCAGCATCACGAGGGCGCAAACCCACGTGGACACCCACATGGTCCAACCTCGCTGGACGTTGCTTACTTCAGGTCAGTGATCTAACGGGAACTGCTGTATTCAACGTGACATATCTCTAAGTATCTATATTGTGTTTCTTTCTCTGAATATATTTGGTCTGTATAAGTATATGTGTCGGGGGGGGGGGTCATTTGAACAAACCCAAATGAAAAATCCCCATCAATACTATATTTCATTATCAAAAGACATAAAAATAATACAAAATACCTGGAGAGTGTTTATGGCTTTTTACAGACAAGTTCAATTTGTTCGGTTGTAAAATAAATTTAATTTTGCTAAAATGCTAACAATAGTTTGAAATTGAATATTTTTCCTTCACATTTTCTGATGTACTCACTTTGCAAATAATGAGAAAATACAAAACGGTAATAAAAAATTCACTCCGGACTGATTTTTATAGTTTATCATAAAAATGAACTTTATCACCCGAGCAAGTACAAATAATATCACATTGATATCACAAATAATTGAATTTTTCATTCTATCTTGTTTGTTGAATAGAAAATGTTTTCGTCCCCCATTTTATTTTATAAATCTACAGTATTAGAATTCGTTCGATGAAAAGGACAAACATTAAGCCCAGATATACTGGAACCAATGTGCATTGTACATACATAAGCTTTATATGTGGATAATTTTCTTTGGTACAGATAGTTAGACAAAAGCAAAATCATTGTTAGAGGAAAATGGTCTCAAGATACGTTCTTCTGCTGATGCCAGTACGCCGGAGTTTTACAGTACGTCGATTCTCACTTAAGTTATACTAAACCACCCGTGTCGCATATTTGAATTGAGCCAACTTCCGGCGTGTTTATACTCAGATGGGTGTCCGCTCCGGTACAATACGTTTTGTTTGCTCTTTTGAGTTGCGCCCAGTCTCATGGAGAAAACTGAATAGCAGTTTCTGATTTGAGATAACCAAGTCCTCACAATTAATGTGTTTCTGAAAGTTGTTGCTAAAAATACAAACTGGTAGTTCTGTGAACACTAGACCTCAAATAATGGCCCAGGATGTCCCCAAATCAGTTAATTTGATGATTCTAATAATTGTCTATACCACAAGTTTGATGATTTGATCACAATTGGAAAAGGTGTTCAAGTGTAATTCTTGAATGAACAGACGGAGAAAAGAGGTTTTAGAAAAATCAAAAATGTTTTTAAACTAAAACTATTCCTTTCAACCAAATCAGTATTGTGAAAATGAAATTTCATATTCTTCATATTTATGAATTTCCCTTTCCACAATAAGATGGAGTTCGTGAATTGTATACTTTCTTATGGAAAGTACATAAAAATCGTAAGCAGTATCATAAACTGTGAGAAAAAGTTCAAACATAAAAACAAAGAAAGTAACATACCTTCTACAACCAGAAGTAACAATTTAATAAAGAACTTTGGTAACAGAAAAGCTATGATCCAATGTAATAGATATTCTCTCTTATTATGCACAATGCTCAGTTTATTTTACTAAATTTTGTCGACAGTACACATTCTTCCCCATAAATATGTACTGTCGATTTCCAAAGGTGTTGGTTTCAGTAGTTAGCAAGTGAATTTTCACCCAGATAATCTTTTGATGAATATTTTAATAGTGGTGTACCCGCCCAAAAATCAATAGACATTATGGTTATTGTGCCCCAAGTTAAAGTTTTGGCACTTAAGAGGTAAGCCCCCAAACTTTATTTCAATGGGTTCTATTAGAACTCGAAAATTCAAAATTCTTGTAGATTTAGTAGAAAAAACAGATGAGGTTCCTTTGCTAGAAACATGCAAACCAGGTATCCACGTTGACTTTCACCCAGTCTGGGTTAGGTCGGGAACAGCCATCATCACGAGTTTTCGAATCTATAACGTAAAACCTCGCTAAATGTTGCTTAACGTCAGTGATCTAACGGGAACTGGTGTATTCAACGTGTTATTCACGGTGTCTACTACGTTTGGAAACTATAATACATTTATACGAGTTGTAGATTTAGTTGGGTGAAATTCAAACAAAATTATTATATCCTCAAAAGGAGTGCTTCCTTTTCATGGAAGCTTTCTCAAAGGATGTAACTCCAACAGAAGGAAAAATAATAAACTCTATCGCGTTTATTTCTCAATTTTTTTCATAAACTCTTTTGTATTTGCATAATTCTAAAGAAATATCATTTTATGTCTTTACTTTCTCAGCTTTATAGAAACTTGCAAAACTTCTTAAACCATAAATAAAGAAATATTTATAAAGTTGAAGTAAACACTGTTTCCACTAGTACTTATGAACATAATTAGGCTTAATCTAGAAATTGAATCCATGAAGAAAAAAAAAAACGCATTACCACGTTGGATACATATTTTTCGTCAGATCTCTGAACTTAAGCAACGTTGCTGGTGCTGCGTATACAGGGCGCCTGCTTGGTGAAATTGCACATCTTTGGCTTTCTCGGGGTGCACTCAGCCTCGTGGGAACAACTGAGTTCTGCTGTTCATTACACCACAACGGCTATACGTTAGTCAACCTATAAAATAGAGGTGCCTTCCCACAGCTGCTATAATATCTGCTAAATCCTATCTATGAAATGATTCAATGAGTTAATTTAATACAGTTTGAATCTCCATCAAGGTGGTGCATTTTCAGGTACCTCTTTAGTGTACTAAATATGATATCACTCTAAGACGTATCAGCTATCCGCGGCAGAGTGTACATCACACTCAGCTTGCACCAGGGAATTAAATCGAAGTCTGGTCGGGTCGACATTTTGAAAAAGATTCTTTATCCAATCCAATATTTATTACTAGCTGTTTTACCCGTGCTTCGCTACGGGCTATAATATTGTAAGCTCAAGTATCGATGATGCGTTTTTTGTAAGTTCTAGATGTGCAATAGAAAGATTTTTGATATTTTAACTGGGACGACAGTCGCGGAGGTAAAACTCTGCCAATGTGACACATGGATTTATTATTCTTCTGGCAACCCCCCCACCCCAAAAAATTGAGGGGGGTGTTCTCGTGATGATTTCAAATCTGGGGCATAATTAGACCCTAAATTTGGCACAGCTACTAAATTTGATGCCTCTGACTCTTACCATTATCTTTTTAGACAGGATTAATGAAAGCCGCTTTAAAGCGGTAAAAACCGCCAGCGGTATATTTGATTGAACCCAAAAGTTTCGGAGCTAACCGAGACCCCAAATATGACAAATCTCTAGCTCTTGCCATTCTCCTTTTAGACAGCAATAAACCGATAAAAAGCGGCAAAAATCGCCAAGGGTGTATTCGATTGCACCCAAAAGTTTCACAATTAGAGCCCAGATGGGACCTATATACCAAATTTCATCTAAATCGGTCAACGCTAAGTGGCAAAAGTGCCCATCACGGCGGACGGTGGACAATCCGATTTTTTTTTATTCGATTTTTGAATTTTACGTACCTTGAAACGTATAATATATATACAGTATGTCCCAGAAGTCCTGCCCGGTGCCCATAACTTTTGAACCGCTTGGAATTTTGGAATTCTGTTTGTTTCTAGGGATAGAAAAGGGCCCATGGCCATTCGAATGGTAATATCAGTATCCAGGTTCGAATCCCGGAAGTGGCTTTTTTTGACACAAAGAGTCGATTTCTCGGGAAATTTAAATGGAATGGTACAAATATTTTTTTGAAAAATAAAAGTGTCAATAAAATAAGGAATATTCCCATTTTTGTTTTTTCAAAAAAATAATCAGGGGCGGAGCCAGAGGGGTTCAAAACCAAAAATTGTTACACCCTGTATAACAAAAACCGAATATTATTTTGATGTAGAAATTCGTTAAGGGTGGCTCAAAAAAGGTTTTCCATCTACAAAAGTAATAAAAATAACAACTTTTAAGTTTTATCAGTGCCGTACGTAGGGAAAACCAAATCTCGTATTTCTACGAGAGGTTAAAATTGGGTTAGAAGGCCTGAAGTAAGTATACGATTTAAGACTTAAAATGGGGAGTGGCCTCAATAAGGAACCATATTAGCCCAAAAAAGTAATTACTAACCCTTACACTCATTCGCAACAGGGCCGTATTAATGAGAAAATGTCAATGGAAAAACTGCATTTTAAGAACACTTCAATTAATATGCAGTTTTTCCATATATATATATATAGATTGATGTTTCGATCAATAATAATGGTTAAAATGGCCATAAGTTGAAATTGAGATGTTATTGGATACAAAATATTTACTTGCGAGAAAATTATGATGCCTGATGTAAACTGTTTAAAAGATAATATTTAGATGTCTTTTAGTGTGAGCAAATAAGATTAGAAAGAAAAAGAAAATTCTACAACATTGTTAAATATATCTGCTAAGAAAAGTGTGAAATTGGAAAATATGACCTAACTGATGAGATGTATAGGCGCTTTCCAAAATAGAACAGCCTCCATTTTATTTAGACTCTTTCAAAATACAAGATGCTCCCAAAAGTTCATAACTTCAACTTTAATGACAATGTTGACGAAACAAAAATGTGCAACCTACATCTCCCGTTTTTTTTAAAAAACTCATTTGCTTCAAGACAATTCCTTGAATCATAAGACACAGTGTGAAGTTTTCATCTCCACCAAAAATGAAAATACGTAGAACTCATTTCAGTATATTAAAATAGGTACTTTACATAATGCCAAACACAGGACGAGTGTAATCAAAGATGTATTTAACACTTCCATTGCCTCAGAAATGACTAACATACAGACATATTTACTCGTCAAATACTCACAGAAATTATCATATAATCCGTGTATTAATTATTCATTTACCTAATTCATCTTGGAATTAACTGACAAAACGTTTTACCCCAGCAATCACTTTTTTTATCCCAGTACCCCTATAACATCACATTGCATTACTTCGTAGTCGACTTCCAACAGATGTTTAGCTCAAAGTGAAATTTTGAAATGAACAGCCAAATAAACAGACAAATGAAGGAGTGAGTTACTGTGAAACTAATAGCCAAATAAACAGACGAATGAAGGAAAGATTACTGTGAAATGGAACAGCCAAATTATTAGACGAATGAAGGAGAGATTACTGTGAAATGAACAGCAAAATTAACAGACGAATGAAGGAGAGATTACTGTGAAATGAACAGCCAAATTAACAGACGAATGAAGGAGTGAGTTACTGTGAAACTAATAGCCAAATAAACAGACGAATGAAGGAGAGATTACTCTGAAATGAGCAGCCAAATTAACAGACGAATGACGGAGAGATTACTGTGAAATGAACAGCCAAATTAACAGACGAATGAAGGAGTGAGTTACTGTGAAACTAATAGCCAAATAAACAGACGAATGAAGGAGAGATTACTCTGAAATGGCAGCCAAATTAACAGACGAATGAAGGAGAGATTACTGTGAAATGAATAGCCAAATAAACAGACGAATGAAGGAAAGATTACTGTGAAATGAACAGCCAAATAAACAGACAAATGAAAGGACAAATTGATGAAAATGTGATTTTCATATGTAAACGCGCCCTTTTTTCCCCGCGGCGGGCGCCCCAATTGTAATATTAAAAAATCCTTTCTTATTGCACATCTACAACATAAAGCGAACTTACCTACCAAATTTCAGCTACCGACAATTTACCGGTACGGAGAAACAGTGATGAGAAAAGGTGATAATATTTGATGGACGCAACCTTTACCCCCGCGGCTGGCGCCCCAGTTGGAATATTAAAAAATCCTTTCTTATTGCACATCTAGAACATAAAGCGAACCTACAAACCAAATTTCAGTCCCCGGAAATGTACCGGAACGGAGAAACATTGATGAAAAACTGATTTTCATATGTAAACGCGCCCTTTTTTCCCCGCGGCGGGCGCCCCAATTGTAATTTTAAAAAATCCTTTCTTATTGCACATCTAGAACATAAAGCGAACTATGTAAAAAAATATTACAATTGGGGCGCCCTTTTTTCCCCGCGGCGGGCGCCCCAATTGTAATATTTAAAAATCCTTTCTTAGTGCACATCTAAGACCTAATGCGAACGTACCAGAATGGGAAATCGCGATGAGTGTTAAGTCAGTGTGTTTCTCTTTTATATATATAGATTGGTAGTGTGGTAGTGTTTTGGGGTAATCTCTCAGACTCCTTATTACAATTGGATAACTATGATAATAGCGAGATGTGATGATATTGGAATAATAATTGTTAAAAATAACTTGTAATGTTATGATGCCCACAAGAATTGTGGCAAGATATAATAAAAAAGAAATATACCTTTACATATTTGTGTGTGGAGTCCTTTTACTGAAAGAAGATCTGTGAAAAGTTTGTCAACTTTATGAATGTGACAAAATTGAAGTTTCATGAAACGTCCTCTAGAAAGCAACACATTTCACGAGAAGAAAGCTAGCGTTAAATAATTTATTGTTTTCTTTTCTACCATAATTTTCACGGCATAACTTTGTTTTTGAACTTTTTTGTGGTTCCAAATTTAAAATTTTATTGCTCATATTAGGCTAATAATTCATTAATAAAAGATGGCTCCAGATTTTGTGTACTTAATTAATTTAAGGTACCAATAGGTACTTTAAAATGGCATTCTTTGTACTTTAAAACGACCTCATAGTTAAAGGGCCTAAATTGTCAAAAAAAAAAAAAAAATGGCATTATTTTTGGGCTGTCATAGTGCTTCTAATAATTATAATAAGTTTAAAATATTTCAAAACCTGGGCCGGGGTTTTTCTCATTTAGGATGGAAAAATATAGGCAGCAGTTATATTAACTAGTTTAAGCGCTATCACTGAAACAGTATTTCATGGCAATATATTGGGGTTAAAATTTTTAATTTTCCTTGGCATTCTAATGGACATACCTACAAAAACCCAACCCTAAATTGGGTTAGTCTTAAAAAGTAGCAAGCTACGAATAAAGTAGATATCACCACAGAATGCTGATGAGCACAATTGGAATATACTTGAAAATAGAAGTCCTAATTTCCTTTCAGATGGAACGAAAATCGTTCAGAAAATAAAAAACGATGATTTTTTAGAAGTATACAAAATAAAAAGGAAAGAATCGCTGCGAGTCATGGAAAAAAAGGAAAAAAGAAAACGAGCATTTATCCAGGGCTTAAAAAGAGAAGCGGAAATAGGTAAATGTCGTGTGTGTTTGTATACTGGGTTTGACATTGGGGTGGGACGAAAAACACTGCTACCTAGTTTGACACGTGGTCGGTCTTTTCCCTTTATCTCTTGTTTCTTATAATAATTTGTATTTTGATTTGATCGGAATGTTTGTTTCGATTTATAAATAGCTGGCGATTTATAAATGTAAGTCGATAATTGTTTCGAATCCTAGCTGGATCGAGAATTTGTCATAAGTTTTTTCAAATATTCTACTGCTTCTGTTTTGTGTGCGTGGGGGGTGGGGGGTCAGTTAATCAAAGGTACAATTATGGAGAGATATTAGAAAAATACAGTATATAAATATTACTATTTTTGATCATTGTGTAATAAGTCAATGAAGCTAATAAAATAACATAATATTCAACTTAATCTAATAAATAAACAGATCACAATGATAACTAATAACTCAATAGTCCAATAAATTAATTAATATAGGGTGGTAGCGGATAAGTCAACAACAGGAATCGCTACCATAGATAGATACCATAGATCAATATATCTTTAATTTTTATATTTACCTCGCCCAGAAAAGTTTGGGCCGGGAAGCGTCACGAGGAGCTACGTGGTCAACCACATAATAAAACCTCGCTGGAGGATGTTTAACTTCTGTGATCCAACAGGAACTGGTGTGTATTCAACGTGTCAGTGACGCTGGATGATCGATGGCAGTAATATAATTAATTAATAATTGAAGAAGTCATTATTACTTTCTCTTCCATAGAAGAGAAAATATTGTATTCGTGTAGAAATTTTAGACATATTTTGTCTCAAAAAATCGTTTGACGGGAAGCCAAAGGCCAAAATAAAGATCAAATATATTCGGCCATATTGCTTTTGGGCCATATTTTCAAAATTTTGGGTCATTTTTGAATTTTGAAAATATTTGGAGCCACGGGGG
>CM022875.1:21883298-21896562 GCA_012654025.1 Pachypsylla venusta
TAAAATACTCGTACTACCTTTTTACAAACTGGCCAAGTGTAAAGTCGGTATTACTTTAAGAGAATTGAGACAGAAAATTTAAGTGCGGGATATACAGCAGCAACAATAAACTTGGCCCCAATAATAGATATCACTACTTTCATGGGCAGAATTTTTTGGTTGAATAAGATAAAAAGGATTAAAAATGAAAATAACGCTAAAACATACCTACCTAAACTACAAGACCCGATATTTGACTACCTAAATTTGGCCAACCTGAAATTCAATATTCAAATTCATTTCATTTCATATCTATTTTTTGAAAAAGTCTAAAGACGAAAATTAAAAATAATAATTCTTCAAAGAAAAAAACCTAATATTACAGACTTGTTTTTCTGTGTTATTTTCTGGTCTTACTAACATCCAAAATTATCATGACAAATAAATAATTAAATTAAATCTAGTAGTATTATTTTCACCCGTTGCATCAAATTTTGTCGATTTACTTGAAAGCTTCCGGAAATTTGTCACTTCAGTAGGATCGAGACAAGGGCGTCAGTCCTATGGGGAACCAAGATTTTATTTCATTCCAGTCATTTGGTAAACTCCCGTCCCAATCATTCTTAGGACATAAACTAAATTTTGTTCCCAAAAGTGGTGTGAAATTTTGTATTTACGGTGATTTTATGATCTCTATTTCAGAGTTTCATGGCATTGACACAATTTTTTCTTTGGATGGGTAAGTCTCTTCAAATTCTTCCATTCGGAAACTTGACGTCATATCCATCCAAGTTATTTGGTTATACGCAATAAGATTGGAGGTGCTTCCTTTTGAAAATTATATTAAACTTTTTTTTTTGATCTCCTATACCTACAAATGAAAATTATATGTTTCAAGATACTGTCATACTGCCTCCCATAATATTTTCTATTAAGAATAATAACTTTAGGGGGAAAGAGATTCATTTGGGAGACAGGGGAAAAATGAAAAATTGTCTTTTGAATATAAAATTATTATTTTTTTCAATCAAAATAATTATTTCATAATGATACTTTTCACCGGAAATTTTTATCCTGGCGTCAGAGACGTTGCCACATCAATTCACAAGCTGTCGCCTGCCTACCATTTAGTATTTCTGAAACAAACAGACGAAGGGACTGACATCTTAGGATACCTATTTATAAACTATTAGTAGTCGAATTTCGCGGTTTGTGCATGTAGTAGTCAGTTTTTTTTAAAAAAAAAAATCGGGGATTGAACACAACCTACACAATACACACTAATTCTGTATCTCTCAAAAATGGCACAAAGAAACCGACATATTATAGAATGTCTAAAGTAGTTAAAAATTTATTTACTAAAATTTTCAACCAAAAGTTCCAACTTTATTTAATTTAAAAAAGTCATTTGAAGAAAACCTCAAAAAGGAAGAGAAGTTTAAAGAAATATATGGGCCAGGCTTCATTTAGTTTGAATCCTTGCCTCGTGTCCTGTCTTGGTAGTAGATATTTAATGTAGTGTGCTCCCATTTTGACCAACAATTAAAACTATAATGTTTAACCTTTTGATAATCTCAATGGTATATTTTGAGAGGGGGAGGTGGGTCCACATCTAAAATTAAGACTTTGAATAACATTAAATGGAGGAATCAACAACAGAACGAGTATAGCTACTGAGCTCAATAAAGTTTTTGTCAGTTTTATAAAAATACAGGTTCGCGAGATTTTGACACAAATTTACCAAATTTTCTGTTATAATTTCATTTACTGAACAAACAACGACATGTCGAATTAATTATTTGAGATAATTACCACTCAGGTTGGGTAAGGTCAATGTGGGTAGCTGGTTTATTAAAGAGGCCTCAAACCAAAAAACTACGACCTTTGTTCAGTTCCAATAGAACTGAACAAAGGTCGTAGTTTTTTTTTTTTTTTTTCGTCCAGTCTTTGTATAAATATTACTCATCAGCACTTATTCTGAATTCCTTAGAGAGTGTTACTCCCACTTTTAGCTATTATGTATGAAACTCATTTTACATCCCTGTATAGACCTCAGTCCTCATTCTAAAGCTTCCTGCTAACTGTGTACTCCATCCCATATGCATGGCATTATAGAAACTGACATATTCCTTCATTTTCGCTTTTAAAGTTTAAATTTTCCAAATAATTAAATCTATGAAAAAAAGGAACAAACTTTCCCCCCGAAACACTCATTATCAAAGTTTGAACATGGAGAGGTATCTAAACTTTTCAAATTAGGAAATATTTTGAAATCCCGTATGGCCTCTGGACACAAAAAGTATAAAATGTCATAAAAATGTTTATTAGGAACGAGAGCTTTTTATCTTTCAGCTTTTATGTTTTTATCCCTGATGAACATGGGATCTATACGTTGATAATAATATTTAATGAGTTCGCAAAGGTATGTGTTACGTTAATGACTTCTTATCATTGGAAATTATGAGTAGTATTATACTTAGGTATCTACCTGGTTGATAGTCGGGAAATTACACGAGCCCCAGGGCTCATTTCATCACCGAAACGCATATTAATGCTAAACAGGAACTTTCTTCCTCATAATATTTGGTCCGGGATTGGGGACTACACTATAAATTTTTGGCAAACGTTTCTTAATGTGGACGTAGTTTTAGTTTCTTTTAAAAAACTCAAATCCAGAGTACCTACTGTTATAAATATCTATACCTATATTTATGACTCACGTACTGACTGACTCATAATCAAAGCAATTCCTCGAATGTCTGAAATGAGAAAATTTGAGACATGGCTTTTTGTTACGATGTAGGCAAGACATATGGAGGGGGAAATAGAAAGGTCAAGAGGAAGTAAGTTACCGCCCCAAAAAGTATCTTTCTAATGGAAATGGAACAATTACATATCCCAAACGTTAAAACAAAATCTCACTCTGCAAAATGCAGATTTTCCTATGGACACGCAAAAAGGACGCATGAATTAGTTCATATCTTCGACATTATTTATTTGTGTGTATCAGGAATTTGTGTGCAGCAAACTACACATGCATTAGTTTATATCTTCGAGATTATTTATTTGTGTGCATCACCTAACCAAACTACACATGCATTAGTTCATATCTTCAAGATTATTTATTTGTATGCATCACCTAACCAAACTACACATGCATTAGTTCATATCTTCGAGATTATTTATTTGTGTGCATCACCTAACCAAACTACACAATTACACAGGCATTAGTTCAAATCTTCGGGATTATTTATTTGTGTGCATCACCTAACCAAACTACACATGCATTAGTACATATCTTCGAGATTATTTATTTGTGTGCATCACCTAATCAAACCACAGACGCATTAGTTCATATCTTCGAGATTATTTATTTGTGTGCAGTACCTAACCAAACTACACATGCATTAGTTCATATCTTCGAGATTATTTATTTGTGTGCATCACCTAACCAAACTACACAACTACAAAGGCATTAGTTCAAATCTTCGAGATTATTTATTTGTGTGCAGCACCTAACCAAACTACACATGCATTAGTTCATATCTTCGAGGTTATTTATTTGTGTGCATCACCTAACCAAACTACACATGCATTAGTACATATCTTCTAGATTATTTATTTGTGTGCATCACCTAACCAAACTACACATGCATTAGTACATATCTTCGAGATTATTTATTTGTGTGCATGACCTAACCAAACTACACATGCATTAGTTCATATCTTCGAGGTTATTTATTTGTGTGCATCACCTAACCAAACTACACAACTACACAGGCATTAGTTCATGTCTTCGAGATTATTTATTTGTGTGCATCACCTAACCAAACTACACAACTACACAGGCATTAGTTCAAATCTTCGAGATTATTTAATGATAGTAACCGAGTCTGCACAGTTTAAAACGGTTAATGCTTTGGATTTATAACGTACACCATCGTCCTAAAATGCTGTATGTATCATTGGATTATGTCACCGCTAGTAACTGGATTGTTGCGCCTCGTCTGTAAGTGTTTTTGTAGAAAAATCGATCAATTGTAATCGAAGATTCATCGCAATGGTCGCTTGATGTGAACACAAAACCATTGGAATAATAAATGAAACCACATTTCGATCTTTTAATTGATAAAGTAAACCTTATTTAACCTCTTTAAGTCCTTGTACGTGGACATAAACTCAGCTATACCAATCTTATTATAGTTTCGTTTCTATAGGTAAAATTTGAATAAACATATATTATGATTCCAGTAGTAACTGCTATTTAAATTGTAATTTTTAAAATAAATGTTCTACTTTTATTGGCTTTCTTCTATAAGAGTAAGTCTGCTGACCCATATAAGGACATTAACATCGTGTATCCTTTAGGAAGCTTCTAACAACAGAGAAAAATATATTTAAAAAATCGTAAGCTATTAAAAAATATAAAATTCAAAATATTGATTCAGAGTTTTTGATTAATTAAATTAATAATTAAAATTACATTTATTAATTATAGTTTCTCATTTTAGCTTTTAAATAATCTTAACTTTTAATCTAAAACTCCGAATCGATATTTTCAATTTTATATTTTTTAATTATCATTTCATAATATCACATTTGTATCACCCTATATCATATTAATTTTATGAAAATAGTCTGTATCCCGATCTGAAATTCATTGAATGAGCTGAGCTTTTCTTTTCCTACTGCAAATCACCAAACGTATCTGCGAGGTCTCTATTCCTAACTGTCCCGATTGATATTCTATCATTTGTATGCAATGCTACAACAAACAACACAACAAACGGTTCTGTTCGTAGAATATTCATTACGTGTGCTTGATTATTTTCTAATTCCGTTTCAATTGAAACATTTGTAATTTGCATATCCTTGTGCTTTTGTATTTTAATTTTCAATATTCTCATTCAAACGTTATGTTTCTTTTATTTGCATTCAGAAAAGAAACTATTTTCATGTTGGATTGTTATGTTTTAGCAAAACAGTTCTAATGAAATTAGATTCAACTTTTTGTACACATTTGACGCTATTGTTGTTTTCCTTTGAAAATCTTTTCATAAAACATAGTTATCCTTTGAGAAGTCTGCATATTGATAAAATGAATGTCCAAATTGTGTGTTTGGGATAACAGATGGAAAACTCAATTATTGGCCATTATCTGTTCGTTCTCGATTCATTTTTTAAAAAATTTATGCCCCGGACCCGCTTTGGCCTCACTTCAGGCCACTCCTTTTACAGCCATGCCATTCCGGAAACGAGGAAATTCGATCAGAAAATGTTCACTTCAGGCAGGATTCGAACCCACAATCTGCGGACAAAGAGTCAATGGTATTAACAACTCGGCCAAGGAGATCAGCCGTCAGGATCTCTTAATCCACAATAACTTTCAAATTCCTTGGTCATGAATTTAGTGCCCTGTAGTGGCCTCACAATGTCCTATTATTTGATTGAGGTCTACCACAGAACTTTATTTGAAAATAGGTTGCATTATTCAGGGAAATTGCAATCACCATATTGTTCTATTAGCTCTAGAACAACATCACTCAAATTTTAAATGCATTGCAGCAAATTAAATGAAAATTCATTAAAGTAACAGGAATAAGCTTGAATTAATCAATAAGGACATCAACTTGTTCAATAGTAGCCAGATTTATTACATTTTAGCTCAGAATAAGTTATACAACAAACTGCTAAAAAATTTAACGGTCATCATTTATGTTGTCTAAGATGCTAATAATTAACATGGGCCCCCAGAACCATGTCAATTACTGCAACATAAATACATCAGTAGCACAATAATTTTCTGTTTTATGTTGGTCCTGTCAGCGGTTAGATGAGGGTGGGAATGTCACCCTCATCTAACCGCTCACAATCGCAAGTATGTTTAATTTGTCACTATGGTAGTTAGGTAATAAGTGATAATTGGACTGGAAGAAATTACGACTTCGGGGAAAAAAACACGCCTTTTATTCCTATCACAGGTACCTATTGGTCTTCCCCCGTACGCCACCAACTCACTATTATTTTAATCTGATTATTCTGCACAATGACTTCACTAAAAGCAGAGAGATGATATCAATTAGTTCGCTCTTCAATGTGAAAATAAAAGTGCACAGTCACATGAGTTTCAACAGTTTGTAGGAATTTTAATTCAAAACTTGTCACCTGAAAAATAAAAGAATCCAAAATGTGTTTTATTGTTTGGGTGGAGGCCTTTGGAGTTTATTTATCTTTTTCATTCGCGTACTTGCGTGCAGTATATTTCTCGGTTACTCCTAAAGTTTTGTTTCCCGCATTATATTCTCTTCAGTTTTATGCTTTCCTTCTTTTCGAAAAGTTCGAAAGTTTTCTGTTTTTTTTTTTTAATTTATTTTGTCGATTTTTATTATCAAAAGATCTGAGTGTGTATTTTACGTATTTTTTTCGAATAAAAATTTCCATGAGATTTGAATTAGAATATTGGAAAATAGATTTTTTTTTCATTCGAGTCCATTTCAAATTTATGATGTCGTGTCCTTTTGTATTCGCATACACATAAATATATTTTATGGTAAAAAAATGTCCATTTTGTATTATTTGTATGGGAACGAGCAATAATATATAAAATTTAGTTCCAAAGATAATGGCGGACCTAGACCAACAATCTCAGTGATTATCGATAGAAATATGTGTACTATAAGTAGTAAGGAAAACTCGTATAAGTGTATCAAATAAACATGCCATCATTTAAATAGTACCACGTGGTATATTAATGAAGGTGGGAAAGGGTTAATAGTCTTCTATTACCATATTATATAATCAGTCGTTAAATTTGAGATCATTGTGTCTTGTAGGAGTTTTTAATCTGAAATTGTTTGCGTAATATAACAAATTAATTTAATTAATTTAATGAACTTACGGTGTAAAGAATAATCACAATAAATATACCGATTCTGTTATATTTAATTATACATAAAACAAAAGAGATGTAGTCTTATACATCTGACAGCCATCGGAAACGATGATGTCACTATTGAATAAAAACAATATGTTTTGCCTTCAAATTCAAGCATTTTAGTCTCAAAACCACTTTAGTCGATTTGAATCTTTTACTCTTTTGATAACATTAATATGTAGTTGTATTTTACCGATTGCTTTTAATATTTTGGGACTCTTTTTGTAAATAATTTTAATGCACTGCTACTGAATGCAATAACTTTATTGATTCATTGTCTTTTTATAAAGCTAATTATAATCAAGATTAAAAATGGTAATGAAAGTGTACTGCCCAGAATGTGTTCCATGCAAATTTCACTTGCGGTAAATCTACAAGAGGAGGATCAATTTGTTTGAATCCAGGTAATTGTGAACTATATTTTCTATTAGATGAATAAATATTATGTGTACCACTTTGTGCTTACATCATGTAACAGGTTCAATTCTCGCTTCGGAATGCTTTTTCCGTTCTGGAAAAACTGTTGACAAAAGTTTATTTGAAGTTGGCATTTTCTGGTTGTGTTTTCAAATAACTGAGCGTTCTGAAGATACTTGAGTGGTTACTTTTAAATAGGCAGTTATGCTACAAATAAAATAAAGAGATTTGATGACCACTTAAAATTGTGCCACTAAAATTATACAAAAATCTTATGCTCTTCCTCTCATCAAAACTCAATTAACTATTTTTTCACACAGAAAAATGAAGTAAAATGGCGCTTCCACTAATCCTGCATGATTTATTTTTTCACTCGGATCAAAATTTGCAATTTAATTTTTATCTCTAATTATTAATTTAGTAATAAGTTAATCTTCAATAATTATGAATGTTTCATTAAAGTATTACTAACGCTTGAGAGATATCATCCACCAAGAAATTGAGCTGAAAGCATGGCACATTTATAAAATAATATTCAGGGTGGACTAGGTTTTGTTTCAAAAATTTTTTGCAAAAAAATTAAATCTAGGTAATTGTGGTCTGTTTAAAAATAATAAGGATGTGTAGAGCATCTAAACTACTACTAACGTTTTAGATAGAAAGTATATTTTTTGTTATAAATTATTTTGTTTGCCAAAGCCTGTGCAAAATATTCCTATCATTTTTCGTTATCCTGCCATTTCATTTTGATTTCAAATACCTATGCAGTTATACCAAGAAAAGAATCGGCCAAATTCAACATTAGGTAACGATTTTAAATCACGAATGACGAACAAATAACAATTTAGTTTCTTGGGACTATTCAAGACTGATGTTTCAGTGATTGCGTATCTAATATCTATGTATATAAGAAACTTACCACATACCCGGATGTTAATCAACATCAGATGTGTCTTACTGCGATGGGTGACTGCTAGGGTGTATTACTAGCCTGTGGCTTTTTTTGATGCACTGAGTGTTAATGATGATGTATAGACCCTCGTGGGGTGCATAAATGATGTTGATGCAATGAAGCACCTAAGTATAAAGCCTCGTGGGGTGCATAAATAATGATGATGCAGTGAAACACACGAGTATAGAGCCTCGTGGGGTGCATAAATGATGTTAATGCAGTGAAACACCCAAGTATAAAGCCTCGTGGGGTGCATAAATGATGTTGATGCAATGAAGCACCCAAGTATAAAGCCTCGTGGGGTGCATAAATAATGATGATGCAGTGAAACACACGAGTATAGAGCCTCGTGGGGTGAATAAATTATGTTAATGCAGTGAAACACCCGAGTATAGAGCCTCGTGGGATGAATAAATGATGTTGATGAAGTGAAACACCAGAGTATAGAGCCTCGTGGGGGTGAATAAATTATGCTGATGCAGTGAAACACGCGAGTATAGAGCCTCGTGGGGTGAATAAATGATGTTGATGCAGTGGAACACCCGAGTTTAGAGCCTCGTGGGGTGAATAAATGATGTTGATGCAGTGAAACACCCGAGTATAGAGCCTCGTGGTGTGAATAAATGATGTTTATGCAGTGAAACACCCGAGTATAGAGCCTTGTAGTGTGAATAAATGATGTTGATGCAGTGAAACACCCGAGTATAGAGCCTCGCGGGGTGAATAAATGATGTTGATGCAGTGAAACACCAGAATATAGAGCCTCGTGCGGTGAATAAATGATGTTAATGCAGTGAAACACCCGAGTATAGAGCCTCGTGGGGTGAATACATGATGTTGATGCAGTGAAACACCCGAATATAGATCCCCCGGGGGGGACTAAATGATGTTGATGCAGTGAAACACCCAAGTATAAAGCCTCGTGGGGTCGCTATAGTATCCATAGATGATCCAAAAATTCAAATTCATCAAATGACAATACCAGAATCATGAGCATCCTGTATAAAAGGAAAAAATGAAAGGAGTTCATGAAATTTTCAAGTTTGAAAGCACCAGACAAAAGTTCAAATTAATTATTTTTTAGGTTTTTTCTTACCAAAAAGTTTCGTTTGCCGATAGGAAGACACGAACGCTAAAATTTTTTTTTTGGTTGTTAAAAAAGGGAGTTTAATAATTTTTTGTATTGCATTGAAACTCTTTTTTGAAGCTAAAAATAGTATTTTAGTTTTGAATTTTGTAAATGTCAAGAAATACATTTATGGTTTTCTTAAAAAAAGACTCATATTTTTCCATAATTGGTTTTCACAACAAGTACATAAATATACAGGGCAATAAATACTAAATTCGGGGCATAAAATAAGGCTTCCTAGCTCAAATTATGAGTACATTTCACTATAGGGAGGGAACGGAGTAATATGCTTTTTAACTAAATGAGAGATTTCTTGGTTATCAAATTAGTCTTATACTTTATTTGATAGTTTTTTTTTTTAACAGTAATACAAATTCGATTTTTATAAGAAATTAAATTTCCAATCTGATGATCAAATTGAGAGGGCCTCCAAAATCATTATACCGAAGTTCTGTAAAAAATTACCCATTTTAGTGCAAGTATACGACTTTTGGTTTATTATTTTCAATAATGAACCTTTGGAATTGACACAAAAAATAACATTTTTCGTTTCAAGGGTACGTAGATTACAATAAATTCGTTTGTCCGACGTGATTGGCAATTTTGCCACTTAGAGTTGACCGATTTGGATGACATTTTTGTGAATAAATCTCGTTTGGTGTCTTATTGTGCGCAAAAGCTCGAAGGTAACGTTTGTGGTTTTTTCCGTTTTTTAGCGACGTTCATTGATCCTATCTAAAAGAAAACAGTAAGAGCTAGAGACTTGAAATTTGATGTGTATATCATATTTGGGGTCTAATTGTGCCTTAATTTTTTTAGTTGCAATCGAATATACTGTTGGCGTTTATTTCCGCTTTCTAGGGGTTTTGATTAATCCTGTATAAAAAGAGAATAGTAAGCGCTAGCGACTTGAAATTTGGAGTGTATTTTTTTAGCCAGTAAGATAATAAACCCATGTGTCACATTGGCAGAGTTTTTTTATTCTTACTTAAAAAAAACTTTTAAGACGCCTCTTATCAGATAAAATGCTTTTGACATATTTCGAGCTAAAGAAGCTTTAAGTATTTTATTCAGAATTACCCTGTATGTCAGACTGACGTACACAAATCATATTTGAACGGACAAAATTCATGTCGTGCTAAGCATTGTAATGGACAGATATGTGAAAGGGATAACACACAACACAATATCTGTGATATGGTAGAAGGATCAGTTACAAATTATCAATACAATACGAAATGCTTTTCACTTTGTATCTGGTCTTTTACATTAGTCCCTCATTATCCCATTAATAAAATTTAATTACGACAATAAGAAGCTTATAAAAGATAAATAGGGTACAAATGGTATCCCCCTATCCCTCCACGGTCTCCTTCTCGTCAAGCCCATGATGAATAAATCAGTTGTTAAATGAGGCTGCAGAGTTTACCATTAATAATTTACACGTTTTGAAAAGTTTACACCATCCCCCTGTATCTAATGACCTCTGTGTTTAATGATTGGAACAAAGCTGTGAGGTGAAGTGGGTGTGGGGAGAAAGTTGGGCAGAAGTTTAAGATAAAAATAAATTCCATATTTCTCTGATAGATGTGTTCTGGGAAAGTATTAACAATATTCTTGGGTAATTTATTTTTCTTCCAAATTTGACCTTATTCTTTAAACTTATTTTAATACTTGGTGGCTTGGAGGCGAGGCCAATAAACTATCTCCATCTAAAAATTAATTTTTTTGTCAAATATCAAAAACACATTTGCGATTTCTGAAATGATAAGGATTTGGTAAATCCGTAAATTTGGTTTGACCCAATCTGGGGTAAAGTGAATTGATATGCACTTCATACTTACATATTTTTTTAAAAAATAGGTATTTATTCAATTTTATTTTTACAATTATAAATTCAAAGGTACTTTCTCTGAGGTGATTATAGCTTAATATGATTTGACAGTGTATATCAAAGCTTGATGCTTTTTATTTACTGGACTATTTGGCCCAATTGACCAAATAGTCCAGTTGGTGACTTTGTCTACAAAACCGTTCCGAATAATCCCTGTTCACTAAAGATAAAGTACTTTGTGAGGGTGGGAGATTCCAAGTAATATCTTTGGATTAGGCCTTGTTGACAACTTACTGTCTGATAATGAAAAAACTGATAATGTGTGAACTTGCTTCCCGTGTCATTCGGCTGTTTTAGACAATTAACTCAGTTGGACTCACACCTTGAGGATGATACAATCTAAATTATATTATTTTTACTTTCTGTTCCTATAGAAGATTGAAATCGTCCAGAAAATTTGGACATTTTTTGGCCTAAAAATTTGTTCACGGGAACCCGAAACCCAAAATAAAGATCAAATATATCATTTCCTATTGCTTTTGGGCCATATTTTTTTGATGTTTGCAAATATTTGGAGCCATGGTGTCAAAAAATTTGGTTCAGGGCCAAGAACGTCTCATTTGGACCAAATCTCTAAAATCCGAACCACATAACGAATTTTGATAAAATTTAAAATGGGTAAATATGACACTTCTATATTTTTAACACAAACATTAAAGTAGATTTTGTTCTTGAAGAACGGTACATAATTCTTCACCTAAAAGTTAATTTTCACCTTAGCCTAATTCACTCAAAGGCCACCTGTTCTTTTTTTATAATTTAGTTTTATAAAAAAAAGTTTATTAGATTCAGTAATCTCATTTTAATATTTTATTTCTTTCTAAAACAAAAGTGTGCTTTAAGATTTGAGTTGCCCCTCATCAGAATAATTAACTTTTGCCCCCTTGTACCTTTATTTAACATTCATTATACTTAATTTACAATATTCTTTTCTCCATCAAACAGCTTCACTTCCTCCTCCCCTTTCACTTTTTACTTCATTCTCCTCTCTCTTTTTTTCAAAAATTTCAAAATGAGTAACCACATCAGTCGTAATTGTCGTCAATTGAATAGGATCAACGGATAAAGAGGAACACGTCAGCGCTCCGGCCGCCAAGTTACTTTAGTGCAACTCTGACACTGTAATGGACAACATACCTACTTATTTAATTATTTAAGAGGGAGGGGGGACTTTATAATCACCCTGTATTCGTGGCGTAAGAAATTACGGACTAGTTCTCGTCACAAAGTATTCATATGATTATGTTTAGTGTCTCTAAACTATGTTATATAATATTAATTTGTTCGCCGAATTACTAATACCTACTTACTGCTAATTTAGTCTCAAATTCCTCGTACATTTAGTTGTGCCATCATAAAAAAAATATTTTACGGCGGGGGAACAGATTTTTTACAAGATTGATGTTAATATATATTTATGTTACCCCGTACCCGTCAAATCACTGATGTTAATCAACATCGGACGTGCTTTATGCTTTGATGGGTGACTGCTATTAGGGTTTATTATAAATAATTTTTTTTAAAAACGCAAAGCCCAGTTGGTATACTGACTGACTGATAATCAACTTATCTCCACGATGGCTAAACGTAGAGACTTG
This sequence comes from Pachypsylla venusta, assembly GCA_012654025.1. Taxonomy (NCBI): domain Eukaryota; kingdom Metazoa; phylum Arthropoda; class Insecta; order Hemiptera; family Aphalaridae; genus Pachypsylla; species Pachypsylla venusta. The sequence goes on from CM022875.1 coordinate 21,896,202, forward strand.
GCACACAGGTTCCTCTTTAAAAAATTAAAGTTCAAGTGGAAGCAAGTTATCGCCAAAAATGACGTTATTTAGCGGGTTTTTTGCATTTTTTTTTTGGGCAAACTAAAAGATATAACGAAAAATGACCGAGAATAGACCCCCCAAAATAGTATATAAGGACCCCATAAAAAATATAAAATTTGAAAATTTTCAGGTTTCTATCCGATTTATGGACGGTTTTCACTACCAAAATATCGGAATTGAGAAGTACCAATTCGGGATAAGCGAGAAAGCTGAACTTTTATACGAAGGTGTTCCGCAGTGCAAAAAGTAATATCTTTGAGTAAAATATTGAATTTTCTAAATAGGAGCCGTGTTCACT
>CM022875.1:21901150-21932203 GCA_012654025.1 Pachypsylla venusta
GGTTTGCAGTAGTCTGATGACGTCACTCCGATAAAAAAAATGGCGACCCGCGAAAATTACGCCGTTTCAAATTTTCTAATTTTCAAATGAAAATTTCTCAGTGATTTCGGCTCTAAAACTAAAATCCGAGAGCATTATCGTAATCAGCGAGTTCTAAAACATTTAAATAAAGTGTTTTTGAAAAAAGTGGGACTGCCCCATTCAAATTAGATACTATTATCTCTATGAACTCTAGTATTCAGACTCAAATTTTGGGCCACCATTTGCGCTTGGGTGGCGCAAAAGATAGCATGGTATCTGAATTCCATGTGAACATAATATAAATTTCTATACACAAGTCTAATCAAGATCGGACAATTAAAGAAAAATTTGATGTTAAAACTAGAGCTCAGCCAGCGTCTCCGGCACGTTAAATACACCAGTACCCGAAAGATCACTGAAGCCGAGCAACGTCCACCGCGCTTTTACTTACTGTGTCCCCATGCAGGTTCGCGCCCTCGTGATGCTGTTTTTTTTGCCCAACTGAGTTTGGGTGAAGTCAATGTGAGTATTAGGTTTGTAAGTTTCCAGAAAATGGAGTGTAAAACCCCCGTCACGAATGACCAATAGGTGTTAAAGATTGGTTAAGCAAAAAAAAAAAATAGGACTCACCTAGCCAGTGTCAATGACAGGTTAATTATATACACCAGTGCCCGTAAGAACATTGAAGGGATTGAGTGTAGGTGGTTTGTAAGAATGGAGGCTAAAACCCCCTTTTCAAATGACCTTAGATCTTAAAGAGACGTTAAATTAAACTACTCACTACGTTCGGTCAATTAAAGGAGTGAATAATACGAAAAAGAAATATGGTTATGACTTGTTCACCAAAGTAGGTCATCAAAATATTTACTTTTTTAAATAAAATATTCTCACTGGCTCTATTTATTTAGTAATGTATGGTTCTAGATCCTTGTAGGTACTAGAAGTAGGTACTAGATCCGTCTGAGTGTTTGGCCCATTATTAAGATGAGAAAGAAAAATGAATCGAAAATGATTTCCCCTAAAATTCTGAGGTTACTTGATAGATTTATTATTTCCGATCCTTTCAATTTCCCGCACTATTCGACTGAAATTTAAAGTTACATTCTGTAACTAGTGTAGATAGGTAGTAATTTTTCATTGTTTTAGGAACATTGACTGTCATTGTTTTAGGAACATTGACTGTATTTTTTTCAATATTCCAATCTTTTTATCTTTAACATCAGAGCAGAAAGTATTCCAATTTCCACAAAGATGTCTTGGGAATGAGAAAACTTGTGCAGTTCAAATTATAATACGTGATTCCATTCAAGTCTTTCGAATTTCAAAAAGCATTTTTTTTTCTTCTTTCTATTTTTCCTGAAGAACAAACTTCATGAAAAAACGTACAGTAGAAAAGTTTTAAATGGAAATTTCAGTTTTTTTTTTCTTTATCTTCATTGGGAAATAAAGTTTTGAGTTCTAAGTAGAGGAGGTCTTCCATCAAAATAATCTAATCTGAATTTTGTATATTTTATCGTGGACTCTAAAATTAGTCGCCCTTGGGCCCGAGTCGCCCGATAGGGTCCAAAAACTACTCACCCAATTTTCAAAAGTGGTCAAAAATAGAAGTTTGTACGGATTCATCATTCTTTGTGACAACCAATTTCCTTCCTTTTTTATTCCAACATCAGTTGAAGAATGTTGGAACAAATAATCTGCTCATGGATGTAGCTGACAAACCGTAAAAAATAATGTGACCCCAAACAAAATGTATAGCTTCAAATCTTGAAAAATGTTAAAACGTTTCGTGTGAAAATATTCGAGGCATGTTTTTGACTATAAAAAGTTGCGTGAATATATGTCAGACTGGCATGGATGTACAGACGCAATGCGTTACCCAACATAAAATACGAAACTAACTGAAGCGTACATACATAGTCAAAACGTGACTAGAGTTTGTGACACTTTTTGTTTCCTCCACATTATAATGCAACGATTGGGAATTTTATTACGACATTATTTTGCAACGTCATCGATTTCTAGAGGCAATACCTTGTTTAAGAAACCATCTTTTTTTTCTACCCCTTTCATAAAAAACCCGCAGGTTTATATTTCACAATGTACCTATTATGATAAAAATATTTTATTTTACTTCTGAGCACCTGAGCGACCAAACATTGCTCCATAAAAAGGATTGTGTTATGTATACAGCAGCGTTTGTTGTCTATTAGTTTTGCTTTATTATCTTCAATAATGAACCTTTGAAATCGTCACGAAAAAAATAACCTCCTCAAAATTTGATATTTTAAGTTTCAAAGTAGTATCCAAAAATCGAATAAAAAAAATCCCTTTGTCCGCCGTTGGATCAGTTTGGGCTCTGTAGGTTTAGTTTGGGGTCTTATTGTGCCCCGCAACTTTTTGAGTGCAGTCGAACATACCGTTGCCGCTTTTTATCGGTTTTCATTCATCCTGTCTAAAAAGAAAAATGGTAAGAGTAAGTGAATTGAAATTTGGTATGTATTATCTATGTCAAAGTCTAATTATGCCCCAGAACTTTGGAGGGGGGGGGAGCATTTTTTTTAGCCGGCTAAAATAATAAATCCATGTGTCACATTGGCAGAGTTTTTTAATTTTGTAGATATTTAAACAATAAATACACGCGTACCTATTTAATTTCCTCCCTGACTACTACAATCGACTTAATAATATTAAAAAGGTAGATAATAATATTATGCAAATATGCACCGCATCAATTGTGTTTCAGAATACCAAACTCTATTGAAATCGTTAAAGTAATGGCAGTATGGTTGGTGCAAAGTGGTGCAATGCTGTACTGATGGCAAACTTGAGGAGCTGTAGAATAGCTGAACTCTTTACTACCAAAAGCAGTGTAAATGCAATTACGGAGTAATCACGTAAACGTGTTTTCCTCTGACCCAAGCCAAATTGCCAATATCTAGGGAGCTTGGCCACCGTGAAATGTTGAGGATGTGACCTAATGGATTTCGATTTTTCTCCTTCTAATTTCGTACAGTGTCTTTGTTGGTAATCGAACACACCTATCTTGAAGAATAAATTGTCGAATACTATTTTATGACACAAACGATAACTATAATATCATAACGCTATAACTTTGTTAATTGTAAATTGAATCTGAATATTAGGAAAATTGAAGTGACATAATAATCTTGCATTTACATGAATAGCTACACTAGGTACAATTTGACAATGGGGGAAATATCTTTGAAAATGAGGCCAATTTGGGTTCATGTAGTTATTTATTTTATTAGTATTTGTCTGACCACAAGCATTCTTCAATTAAAATTATCTCCCTTTCAGTCCTCCCTGCTGGAATAAATATCCTGACAATTAACAGAATCTATTCCCTATGGTTGCACAATGCTTTCCCATTTAGTTATGTCAATGCGCTATTAAATTTCATTATACCTACAATTTGTTGATAACAATAATGTCTTTAATCAAAACCTTTGTGTGGCGTGTTTTAAAGAATAATGGGTATGATTGTATAAGGTAAAAGACTAATACCATTGAGATATGACAATAAACAAACTTAACGAAATTGCTATAATCAATATCGTGTGAATGACTTTAGTGATGTCATGCTCTTATTTTGGATATGCCAACTCCTATGTATCACCTTGATTAAATATTTCCCCTAAATCTTCATTCTGGGTTCTATAATCTATCAAAACGCTTTCGCAGGTTCTTTTTAGGATTATTGTTTGTTTATTAACGTACCCATATTTTTTGTATTTTGTTACTAGCCCATACCAAGTAACACTTACTGGGATTAATATTTTTGTTCATCGGTACATATTTATAAGTTCTCCCAAATGTACTCTATTTTGTAATTTGGGTCTTTGGTATTATTCTTTTATTTGTAATACTAAATTGGATGAGAGTTATTTTTGTGATAGTACCTACAACTTGTATAATTTTTTTGTGTATTAGAGGATCAGTTTTTATTGTAATTTCCGATTTAATTCTAACTCGGCAGTGTGATAGTAGTTTCTCTACTTAAATCGCTTCATAGTCATGTATCCACGATAGTCTTGATAATTGATGAATGGCTAATTTTCAGTCATCAATACTATGTCGTATTATATTCCGAGAGGGTATGCTATATCGACAAAAAGTAAAGAAATAAGTCACCATGTTTATCATATTAGAATATATTATACAACATATAGCCGTTATTAGAAGGAAAAATGATATTCATTCAAGATTAAACCAAGGAAAGAAATGATGCACCACGTGTAAATACTTGGAAACAAATTTAAAAGAAAAGAAAATTCACATTGAATTTTTACTTTGGTATACAATTTTGGGGAAAGATGTATTCTGCAGAGGAATTGGAAACATGGAAAACTCAATTAGTTAATATATACTCGTACTTTGTGGAAAAGGAAATCTCTAATGTCATTACTCTTTGTCCTAGTGAAATGCAATTTGTTTGCCTTTGTATTTACACGAATATTTTCATTTTCAATTTCTATTTGAATCCTAAAATTTCAATCCTAAAATTTACGTCGGAATTTTCTGGTTTATTAGCTCAAGAGTCTAGTTTTAACACTACTATATTCCTTTAAACCTCTGTTCGTCTGACCCAAGCAGTTCCTATATAACTGTCGAACAGCGATATCTTAAAGTTTGTCGGGACAACATAATTATCAACTCTAAGCCAGAAAAGTTTTGGTGACTATTTAGTCCTTAATTTAGGGACATAGAATGCAAAATTGGAACAGCCATTCCAGAGACTCGAGTTATAAACCAAGAACAGTCAAAATTAAATTTAGAAAAATTTAAGGCCCCTGACGAAACATATAAATATTGGTTTTTCAAAGGGTACATTATTCCCCCTCAATTCTCTTAGTCCTTCAAAATATCAATACGGACGAATCAGCTGAAGGACCTCGATGAGTCTCTGGTAGCCCCAAAACATTTTAGCTAATTCGGACTATTTTCATACTATTCTGACGACTTCATAAGAGCTATTGTTTGACTAGTTCTCAGTAGAAGACACCTTTACTACTTTTATGGTGAAGAGACCATAAAAATAATAATGCGTTTTATTGACGTCAGGTAAAAAGTAAAGTATTAGGCAACACAGTAAACAAAATTTAGATACAAATACATACAAGATTCAAAATAAATTTAGTTATCTCAATAACTACCCATAATTTCATTAGATTCGTGGGGTTAAAGGCTTTTCAAGTTAAAGGAACAAAACGACAATTATTGAAAACTGTGGCCTCACTTTGATTGGTCAACTCAACTATATACAAACAAAATATCAGAAATAGAGGATTTCTATTTTCTGTTACGGACACATCTATATGAAAAACAAGAGATATCTTAAGAAAAAGGTCAAGTTGCTTCTTCAACTGTCTGGACTCTATTCTCTATGATATTTAATGACCTTTTTTATTTACACTGAAATAGATCTCGAATTTCAGCAGTATGAGATTTCATATGATTTCATGAGTATGTTGTGCAAAGGATGATCTGTCGAAAAGCAGAGACAGAAACTGATGAGTTTCATTGTATTAAGTTTAATATCGACCACTCTCAGTATCAGATCTATCGTTGGTACATTGATTTGTCTTTGATATCGATTAATATGATCTTAGTTCGCCAGGATCTACTGCACGGTGAATAGGTACTCCAATTCCCATTAGATTCCTGAATTTAAGAAACGTCCAGCGATGTTTTACTAACTGATTGACTACGTAAGTTCTGTTTCTGGCCCAACCCAGGCTGGTGAGGTAAATGTGGGTGGCTGGTTTGTAAGTTTCCTGCAAACCCCGTCCCGAGTGACCAATAAATGTGAAAGAGCAAAATAAGTTATTTTTATTTGTCCAGTTCTAGCACCACGATACCCAGCAATAAAAAAAATTATCAGTTTATATTTTTAACTAGCTGCTTCGCCCGTGCTTCGCTACGGCCTATAGCTTGGCGCCTTAGAGGCATGGAACTTCTGGTGCTAATAGTATTCTATAATTCCCTTTACAAAAATCGGAAAAACGGTTGGACCGTTTTTTGCAAACCATGTTCCAAATTAAGGTTTTAAAGGCCACCTAAAATTTTCTCGCTTTGAGTTGATATGTTGTCGCGACAAAATTTAAGATTTCAGACGTCATTGTTTTCTGTTACTGACATAAAATAATATTAGTGTGATGGGCATGGTTTTGAGACCCATGTTAATTATCAGCCTGCAAGTATAGATGCAGTATGATGACGGTTCAAAACTTCAGCAGACAACCACTTTATTTAAAATGCAACTTAAGGATTGTCCATACCAAATTTCATACAGACTTTTAAAGAAAAAATATGCTGTTAGAACTATTGATTTCACTACATTTGATCAATTCCTCTAAATTATAATTAATTGATTACTTGGAACAACATAAAAAAAAAATCTAAGTCTCTAATATTCTACCTTTTTGCTCGGAAATACCAAGCACCCGAAAACAGCAAACTTTTTTTCTTTTTCTTTTTTTTACAGAAAAAACTTTTCGAGCATAGAGCACTGCAGTAATTTTATCTCACTAAAACTAAATGAACGTCATTTGCTTTCCATTGTCTTCTTTCCCCTCCCTTCCCTATCTTTATGATCATCCCTACTACTGACATTTTGTTCTATTGTTTGTTTTCATCACATAATTGACTTTTTGTTTGGGGAAAGCGGTTCTTCCACATGAAAAACTTAACTAAATGCCTTACAGTAATACTGAAAGGGGAAAAAACTCCAATTTAAAAATTTGATGAAGACCTTGTGCAGAAAGGAGAATGTCATTTGGAGGCAAGGCCTGAAAATGACAAAATACCAACGAAAATAATTATTGAGTCTGGGAAACATAGCACGGTGGGGAGAAGAGAAATGCTGGATAGTAGGTTTACGGAAAATAGAGGAAATGCAAACCATAAACCATAATCCCTAATAATTGTGTTCGATCGTAAGCAGATGAATGAAATTCGTGTTGCCTGTAGTAAATATATGTTTTGTTTTCGGAAGTTTTAATAGATATAGGTATTACGTCTTTTCTTGGAGATTATAGAACCATGTCATTTAATTCCTATGTAAAGCAGTAACGCAAAAAAGGAGATTTATCGATGTCAGTTGCACTTGCGCTAGAAAAGTTCAAGTCCAAGCTAACCACAAGATATAAGAGAATAAAGTTTAAATCAAAGGGCTAAATAGACCGTGGTGCCCGGATGAGAACTGGTCTCACCAAACTCACTCACGATATTTTTAAAGAAGGTATCACTCTATCAGTTAATGTGGTTCTTTGCAGTCTGTCCACATGTCCAGCATATCCTGCACTGTTTATCTTTGTCGGGCGACATGCCCTCTCTTCACCCTCCTTCGTCCTTTTTGGAAGAGCCTCTGGAGTTAGAGTCCCTTATGTTGTTTATCTTAAATGGGAGTACTGTTTGTTTTTAAAAAAAATATTTATTTGTAAGGTCACAAAATTTTCTCAATCATTTAAAAATTGGACCTGGACTCAATCAGCATCGTAAAAGGGCTTCAGGGTATACGTATTCTAGGACAAGCTGCCCTTTTTACGGAAGATAAAATCTGAGCACTTTGAAAAAGTCAGCGCCATGAACAAACAAATTGATTTTCATCATGCAGGCGAAAAATTAGGATCAGGAGAAGAAGCATGAGCGAGACTGAAGATATTTTCAAACAGACGATTGGGACCTTCAATAGTATAGTTGATATTAGAGATAGCGAGTCGACAAGATTAAAAACCAATTTAGCACCAGTAAATTCGCGACGGTCAAAGAATTTATCAATATTGAGAAGGAGAAGTGTATTGTTATGAGAATAGAACAACCGGTCACGTCAAAACCTGTCATAAAATTGACCAAGAAACACAATTCTAAAAAAAAATCTTAAAATTTACACACACCTCCGTTTATATTTCAAAACAATATTAGTTTCTCTCCTCGAAAGAACAAGTCTTTACACTTGTAAATTTTAATAGATTCAAGCTTAACATGGTCAAATAAGAAAAACTAAGAGAGGAAATTAAAAATCATGGGGACAAGGATGTTGAGCTGGGAAGTTACAAATTGTTTCAAGTTGAAGAAGGTATGAAAGAAAAAATAGGAAACTTGTTTAGAGCTGGCACATTCTCATTGTAAGAATTGATTATATTGAAAAGGTATTAGAAGGCAGATCAAAGAAAGTCTGGCAACATTCTGCCCATAATATATCAGGAAATGAGAACTGATTGCAATAGATTGAATAAATAAAAGACTAACAGCGAAGAAGCTTACTCTGCTTGTGATATAAATTGATAACAAACTGGCACGCTATGGCGAAGTATCTTAAGTATATTCACTAATAGTCATGATCAAACATTAGTTCATCTCCCCAGTGATATGTTAGATACTTAGAATTTACAAGTCTCTGGTGAAGGTGCTTTTATTTCTTGCTATTTTATCGGAAGAAACACCAACTATAGATTCTTTAACTTTTTTTTCAAAAGTTTTCAGCCTTAAACAACAGTCAGAAATGGGCAAGAAGCGTGTCTTTTAAAAAAGGACATTAAAAGGACATGATTTTTTTTTTCATTCATATTTATGGAATACTGTTCTTGGAATATTTCCCAACCCAAAGGATATATAACTTTTTGCAGCGCCTCAAGGAAGTGAAGATATCATTCCTCTACCACGTTCTTAGTGAGTTTTTTATACTGTTGCATAAAACTTTTATTTTACTTTTCATTCATTGCTGGTGGCAAAGGCAAGACAAATTACAATAGTTTTATATTTTTGTACAATGCTCTCTTGTATTCTGATACGCTTTGCACACTTTATTCCGATGACAATAGAAATACCAGTATGCTCCGCTTGTTTTCCTGGAGTCATAGTCTTTCTGAATATAAAATAATATCTTTGTCACTATAAATATAAATTACCCCTGTCGTTCGGGGCCATAGGGAAGCAAGTGTGCAGTTTGATGGTAATAGTGTCGGAAACGTCTTAATCACCTGACAAAAATATCCATAGTGTCACTCTCAAATTTCCTTAAGAGACACACAAATCAAGATAGCGTTCACTATGGCCGCAGCATTCCCGTTAAACAAATTCTTGACTCAGAGGTCTATGTTTTTTGGGTCGTAGACTAAATATTTTGGGTAAGTTTGTCGCTCAAGCATCAAATTAATATGAAACCATCTATCTATCTATCTATATATATAAAAGAGAAACACACTCACGTGACATCATCGCGATTTCTCCGCACTGGTACGTCCTAGGAGGCTGAAATTTGGCATGTAGGTCGCACTTGGGTCTTAGATGCGCACTAAGAAAGGATTTTTAAATATTCCAATTGGGGCGCCCGCCGCGGGGGAAAAAGGGGCGCGTTTACATATGAAAATCACCTTTTCATCACTGTTTCTCCGTACCGGTACATTTCTGGGGGCTGAAATTTGGTTTGTAGATTCGCTTTATGTTCTAGATGTGCAATAAGAAAGGATTTTTTAATATTTCAACTGGGGCGCCAGCCGCGGGGGGTAAAGTGCGCGCCCAACAAATATTATCACCTTTTCATCACTATTTCTCCGTACCGGTAAATTTTCGGTGGCTGAAATTTGGTAGGTAAGTTCGCTTTATGTTCTAGATGTGCAATAAGAAAGGATTTTTTAATATTCCAACTGGGGCGCCAACCGCGGGGGTAAAGGGGCGCGTTTACATATGAAAATCATATATTCATCACTGCTTCTACGTACCGGTAAATTTTCGTTGGCTAAAATTTGTTATGCATGTTCGCTTTATGATCTAGATGTGCAATAAGAAAGGATTTTTTAACATTCCAACTGGGACGCCTACCGCGGGGGTAAGGGCCGCCCCCATAAAATATTATCACCTATTCATCACTATTTCTACGTACTCGTAAATTTTTGATGGCTGAAATTTGGTATGGAGGTTCGCTTTATGCTCTAGATGTGCAATTAGAAAGGATTTTTTAATATTTTAACTAGAATACCAGCCGTTGGGGTAAAGGTGCGCGTTTACATATGAAAATCATATTTTCATCACTGGTTCTACGTACCAGTAAGTTTTCGGTGGCTAAAATTTGGTATGTAGGTTCGCGTTATGATCTAGATGTGCAATAAGAAAGGATTTTTCAATATTCCAACTGGGGTGCCAGCCGCGGTGGGTAAAATGCGCGCCCAACAAATATTATCAATTTTTCATCACTGTTTCTCCGTACCGCGGTGGCTGAAATTTGGAGTGTAGGTTCGCTTTATGTTCTAGATGTGCAATAAGAAAGGATTTTTTAATATTCCAACTAGGGCGCCTACCGCGGGGGTAAAGGGCACCCCCTATAAAATATTATCACCTTTTCATCACTCTTTCTCCATAGCGGTAAATTTCCGGTAGCTGAAATTTGGTGTGTAGGTTTGCTTTATGTTCTAGATGCGCAATAAGAAAGGATTTTTGAATATTCCAACTGGGGCACCTGCCGCGGGGGTAAACGGGCGCGTTTACATATGAAAATCATATTTTCATCACTGCTTCTACGTATCGGTAAATTTTCGGTAGCTGAAATTTGGTATGTATGTTTGCTTTATGTTTTAGATGTGCAATAAGAAAGTATTTTTTAATATTCCAACTGGGGCTCCAGCTGGGGGAGTAAAGAGAGCGTTCATAAATTATTATCACATTTTCATCACGGTTTCTCCGTACTGGTAAATTTTCGGTGGCTTAAATTTGGTATGTAGGTTCGGTTTATGTTCTAGATGTGCAATAAGAAAGGATTTTTTAATATCCTAAATGAGGAAAAAGTCGCGTCCATCAAATATTATCACCTTTTTATTTCTGTTTATCCGTGCCGGTAAATAAGTGTAGTTTTGCTGATCGAATGATATCCCCTAAACGGCCTAAATCAACATACCCCCAACTAGGGTCTACGAGACCTTCCTGTAAGTGGACATATAAGAGCCGCGACCCCATGACAATAGGAAGCGCTGCGTCAATCAGGTCTCACGAGTACCCTTTGACACGATAGCTCCTTCTTAAAAATTCTATTTTCGCCTTATTTTTTTGGGCAATTATTTTATTATTTTTTAATCTGTTCTTCAGATTTGGACATTCATATTTATCCTCATTCTTCTATCATCTATTGTAGCCCGTAGCGAAGCACGGGGAAAACAGCTAGTATTTTATAAATATATGAAGCACAAAACATGGTCGTGACTTGAGAACTTGAGATAATATTCTAATCTTCTTTTTTTAATATAGACGCTCTAACATCGAGGTTGTTCCCGCATTCTAACTTTTGAAAGATAGAAAAATTTACCCTATCACTGTAACTAAAAATAATTCTAGAACAATGTTGCAAAGAAAGAATGGAATGGTGGAACTTGAAAAACACCCTGCACTCAAAAATAAAACATCTCTTGAATGTCTACTTTAAAGTGCCTCAAAAAAAAAAAAAAAAAAAAAAAANAAAAAAAAAAAAAAAAAAAAAAAAAAAAAAAAAAAAAAAAGAACTTTCAAATACTTGCAAAGGAAAAATAAAAACTTTTGCACAAAATCAAGACAATTCAGAGGAATTTATTTTTGTTTTATTTTAAAATATTGTATTGTAAAGGCGGGGAATATAAATGATTGAGAAAGATATTTTTTTCTTCGCTTTACCCCTAAAGAATTTCAGTTTTTTTTTTTTTTTTAGATTTTCAAAGAAATTTGCGGGAAACAAAACAAAGGATTTTGAGAGAAAAAATAGGGCTTGGTGAGTAATTTAAATTCGGAATAATTTCAGGAAACCTAGATGTTACATACAGTGTGCTGTTGAAAATAAAATGTTTCCCAATTGATGAATTAGGAACTAAGAATAGCCTCAACTGTGCATCGGGGAATCTTCAAGAGCATTTCAATAGTCGTCAATACCTCATGTCCCTGAGCTGAATACTATTCGAGCCCTAAACTCGTCTGACTTTGCTTTACTTGAGTGATCTAACGGCAACTGTTGATTTACTCAATGTGGTAAATTCGTTGGTCAAACATAAATAAACGTTTTATCTGAAAAGTAACAGAAAGGTATTGCTACCAAGAAATGCTTAAGGAACAGACAGACAAACATGAAAAAGATCTATATAGCTCAACTTTATGCTGAAGTATTTAGATATAAAACATATATTACATCTTCCTTTTTCATCTTTGTAACCATCTCAGCTGAACGTATGGAATGAAAGAAAGTTTCCAGAATGTCAATATACTCGTATACTTCCAAACTTGCACAACGCGAAACTTACTGGGTGAGAGCGTATAATAAAGTAAGAAAATACTACTTAACTTTTCGAGTGCCTTGTGTATAGCATCAAATTTATTAGAGTTGCTTTATACAATGCCATTGTCTCTTTTTTCTGACATCATGAGATTGAAGTAATTTTTCATCAACAAAAAAATGTGTATTGTACTCGTACAATAACTTATGTATTGTGTAACAAAACCATATGATGCTAAGACTTTGTAAATTTCACGAATGGTACACTGAACTTTAGTTCCTGGTATTTCAAAATTTATTTTTTGTATTCAATTTATATTTCAATTGATTTTTTTTTTCATTTAAAATGTTGACCTGTATTTCTACGCTGATATGATCTCTTTGTACTTTACCCGGGTTGTCTGGAATCTTTTGAAAGCATCAGTCAAATATGCAACAATTTCTCACAGTGGCAAATTTCTTTTTAAAAATTATTGAAAATTATAAAGAAAAAACATACTCATTATTTTATGTCATAAAATGGTTCAGATGATTCGAAAGATGTGATAAACCTCTGTATACACGTTTCGCAAAAAAATCCCTAATCTCTTAGTTATAACTAATTAATTCCAGATTTAAAATTTAAAAGATACGATTAAAAAAATCCTTCCAGAAAGACGGAAGTCTCGAGTGTGTGTGTGAGGGGGCAGATTACCCGCACCTTACACCAAATTTATATCAATTAGGATTTTTACAATCAGCCTGAGAAAAACTAGGTTTACTGTAAAATAAAAAATAATATAACAATTAGCCAGGCTCATTGTAAAAAGCCGACGCCGTTTGTAGTAAGCCTGCGACAATCATATATACTCTGTCCTTTTTTGAAAACTCTGTCCTTCTTCAAATTATTGAGCTCTGAACTTTGATATTATTACTTTTGTGAATGCCATGGTCGTACAAAATGAATCTCCAACTCGACCATTATTACTTTTCCATTATTTTTGTATTATGGTAAGAAATACCATAATACAAAATGAATCTCCAACTCGACCATTATTACTTTTCTTACCATAATGCCATTTCATACATTCAAAACACAATGAAAACATTGCAAATGGGATAATATTGTATTGGTACTGGAATAGCAAAAAGTTAGGAACTTTTTATCTTATGGATTTATTGTACAACGTAGAATCGTTATTGTTTACAGCTATGTGGAACTGCAAGTTTAAAAATCCGTTGTTGTTCTTTTTGTTTGCTATAAAGAAGAAATGGAATGAAAGTATATTATTTTTCGAATTCCGAGACCATCGTAGTATCTCATTCTCTATTCTTTTGTAGACTGCATAAACTATGGAGTCTACAAAGGAATGCTCATGCTCATAGAAACATAATATGTGCAAACTGGCGTTTTCTATTTCGATGTGATTTTAGGTTATCTAATTAGGTTATCTAAGGTCAAGCCTACTCTGATGTTTTACTGAATCAATCAATGACTACTCAGTTGTCCTCTATCCCCATCTGAGTACTCAAGATGTCGGACAGTCCTTCAGATCAGCGATCTGATCGAAACCTTTGTATTTAACATGCTAAATTTATTGGCTTATTAAGTGTTCCCTATTGTCAACAGCAAGTCTCTGTTCTCCTAGGATGGACTTGATTACCTCAAATTTTCTTTGTTCCGTTCAATATTTTCAGAAACTCTGAACATCCATTGCTCAAAATGATTTACTTTTTTCTCTTAACAAATAAATATATTTTATTTATTTTCTAAATTGTAAAATTCCTTAACGACCTTTTAATTCTTTCGTTCGGTTGAATTGGAAAGGAATTTTAGGTTGATGTATGTTAGATTGGAATTTAAATGAAGATTTCGTTGTGTGAAGAAAAAGGGTTTATATTTTTATATTGGGAAATAAGAGCAAACTTTTTTTTAGAAATGTGAGTATCTAAATTTTGATAAAGTTGTCAAACAAAGTGTTCGCACACGTGGATGTCTGATTTCTAAATTTTGAGCGTCTCCAGTATCTGGGCTGGTAAGAGTAAGGCTATGTTCAGATGATCTTGTATCGATTTGTTAAGTCGATCCGCGCGGTACTAGTTCTACAAATTTGTATTGACTTTTTCAGTTGTTCCGCGCGGTTTGAGGCAAAATAAAGTAGCCAAGAAGATATTTTGATGCCAGACTGCCGCGCGTACATACGTTGTCATGTGAAAGCTCCGCATTTTTAATTTACAACATATTTTAATGGTTATATACCAGGAAGAATATTTTTCGCATCGAAATACGCACTGAGAATGATGCAGCCAGGATGAAAACGAAAACGAAAACAAAAGTTTACTAAACAACAGGAGAACATGCTGGGGGTGTACAGGTATGCAGTACAAGATAAAGTTACACTGGGATGGAGGAAAATTTTGGATAACATTGGAACAAGGGGTGTGTTTCATGGGAGAATTATGTAGTGCTTGAGGGCTCTGGGTTATTGTTACGCATAGAATAAAACTTATTACTGATTTGGCCTGGTCACGAGGGACATTGTAAAACAAAGATAAGCTATGAAATATGTTCATATTTTTTTGTTTTGTTTATGAGATTCTTTTGTTTTTAAAACAAATTATTAGGTTGACATTGTTGAAAGTTTGCAACGTCAGCTGAAGAGATTTCGCTATGAAGTGTAAAATAAACAACTGCAGAGCTTGCACATTGTATGTAGATGTAAATTGTTATGTCAAACATTTTCAATTTTCTACAGCGTTTTTAATTTAATTGTTTTTCCATACCAGACCCATTTCAACTTGAAGAATAATCAATTTATCATGGGCAGTAACTTACAACTTACAAGTTCACTTGCGTGCGCCCACCGATCATATTCATTGTTTTCTGGTCTCATTCAAGCCATAAGTTGGTTCGAAATAGATTTTATTTGAACAGATTTTTGTTTTTAGTATTTTGTTCGTTGGTCGAAAACCTAATTGAGATGGTGGGGTATTCATTCCATCTTTGGTGTCCCACTTGTATTAATCTGATTATACATGAAATGGGACAAAACTTATGGCAGAAAACATCATACATATTATATAGTTTCATATACATACATATTGGGTAAAAATATCTATGCTTCATTGTAGAGAAAAATACCTTCCAATGGGGATGGTTGTAAAAACAGCGGTTAAAAAATAGACACTTTATTTTCACTGCCCAACGATTCCATGAAACAAAGAACTTCAAACTGTTGGCGAGAATTACCCGTGCTTAATATTCAGAAGATTTACTGGCGGCAGGTATCAATTGGATTCTAGGATGTCATTTTTGGGTTAGTTGGACTTACCGGATCCAAGCCACAACGTACAATGTTTTTTAAAAATGGAAGTCCTCTGTGTGTGTGGCAAGTAAGGAACTGAAACGAACGACTTGTTCACTATAATTGTCCAATTGTAACATACAATAACGTGCTTCGGAATCTTCAGAAAAGAGATCATTGCGATGCTGAGTTCCATCCCACCGGGAATAATAATGGCGTATTTTGAAAGTCATTCATTTAATATAATTCTAGGAAACAGAAGTAAATTTTGGGACAAAAATAAGGACCTGGTGAAGAAAAGTTAACAAACATTTGTTTTAGGTTCATTATAAAAGAAGCTTTGTCAAAACATTTCAAAAGTTTTTATAAAAGGTCAAACTGAACTTAAATTTCAGTCAATTAGTAAAAGGAAATCTTGTTTGTGTTACGTGTCCCAAATATTTTCTCAAGGCATAGAATTCCCTTTACCGAGATTCTGACCTCTAATTTTATTATTAGAATGTAGCTATATGTTTTATTCGACACATAATTAGTGTTATTAAAATTTCAATACGGACAATCATTTTGGGACTATAAAGGAAACAAAAATTATGATTGGATCCGTCATTTTAAAAACGACATGGATCACATAAAATTCGATAAGTACATTCAGATCACATAACATTCGATAAGTACATTCGGATCACATAACATTCGATAAGTACTTTCGGATCACAATATAACATTCGATAAGTACTTTCGAATCACATAACATTCTATAAGTACATTCGGATCACATAACATTCGATAAGTACTTTCGGATCACAATATAACATTCGATAAGTACTTTCGAATCACATAACATTCTATAAGTACATTCGGATCACATAACATTCTATAAGTAGGTAATATTTCTAAATTAAAATTATCATGCAAAACTAGGATTTGGTTCACCAGAGAGAAGGAAAGACAAATACATATGATTTCGTTTACTCTTAAGGTTGCTCTCTGACAGTCCCATACTTAGTAATAATCTTGTTGCATATCACATATCTATACAATCTACTTATAGGAGATACTAGCTGAGTACCCGAACTTCGTTTCGAGAAGATGAGAGAAATATGATAATAAATCTGACTCCCACATTAATAATCATATCACCGAGGTACAACCGTTTAAACGCGATCAGAGCATACACATAGATTACATATTACCTACACGTTTGTTAACCTAGGAAGAACATGGGGAGTAGTAACCGGTTGTTAAGCTGCGTAGAACGTGTTGGGAGTAGTATTGGGTTAGGTTCCAAAAAAAATAAAATGCGTGTTGAAGTCTGCGCAAGGTTAGGCTGGGTCGCAGACCCAGCCTAAACTCAGCAGACTTCAACACGCATTTTATTTTTTTTGGAACCTAACCCAATACTACTCCCAACACGTTCTACCCAACAAACTTGGTGTTCAATTCTATTAAATTATATCGGCATTGCACTAACCGCTTTTGTACATAATTTTATTTAAATCAAACAAAAATTTTAATTTCCATACAAAAATTGGAAAATCGGCCGTAACTCGAAAACGGTTGGAGGGCTTTCAACTCTGATATTTTTTCTGGGCTCCCAGTCTTTGTTTTTTTTTGGGGGGGGGGCCATTCCTATCAAATGTTCTATATCTATTACCGTTTCTTATAGTATTCTATGATTTCCCATACAAAAATCGGAAAATCGGCCGTAACTCGAAAACGGTTGCATATTTTTGAACTGTGATCATTTTTCTGGGGTCTCAGGCTATGGTTTTGGGGGGGTTCATTCCCATCAATTTTTCTATATCTCTTACCGTTTTGGCTAAACAATGAGTATTGTCAAAATTTTATTGTGCCCGATCCCGGATTCGAACTTGTAACCCTCGAATGGCTAGTCACAATTTTGCAAAATATGTCCTAAATGAAGGATAAAGATGTTACCTAAAACTTTCTCGCTTTGAGTTGATATGTTGTCGCGACAAATCTTAAGATATTGGCCAAAATTCGGAAAATTTTGAGGAAGAAATTGGAAAATCGGCCGTAAAATCGGCCGTAACTAAAATGGCCGGACAATACCGTGCCTATAACCTTCCCCGGGTAAAAACAAATAAGTGTGCAAAGTTTCGTGCAATTCCGAGCTGTAGTTCGTAAGTTATAAGCGAACAAACAAACAAACAAACAAACAAATAAATAAATAAATAAACAAACAAACAAACAAACAGACATTCACTTTTATATATATAGATGAGTATACAGATATCTTGTTCTGCGAACTCCCATAAGACATATGTATTTGTCTTTCCATGTATTTATGCAGATGTGTGCTATGTCATAATATAAGTGTATGCTACTGTCTTAGGGCTACAAATACCCTAATTAATAAATTAAATTCATAAATTCTTGTGGCAAGGAAAAAAAATCACTCATACTTTTTTTTATTCCATTTCTTTCACCTTGAACTTCCTGGAAGAAATATTATGAACCCATTCGCGACCCTTAAAATTTATTTTTAATTGAAACCAATGCATGGCCGAATCTAAGCATAAGATCTGCAGAAAGAATGCAGCGGCCTCATCATTTTCAGCACTCTCTGTGTGAAATTTTTTGAAAGTTTGTCTTTTTTTCAGTGTAACCTGCTTTCAGTTTTTACTGGAGAAAAGGGATTTTTTTCTTTCATTTTAAATTAACAATGTCCCAAGAGTTTTTCCTTTACTTTAAGATTCTTCTGCACGTTTTTCTTTATGCTCTTAAATCATCTCTCTCTGCGTCTAATACTCCATTTTTCTCTCCTTTTTCATCTTCTAGTTAGCATTGCTACTTTCAATTATTACTCTTTTAATTTGTTCGTCTCCACGTACGGTTAGTGTATTTATGAGCTGTCCAAGGAAATAAACAATAAGCCTCGTATATTTATAGTATTACCAGCTGATTTCATGTAGTACCTTCATAGTAACAGGAATCCATGTTCAACATTTCAAGTTTCTACATTAAGCTATCATGGAGCTACGTTGATTATGAGTATGTCAGTCAGTCTTAGTATGCTGATCAATGTGTGGCAAAGAACTATGTCAATTTTCACAGTATTATTATAAAAAATTATGTACACTTAAATAGGTACTATACAGTATCAATACAAAATAAGTGTACATTTGCTTTCTGTGTTATTTTGCACCGACAGCTCAGGTAGACTCAGATCGTAAGGATGTCAAAAGCCGCTCACAATCTTGATTTATTTTCCTTATGGAACATAAATCTTGGAAATTAGTAAGATTTATTTCATTATGGAAATTAGTAAGTCATATTATGGATTTCAAGTGGGTTCTTACGACTAGGACTAATGACTTGGTAGTATTTTTATAATGTAAATCGGGGATAAATTAAATAGACAAGCAAATATTGCAATCTTGAGAAGATATTATGTATTACTCATTGAGATTTTTCTTAATAGGTACTTGTACTGTTTATTTATTAATTTTGTATCTTGCCAGGTAGATACTCAGAACATAATAACTTGTAATAATGAAAATATAATCCAACTTGAATAAATATATTATTAAAATTCAAAAGTTGCAGTAAAGTTTAAACAGTTCTGTTTGAAAGTTATTATTTATTAAAGATAAAAGTTTATTTTATTTCTTATTATCATAATTAAGTACATCCAAGGGTAATGAATATTTTATAGCCGTACCTACCAAGGTAATTATCTTCTTTTAGAATAAAAGAAAAGCGCGAACTTTCAGAAACTCAGAATGGAAAGAAAATATTTTTTGGAGAAAACAACAGGAGCAGCAGAATTTACTAACAAAACTCTGTCTGTAACTGTTTAGCCGTTTTGTGGATATATTTGTACAACAACTCTAAATTTTTAGAATATGCTTTTCCAATTTTGAAAAAAATCAGCAGGACCCCGCTGATTTTTTTCTTTGATATTTTAAATAAAACTACCTTTTTTGTAATATAATAGAAGTAAAAGGAAACAAAGGTATTTAGGGATTCATTTGAGTTCTGCACATAAAACTATTCCGGAGTTATTCTTATTTTAATATACTGAAATGAACTTTTGCAAAGACTGCGTGAGGCTTAAGTCGCAAATTTGGATAAAAATTAATCGATTTTTTTTATGTTTTTCCAACGATGGTCATACATTTTCAAAAAAGTTATTAGTTCAATCCTGAGTGGAGCTCTTATCTGGAGTATGATTTCACAATTCGAAAACGCTGAAACATGTGTTATTTCATTTAGAGAAAGAGAGCTTTACTATTTTTTCGCATTTTTGTACAATATCGAAGAGTTACGGGAGTTAGTTTTACTATGCAAAAGCTCAACTTCAACATGAAAACACTCCGGATCCCTTTTGTGTACAGATCTCAAACAAATCTAAAAGCAGACTCATAGTCTAGTCATCTAAGACACCGAAGGTAGAATAAAATGGCGTAGTTCTGATGTCTACAGATCACAAACAAATCTAAAAGCAGACTCATAGTCTGCCCTGAAGTAATGCGAAAGCGGTTCCGGGGCATAACTTTTTTTTTTTTTTTTAAAAAAAAAAGACTCATACTCTAGTCAACTAAGACACCGAATGTAGAATAAAATGGGGTAGTTTGATTTTTTAATAATTATGTTGTTGGAATACATGACAGCAGTGTAAAATCAAGTTTGCTACTCGTAAATCGAAAGACCTGTGCTCGCTGCGTGGTGGTGGACTTTTTCAGAATTTAGACGGGGAAAAAATATTCTATGTTTATTAAATTTAGAGTAAATAAATTTTGCCAAAATTTGAATCCAATTTCAACTCTGTGGCCCTAATAAAAGAAAATTGTGGATTTTCTTTTTAAAAAAAACACAAAATTTCACTTTGAGCTAAACATCTGTTCCAGTATTCATCCTGCAGGGAAGTCATGAGAAAGGAAATTGTAGTATATTTAATTATTTATCATTTAAGTCCATGGGCGGGAATTTGGACCACTAGTATTCTTTTTATCTTTAAATAACGTATTTTGGTTTTGGTTTCCTATTAATCAATAGTGTTAGTCAGATATAAGAGACTGAAGCTCTAAATAAGTTTTGTTTCCTGCTATGCTTTATAATTTTCTATCAAAGAAAACCTGGACATTATCGAAAAAATAGAAATGGACAACGCGGATTTACACTACTCACATAGGTATATGCTAACAACATTTATTAAGCAAATTTCAGAACTACGCCATTTTTTGCAATGTCGCATATATTAGATTAATGGCATAGTGTAAAAATTCGATTTAGGTTATTTTAAGATAAAAAGAATACTAGTGGCCCAATTCCTCCCCCATGGGCTTAAATGATAAATAACTAAATATAATACAACTTCCTCCCTCATGACTTCCCTGCAGGATGACTATTGGAGCAGATATTTAGCTCAAAAGGTGGCTCGACAATTTTCGATGTGCTATATCTCGCGATCAATCAACGCCACAGAATTGAAATTGGACAAAAATATATTAAAAAATCAGAAGTACGGCATTTTTTTTCTACCTTTGCCTTTTTTATGTCTTAAATAAAAAAAGAGACGAGACTATCAGTTTCTCCTAATTTTCTAAAAGATACGAGTATATGTATTGGTTCCAATTAAGATTTCAAAGATGATACTCATGGTCGTTCCGCTGAAATTGCCTAAATTTATAAAAAGGCCTTTAAAAAACCCATTAGATTATAGAAATACATGTTTTACGAGTTTTTTTAAATTCTCGAGATATTGGGCTCCACTCCTTTTTTGAAACACCCTGAGTACTAATTTTTTGATTGAAGTAGAAATAAAAAACTCATGAAGATATAAAAATTCAAATTACAGCCCAATTTTGTGCAGAACGGCAAATTTTTTCAATGATTTTATGGGAGAGTTTATTATTAAAGACAATATTAATAATTTCAGTTCTGTACTATTAATGAAATTCCATAAAATTTTATATTTTTCACATTGTTCAAAGTCACCAATTTTCTAACAAATAACAACGCTGGAGCCAAATTTATGAAAAGAGTAAACCCCGTGGCCCAATATATAAAATAAAATTACTTTTGATTTTTCAGTCCTTGTCATCGAAATTATTGACGTGGAAAATTTGATCTCTTAAATAAAAGTACATTGCGGGTGAAAGATAATGCGGCTTTCCAATATTTGTTTAAAAAAACACTCCTTGAAAAAAATATCTCGCAAAATAAAATTGTGAAACAGGAAAATTCCACAGGCCAAAAAGTTCAGCCTTTCAAAGAACTAAATTCTAGATAGAATATTTTGATTTCTAGGAGAGCAAGGTCATCGAGAGTAATTCCGAAAATGTTTACGCGGCCCCCTTTTAAGTCTTCAGCTAAAATTATTTCGTCAAATCAGTCAGTTTTCCCTTTTATAACAGTGAATCAATCGTTAGGTATAATAAAACACGTCACCCGTAAGTGTCCAGATAACCCCGCAAGTTCATGTAACAGTTGAAATGTATGTTAACAACGAATGGAGGGTAAAACCCCCGTCCTTAATTATCAATAGATGTTAAGGAGACGTTAAGCAAAGAAAATAAAACTACAGAAGTCAGTGCTAGAAATATATTCACACATTTGTATTTCCTGTAAATACTGAGAAGTTTTTATTAAATTTAGACTTTGGGACTAGTCCGAGAGTAGGTATATATTGTTTTATTATTTTTAGTTGTGTCACTGTAATAAGGCGACTGTCGTCTTCTGTGCTGACAGTCGTCTCACTGGCCAATCTGTTATTTTGTTAGTTTTAGCTGTCACCATATTAGTGAGCTGACAGTTTTTTTCTTTCTTTTTCTGATTGCCACCTCACTGGACATTTATTTAAAACTTGTCACTATGATGGAAGTCGACTACGAAGTAATGCAATGTGGTGTTATAGGGGTACTGGGATAAAAAAAGTGATTGCTGGGGTAAAACGATTTGTCAGTTAATTCCAAGATAAATTAGGTAAATGAATAATTAATACACGGATTACATGATAATTTCTGTGAGTATTTGACGAGTAAAAATGTCTGTATGTTAGACATTTCTGAGGCAATGGAAGTGTTAAATACAACTTTGATTGCACTCGTCCTGTGTTTGGCATTATGTAATGTACCTATTTTAATATACTGAAATGAGTTCTACGTATTTTCATTTTTGGTGGAGATGAAAACTTCACACTGTGTCTTATGATTCAAGGAATTGTCTTGAAGCAAATGAGTTTTTAGAAAAAACGGGAGATGTAGGTTGCACATTTTTGTTTCGTCAACATTGTCATTAAAGTTGAAGTTATGTACTTTTGGGAGCATCTTGTATTTTGAAAGAGTCTAAATAAAATGGAGGCTGTTCTATTTTGGAAAGCGCCTATACATCTCATCAGTTAGGTCATATTTTCCAATTTCACACTTTTCTTAGCTGATATATTTAACAATGTTGTAGCATTTTCTTTTTCTTTCTAATCTTATTTGCTCACACTAAAAGACATCTAAATATTATTTTTACGTCAGGCATCATAATTTTCTCGCAAGTAAATATTTTGTATCCAATAACGTCTCAATTTCAACTTATGGCCATTTTAACCATTATTATTGATCGAAACAATTTTCAATATTTAAATTCACGATTTCTCTTCCTTCGTCTGTTTATTTGCCTGTTCATTTCACAGTAACTCACTCCTTCATTCGTCTGTTAATTTGGCTGTTCATTTCACAGTAATCTCTCCTTCATTCGTCTGTTAATTTGGCTGTTCATTTCACAGTAATCTCTCCTTCATTCGTCTGGTAATTTGGCTGTTCCATTTCACAGTAATCTCCATTCGTCTGTTTATTTGACTGTTCATTTCGCAGTAATCTCTCCTTCATTCGTCTGTTTATTTGGCTATTAGTTTCACAGTAACTCACTCCTTCATTTGTCTGTTTAATTGGCTGTTCATTCATTTCACAGCAATCTCTCCTTCATTCGTCTGGTAATTTGACTGTTCCATTTCACAGTAATCTTTCCTTCATTCGTCTGTTTATTTGGCTATTAGTTTCACAGTAACTCACTACTTCATTTGTCTGTTTATTTGGCTGTTCATTTCACAGCAATCTCTCCTTCATTCGTCTGTTAATTTGGCTGCTCATTTCACAGTAATCTTTCCTTCATTCGTCTGTTTATTTGGCTATTAGTTTCACAGTAACTCACTCCTTCATTTGTCTGTTTATTTGGCTGTTCATTTCACAGTAATCTCTCCTTCATTCGTCTGTTAATTTGGCTGTTCCATTTCACAGTAATCTTTCCTTCATTCGTCTGTTTATTTGGCTATTAGTTTCACAGTAACTCACTCCTTCATTTGTCTGTTTATTTGTCTGTTCATTTCACAGTAATCTCTCCTTCATTCGTCTGTTAATTTGGCTGTTTGTTTTATAGTAACTCTCGACCGCTTGTCCTATTTCGATGAATTTCAGCATGGGCAATATTGGCATTCCTGACGTTTATAAAATTAACTGATTCTCTTTTAAGACCTGATTGGGTCACGGGGGACCTCATATCTGTTTTAACTAAGTGCGATCTATAGAAGTATTGTATAATCAGGTCGAATATAATGTCAAGTGAGACTTATATAATTAGGCCACAAAAGGTGGACTAGTTTTCACACTTCTAGGTGTATTTTTATAGCTGCACGTTTGCTCTGATATTATCTTCGAATGTGTTTTTTTTGCAAATTGAGGATAAAGATTATTTTCAATTTATTTTGATCAGTATGTACCTATATGTTTAAAATATTGAGAAACAGGTTATTTGTTCTTTAAGGAGCATTCTCTCTAAGCAGTGACAGCACCGTGACTGGCAAGTAATACGCCCGAAAAAAATAGAAATATTCTTCCAGGCATTTGAATGAATAGGTTGATACTAGAATAGAACGTGACTTGACAATATATCACTGCGGGCTCATAGTCAGCGGGAGTCATTGTAGCTGCTTAGTGTGAATGCTCCTTAAATTTCATGAAATGGTCAACACAGTAAATTGTACCACCGGTAAAGGCCCTTTTTCTTCAAAGGAGCTTCATTTTCCTTCATTCGTCCAAAATTAATCAAAATAATAATAATAATAAAAAAAAACTACTATCGCCCTATGGCCTTATGAATTGTCGAAATACCAACAAGATTTGCAGATTTCTTCAAAAAATATTCAAAATGTAAATATTTTAATACAATGTTGTGCTTTGGTCAGGCGTCTAACGCACAACATGTATTATTGCGTGCCACAAGGAGACATGTTTGTGTTTAATTATGTGTATTGTATAGGTAGCTATAGAATACACAAAAGCATGAGGAAGTAGAAAAAAGAACGCTCTAAGTCCTTTGACGTTTGAAACAGTAAAAAAAAATATTCTGTAATTTCGAGTCATATTATTTTCCCCTCACCGCATTCTGTTGTATTTTTTTTTTTTTTTTTTTTTTTTTTTATTTTTACATTTGAAAAAAATAAAATCACTTGGGGATTTTTGGACATGCATCAGAAATGAATATTTTAACTTGACTATTAATACAAAAAACATATCCAACGTTTTGACAAGTCGCTTAGAATTAACGCTTTCAATGGAGAATTGAGGCTACTTGTATGTTCCTGAAATCGAAATATATTTTCAGGTATAACATAATAAACGATTTTTTTTTATTTCAACATAAGAAACGTTGTCACAATCCGTTTTTAATTTTCAATTAAAAATATGTATCATTAAGTCCTCAAGTTTAAAAGCCTAATCAATGACAAATCTTTTCTCATTTTCCCGAAAGGATCCAAAAAGGAGCAATATCATTATGGATGGCAATATGGGAATTAGTGCACTGTATTTATTATATTTCCATTTTTGAGAAATGTACGTAATACATGAAAGCGTGGTAGTTATTTTAACATTAATCCCCGCCTTTGGTTTGCGAAAAATGTCTAAAAACAAGTTTCTTTATTTTTTCCCCATAAAGTACTAACTGATTATTTAATCATAGTCCATATTCATATAAAATAGTATTTTGTGGGCAAATTATTAATTGTAATGATCGCTGTATAAGCAACAAAGCTTGCGTCATGGTTGACGGAGCGATATGAAAATGATATAGAAGAATCGACGATATGCCTTTATCATATAGAAAACATGTTAAAGTTATGTACAATTTAGGTGGAAGGAAGGCGGGTTCAGTTTAAAACCAAAATTTTTCTTTAAAAATGTTTTTGTTCATGAGTAAAAAGTTGTATTTTTTTCTTCTCTTCGGTTTGGAAAAATTTCAGCAAGAAAACACCATTGCATGTTAAAGAAAATAATAATAATTGTTATTTCTCATTAAGATTCGTATCGCTTTTCCTTCCCCGCTACTTCTAATATATTGCGGGGCACATTTTTTAACTTTTCTTTATGTGCATTGTCCTTTTTATAGTCTGAGCTCTATCATACATACCTAATAACATCCATGTCCCCTACAAGTCTTATTGATCAATGGGCACATTATTTACCTAACAAATACGTTGGACATTATCCCTGGACATCATTCTCGTTGTATCCATCAAGGCTCAGAGAGAGAGAGAGAGAGTCAATGACTTTGATACGGTGAATATTACAAGAGTTCCCGTCAGATCACTTAATATAAGCAATGTTGAGTACTCAATTTAGAATTCAATCGGAGCTTATTGTCGTTAGATTATCGGGGTACTGATAGTCTGGTGATTAAAATACCTTAGTTAAACTATTTTTAAAAATGAGGTGCCAAAGCTTCGACAAAAAAAAAAAAAAAAAAAAAAAANAAAAAAAAAAAAAAAAAAAAAAAAAAAAAAAAAAAAAAAAAGTCAAGTTTATACGAAAATCAAGTTAATACGAGAATAATATTTTAAAGAACACATGTCTTTCGTTGTACCTAAAATATGTTGGAATCTGCAGAATAATAGAACACACTGAGTCAATATATATACGGATTGTACGGCCCCCTTAATACCTATGTCCGTTCATTTTTCAACGTGTTTTGAAAAATCAGCATTAATACTCCTGCATTCTAATAAGGGTTTTCTCATTTTTGTTTTCAGAGCGGCTCAAAAAATGAGTTTAAATTTTTCTACCGCTTCCTCCTCAAATTCCACACCTCACAAAAAGAAAAGACATGAAGAAGAAGGAGAAGGAAAGGTGGGGTTCAGTGGGGTAATACATCGAAATCCTCCCCCTGTTCCAGCAGCCTTGTTGAGGAAGATTGGGGTCAAAGAGACAACAGGAGTTGGAAAGGTAAGAGTGATTAGTATTTGTTTACACCGAAAATTGATGATTTTTTAAAAGAAATATGTTCTAAAGGACATGGACTCCTTCGTGGCAGAGTGTACATCACGCTCGGCTTGCACCGGGTTTATATTCTGTTTATAATTTTAAAAAGGTTTTCTTGGTTGTGTTTGGGGGGCAGCTCAGCCTCCCGTGGATAATTGAGTAGCTATGGTAATAGTGACAATTGGTGGCATTATGAAGTGACTGGTTAGTATAAATTGGTGTATTATAGCGATTGTTAAAAAAATTCTTGTAATGCTATGATGCTCACAAAATTGTAATACACTAACATAAAGAAATATACATTTACAAAGGACATTGTAGTAATACCAGGCATTTTAACTATTACTCCAAGACCACTAAGCTATTCCTAACGATTACCTCATGATGGAACACTTATCGCTATTACCACAACTGATCAATTATCCTCAGGTTTACCTTCAAACAAACCCAGATCAAGAAGAAAATTAAAATCTTCCACTTGATTACAATTTGAATCAGGTACGACCCCGTTCAGACCTCACTTTGGAAGCGAGGCCTGCACGGGGCTGATGATGCTATGATCTAATTCAAGCGACAAACTCCATTTGAACTTTATAGCTTTTAGTCGCACGTAGTATTCAGAACATGCAGTTTCTAAAGGACGTAAAATGGTAAAAAATCTTAACAAAAAGAACATAGAGTTTAATGGCATACATGAAGAAACCATTTGGCTAAATACTATATAGTCCAAAGTCATATTCTGTGAATCAATTTCATTTGTGTCCGGCCGCAAGGTTTATTCACACAACATCAAGATACTTCTTCCTCAGCCTTCCTACAGGTCGGGGTTCATCGTATTTTAGCAAGTTACCAAAGATATGATGTTAGATTAATCATCCGCTCTTAATATATGCGCCGCTCATTTTCGGATACTTGATATATATCTAGAAAGCTAAACAGGGTCACAACCGATGAACTTATTTTCACCTATAACGACTGGTGCATGTAAGGGACTCTACTGTATACCTCGGGGAATATTATTTCAAATGGAATTTTATCAGTGAATTTCTATTTCATTGTTGAGAATGTATTGTGATGTAATTGCATTTTTCTAGAAATAAAAAAGAACATTTTTTTCCATTTAGAAATGCTTCCAAAATAAAATCGAGTATCCTAAAGGCTAAAGGATCTACATAAAGATAAGCTCTGGCATACGAGTATGATAACCTTTATCATGTTTGTGTGGTTTTGACCTTTGATTTTTGGAATGTGTCTGTTTTGTAAGCAAGATTTATAGCGATGTTAAACTGATGGATCTCATTTTCTCAATTTATTTAAATCAGTCAGCATGATTTACGTTTTTGGGTGCAAAATTACAAAATTGGGTTTCTCCTTCAAATACCTAATATATTTAGGAACTTTCTTGCTGAGATTATAAGCTTATACAGATTTTGCAGATAGTCGCCGAACACAATACATCTAATATAATAAAGAGATATGCAATAAAACGTCTGATACCTAGGTGAGTTACTTATGATAACTTTTGGAATAACTGCAGTTAGACATGATCCAAAAATCACGTCGATCCGTTGCTTCAACAAAGAAGGATATACAAACAGTCACTCTAGCAGCCTACTCCACTACTTGTCAAGCAAAACATAATACACTAGTAGCTAGTAGTCTTGTGAACTATAGACCTTTCTCAAATAATGCGCTACCATAGTGTCAAAAATTAAATCAGCTAATTTCATGAACGTAGTTTAATGTCCATTCCAGTTTCATCCAAATTGCACAAGACGTGAAGAATCAGACAGAAAAAGAACGAATCGTGGAGTTAAAACAAGACATCACTTAGTTCTGTCAATAACTCTAGAGGGTTTGATGTTTTTTGTTTTGTTTTGTTTTTTGAAATACTAAACTGAATTTTTATATTTCCGCATCCTTTTTAACAAGAGCAATCAACACTAACAATCTTTAAAAAATAATTCTAAAACGTTTCCTTGTTCCGATAGCTATAGAAGTCTTAATTGAATCATTGATTTGAAAGCTCTGAAAGCGACAACACAACATCTCAAACATGTTCTATCAGATGATTGTTTTCTTTCTCTACATTGCGGGAGGAGATCCCTGGAAACTCATAAACAGCAGACTGTGTTGTTATTTTTCCTTTCATTTTCTTTCAACCTGACTTTTATTTTCTCGCGTATGTTACTATGTTGGAACGTGATTTGAGATATCCAAAAAATAAACCGAAATTCCAATTATCTTTTTATACTTCCTCCAAAATTATTTCCTCCATATTTCCTACGCTTTAGCTTTCTTTTGGATTGATAATAATTTCATTCTTTGCATATGACTCATTTCCTTGTACGTTTCTACAATAGTATTATGAACATTAATAATCATTGTCTTTCGCAACTTACAGCGTACCCTTTACGTTCCAGTTCGTAGCTCTTTACAGTTGCACAAAAGTCTTTATTTTCGTCTGCTGTCGGTATTACAAGTATTATTTGGTTAGACGCTTTAACAAAATTCAGAGGCTATGTCATTTTCGGGCAGATAAACTAGTTTTCTTAAATGATCCCAAAGAAGAAGCTCCTAAAAATGACATATTACACAAAAGGAAGAAGTATGAAATTATTTAATAAAATGCAAAACAACAAATAGTTGTTTGAAACAAGTAAACTCTGATATGGGGGAATTAAAACCGTACCAGAAAGGAAACATAAAGATATCAACTTAGTAAACATCAGTGGAATAAAATACATAATTTAAAGATTAGAAAAAGTTAAAATATACATAAATGAATAGATAAAATGCAGATCCGAACAAAAGTAAGGATTATAGCAAAAAATGAGGCAAACATGAGTTAAACTAGGTCCATAGCAAACCCAACTAACGATAGTAATAATTATGTTAGTGACATTTACATACTATACATTACTATACCGCACAAAGTTCCAAAATTGCATTCGTCTCATTTTGAATTCTGAAGAGATTTGTCACAAATATTTATACAGTTCTGGATGACAAGCAACTCAGTTAAAACTTCTCCTTTATCCACGTCAATAATATTCCATAACCTTTTTCCAAACTTTCACCAGAAAGTAATCAAAAAGGGGAGCAATACAAGAAAAGAAATAATTTTTATAAAAGAATGATTGAAAAAATATTATTTCTGATTCCTGCTGATGTACGCATCATGAGGCAACTAATAATTAGAAAACAAAAATACTAAACAGACAAAAGCATGGCATAAATCAAGAGCTACATCTGCAACCCCCATCCTTACACTAGAACTTGGATTTCCGCCCTTTATCCACTCCGTTTATATTGGGGTTTCCCCCTTTTTTTTCTTTTTTTAGGTTTTCCGACAAGTTTTCATTAATAAAATCTACCGCAGTATTTATTTTCATTTATGATGTTTCGGTGAAAATTCTTGGTCGTTATTGAGTTTATTAATTGTTAAATTATATTGATATTCGTCATTGTTTCGAGTAATTCTGCTGATATCTAAAAGTTAGTGTGGCAATGAAATGAAACTCATGAGTACTCATCATTATGCGCAACTATTGCCTATGAAAATACAAAAATTTTGTGGTTGAAGTGTGTGCTCTTGAGTATTACTAATTTTAATAAAATCCTTTTAACCCAAATTCAAACCCTCACAAAAATATACAAACTTAATTCGGCTGAAACCCCTCCTTCCGACAGAATTATATAACGCACCCGTAGATTTGTGTTTTATTTCGTAATTACAAAAAACAAACATTTTAATAAAAAAAGAAGAAGAAGAAGAAAAAAAAAAAACTTGAAAAAAGAGAGAGAGTGGTAAAAGTTGTTAAAGGGGAGACGGGAGTACCCCGTTGAGGTGAGGCAAAGGGCAGCTTTAATATTTTTAGAGAAAAATGCTTATAAATATAATTTTATTTAAAAGTGAAAATATTTAATTAGACTTTAATAGGGGAAGTGACGGATTCCGCAGGTTATATCCTGAAATAGTAATTTAAGGAAAAAAATTGCAACTTCTTTGGATTCTTTTTCATTTATTTCCAAGGTACTCTTTGACCAAGTTTTTGGATTGAGTATCGATAAGCCTTTTACTAATGAAGCGGATGATTTCGTCATTAATTATTTCTAATCCTGGAATGATTGGAAGTGAGAGATTGTGTGTGTTTGTTTCTGTTTTTTTTTTTTTTTTTTTTTTTTTTTTTTTTTTTTTTTTTTTTTTTTTTTTTTTTTTTTTTTTTTT
>CM022875.1:21941511-21952736 GCA_012654025.1 Pachypsylla venusta
CTATGCAATGAGTTCAACAATAATTTTATAAGTGTAGTTCATTCTGCTAAACTATCTAATGCAGGTCCAAATATTCAATTAGGTTCAGAGTACAGGCCTCAATCGAATGATAGATCAATGCGCTGGTCACACGTCACTCTAGATGACTTGAAACAAGCGTTTACTAAAGTTAAGTGTACTAGTCCAGGCATTGATGGGATTCGAATGGTTGACTTAAAAAATAATTTTGATCAAATTAGTTCGGCATTATGACATTTTTATATTTTAGTTTTAGAGTCTGGAAGTATTCCATTAGATTTAAAGGTTTCAACTGTGACACCGTTGTATAAAAAAGTTGAAAGATGTGATGTTAATAACTATAGGCCAATTGGCAATGTTCCGCCGTTGTCTAAAGTTCTTGAGAAACTCATCAACAATAAAATTCAGCCATTTGTTGAAAAAAGTCAGGTTATTCCTGAATACCAACATGGCTTCCGCCCCAATAGAAGTACTACTTCCCTACTTGATAATTTTTCTGGAAAAATCAATAAAGCATTAGATCAGAAAAAAATTGCAGTTGTAGCTTTTGTTGATCTTATACGAGCGTTCGATACACTGGATCACACAATAATGCTACAAAAACTAGAAAAAATTGACATTCGTAATAAAGCGTTACGACTACTTCAGAACTATCTGAAGGACAGACAACAAATTACAAAAATCGGTAATTTTAAAAGTAGCAAAATTAAAATAAAATATGGTCTTGTACGGGGATCGATATTGTCACCGGGGTTTTATAATATATATGCGGCCGACATGCAGTACTTAAAAGTAAACTGTCAGTTATACCAATTTGCTGACGATTTAGCAATTGTCTCAATTAATGAATCTGTTAATTTGGCCATTCAAAATTTAGAGAAAGATTTTTTGTTAATCCAAAAGTGGCTGTTCAACAATGAGATCTTCATGAATCCGGAGAAAACAAAAATCGTGTTAATAAAAAGTGCTCATAAGAAGATCCCAGATAGTTTTGATAAAATAAAATCTCACTCTAGGATATACCTATATAATCAAGGTTATGAGAATTCATGTAACTGTCCTAACTTAGATTTTAGTAATCAGGAAAATATTTAGGTATTACAATAGATAATAATTTTAAATTTGTATCCCATATTGAACAGCTCTCTGCAAAACTAAGATGGATTTCTTATAGATTGAAACATATAAGATACTCGGTTCCACAAAAAGTTATGTACACATTGTACAAAAGTCTCTTTGAATCGCTTCTGAGGTATGGGCTCAATGTTTACGGGTTTACTTCGAAGACCAATTTGAAATCAATAATGACAGTACAAGATAATCTGGTGGGAAATATTTTTCAATTAAATAGCGAACACAAAAATAATATCTTGCAAGTTTCAAATCTACATAAATATCTCCTAATAAAAGTATTTCTTTTGCGATGAGTTCCGAGTAAGAAACCCAATAAATTATAATCTTAGAAATCAAAATTTCACTGTACTAAGAGTAAATTCAAATTATCGTAAACGGTTACCTTTGTACTTTGTACCCACTATGTTAAATTCTATACCTCGGTCAATTCTTAATATACAAAATTACAAAATTTGTTTTCTTTAAAGCAGGAAATTATAAAATACCTAGATCAAATTATAGTGGTGTAACCTATATTATACACCATACAGTGGCATATCATTTAAAACATGAAAATTGTTATTGTAATGATAGAGTTATTACTTTTATTTACTTACTTTTAGATTACACATTACAATCCCTCTCTTTAGAAGATAGTGTCTATCTTAGGGGGAGAACCTCTCATTATTGTTGTTATGTATAAATAAAATAAATAAATAAGCAGCAGAAGGATTTCATAGTGGATACAGAAGAGCTCACTGTGTAGGTGCATGAAAGTCTTTGTCTGGCAATTTTTGTGGGTGACTTCAGTCTCCACAAGCTTTCAAAGTTCGAAAATTTTGGCATTACCTCATAAGCAGCAGGGATAATTTTTGCGTCAAAATGACGTACTCCATGAGCTGTTTCCAAAAATACCTCGCCTGACTAATTTTTTGGGTGATTTACCCGAACATGACAAATTTAAAAATGGCGAACTTTGAAAAAAAAATAACTCATAAGCAGCAGGGAAAATATTTACGCCGAATTGACGTAATAGGTAAGCTGTTTCCAAAAATACCCCGTCTGACTAATTCTTTGGGTGATTTACCCGAACCTGACAGGAAAGTTTAAAATTTTTGGAAAACGTACATCATAAGCAGCAGGGAAAATTTTTGCATTGAAATGACGTACTAGGTGAGCTTCCAAAAAGTACCTCACCTGACAAATTTTTGGGTGATTTACCCGAACCGGACACATTTTAAAATGGCGAATTTCGCAGCTCTCGTCTGTTGCCTTTTGGTCATAACAGACATTATTCTTTGGTATTTCAATTAAATGCAACCGGAGATAATATGATATGACGACCAAAGAGCAAAGTAAACGAAATAAGGCTGCCAAATCTATTTGATATAATATGATGAACAAAAGCAACTAAAATAGAAGTAGGCAGTCGAATCCATTTGATATATTATGACGACCAAAGAGCAACGTAAATGAACTAAGGCAGCGAAATCGATAAAATGTGAAGACAAAAGGACAGCGCAACATCAACCCAAAGAGCAAAGTCAAAAGCGACAGACTGACATATCTGACAAATAATATCACCACCAAAGAACGACGACAACAGCTGACGGCTTCCAAATCTTAACGTGGAGACACCGTCAGGTCGTAAGTCTAAAGAAGAAAGAGAAAGTCTAGTTTATGTGGATTTGCTTGTTTAGAATTGTAAGAAATATCGAACACATATGGATCGGACCTCATGGGCTGGAATCCCAAGTTCTGCATGGTTCTTGCATAGAGCAAAACTATTAGACATTCGTTATGCGTCACTATTGGTAGGACGCATGTGTTTTTTGCATAGAATTGTATACATGCACTCAGAGAATACTCGTATATTTCCATCAAAAACATTTTTTTTTGTAAAATTTGTGATTGATGATGATTTAGCTTATAGCGATTCACGTGGCAATCATTCATAGATACTTGAATCGCTTAATAATCTAAAGACCATGGTCAAAATTGTGTGGTTCCCAGCCTCGCAGTACGTGTAACATACCATAAAGGAAATCTGTTAGTGATGCAAAGTACATTCTAACTTTTGTTACCATTGAAAGATATTTTGATTTTTTTTTTTCTCTTCACTCCTAATGTGTTCAATATCCTATGTCTTCTGTATGTATCTTTGCTAACAGGAATAAAATGGTGTCATGAAAATTTTCAAAAAGGCATACCATATGCAAAGGATAATCCCTTTGCCAAGGGAAGATCAGATGGAGGTAGTGACAAAAAACGAAATGGAAAATTTTTAAATCAAAAAGTGAGGAAAATTTGAAAT
Organism: Pachypsylla venusta; assembly: GCA_012654025.1. NCBI lineage: Eukaryota > Metazoa > Arthropoda > Insecta > Hemiptera > Aphalaridae > Pachypsylla > Pachypsylla venusta. Next base: position 21,944,957 of record CM022875.1, read on the forward strand.
TTTCTTATTAGCAAATTGAAAGGTTTTCTATTTATTTTTTTGAAAATCTTTTTAAATCGTTAATTTTTTTGGATTTCCAATTTTAGATCTAAATTGAAATTTTTGTCACGCATTGGAAATGGGAATATTCATACTCAGGTGAAAACAGAATTAAGGGTTGTTGTTATTATTATGACTATATTGCTTAGCAGTTCCGTACTATGTATCACCTGTATCACTCAGTTTAATGGCCACAATGAGGCAGAGGATAGATATAAAACCATGCTATTGAGCTAGTTATAAAAACAGGAGAGTTTCCTTATGTAGAAATGATTTACATATTACGCTGCTAGTTGTGTTAACTGTTAATTAAAATGACTATTCCATTAATACTCATTAATACCGTTTGCATTAATACCCTCATAGTACGTACTTATATGATTACTAACTTTTAAATAAATTAAAACAAAACACCAAAAACTATTTGTTATAATTTATGAAGAAACTAGTTTTGAATCATGCAATTCATCATCAGTCTAATCAGATGGTAGTTGACAGTCAACTACCATCCTTCAACTCGACTAAACTGATGATAAATCGAATGTTTCGACTTGTTTCGAAATTATTATTAAATTATAATAAATAATGTTTTTGGTGTTTTTTATTTATTTATTTAAAAGTTAATATCTTTTAACACTTATAAATAAACTGTTGTTCAAAGATTTATATGATTACATTGTTCTGTTCGGATTTGGTTTGGTACAACTTATCCTTGTCTGTAAATGTCTCAGTAGGCGTCATGTCATTCACAACCAACCGGAAACATAACACCATTTATATTCTACCTGCCAACTTCAAATTCATCTAAGTATATCGCAACGTATGTATATCTAAATGTTAAATAACGTTCAGCGAGCTTTACTAACTGTGTGACCATTTCGCGCTCTCATGATGCAGACTATTCGCGGGTAAAACCCCCGGGTCGAATGACAAAATAGTAAAGAGACGTAAGACCAAAAAAAAAAACTCTGTTGTACCTACCTACTTAAACATGAACACGGTTTTATATTTACGCTATATTGTAGCTAATATTGAATAGCCTTGTTTAGGGTGTGGCACCTGTTGATAACTTATCCGAAAAATGTCTATTACCTTAATGAATTGAAGTGGGTATGAAAATATATTTACTTATTATACTTATGTGAGTCACTTTCGGCAGGTCGGTTTGGAAAACTAAGTATATTCCCTCCACTTTGCCTCAGTTGCATTCAAATAATAATATTAGGTACACGGGTCATGATGAAAAATATAAACAGCTTGAGGCCTAACATAAGGTTTTTAGAGAAAAAAGAAATTTCAAAGTTTGTGAACTCTGACGCTAAAGTCAAAGATCGTAAAATTTTATTTTAATTTTTCTCGTAATTCCGTTGTGTTTTTCTATAAACGAAAGTTTTGTATTCATTTTCATGTCTCTCAAGGGAGTGGAAAGCTTATGCTTTTATCAACGATACCCTGGAGTCAAAAATCAGTGCGGGAGGTGTGTAATAATATATTTTTATGTAGTCGTTTTGGAAGGCTTGTTCGGCTGTTGTTTAATTTACGAACTCTGTCTCTAATGACCAATAGAAGTTAACTAGGTGCTAGGTGCAAAGTCCAATTCGATTTTCATTGATTTATTTCTTGTGAATTTATAATTGGAAACTTCATCTTTATAGCCACCGTCTATGACACGTTAAAAAAAACAGTTCCCGTTCTATCACTGAAGTTAAGCAACGTTTATAGAGGTTGTTCCATGTGGGTGTCCACGTGGGTACGCGCCATCGTGATGCAGGCTATTTTCCGGCCCAACTCAGACTGGGTGAGGTCAATGTGGGTAGCTGGTTCGCGAGTTTCCAGCGAATGGAGGGTAAAACTCCCGTCTCGAATGATTAATAGATGTTAATGAGACGTTAAGCAAAAAACTTTTGATTTAACTACTTGAATCTTTTCAATGAAAAAATTGATTAAATGTTCAGTTTTCTGTTAAACACCTTGGTTGTCATAGTGAATGAAATCGATTTGATTGTGCTTGAGTCAAAAAAATTTTAGAATAATTTAATTAAGTACCGATTCACCTTTACACTTATGTTCTTTGTACTTAGCGAGCAAATTCTCACTCCTTGATATTTGGTTCCTGTTTTTTTTTTTTTNTTTTTTTTTTTTTTTTTTTTTTTTTTTTTTTTTTTTTTCATTTCATTTTGGTATTTCTGTATTCTGTAGTTGTTTTTATTTCCTTAATAATCAGCTTCGACCTATTTCAAACCAAAGTCACTTGGTTGTCACTTTGGGCTTACTAATCTTTATATTATCTCCATTTATGATTAGCACTTTTCAAAAATAGAATTATCAATTTATCAAAAAGCAAGTGTTAAAGACACCAAAAGTAACGCACAATTTTCCAAATAAAATATGTAAAGTACTCACTATTTAATGGATTATCTGATTTGCACACCGAAAGATGAGAATCGGAGATAATATATTTCTCCTAATAAAGAATGAGGTTTCTGATTCTCTAATGATGAGGAACACGCAAATATGTTTGTCCGTAACTTTTCCTGCCTATTTCTTATGGCGGCTATATCTAGGAAATGAGCAATGATCAAATCTCAAACTGTATATCACGAGATTTGTGACATGGGGTTTCCCCACATCAAACTGTTCGAATATGACCTGAATCAAAAGATATATAAAAATAATAATAAAAGAAGCATAAAAGATAAAAATGGGAATATCACAGGGAAAGAAGAAATAATAAACTAAACGATCATTTTAAAAGTCACCAAGGGGATTCTCCAAAATGGGCATTTGAAAAACATCTATAGATTTGATATTGTTTGACACTTTTTACATATTTTAGAAGCTATCCTGTACAGCGATAAAATATCTCGGGATCTACTTAATCTGGAAACTAGACGCATTTTGATTTTTATTTTATATCTATCCAATATTCAGCAAATTATGTCCGATGTTTTCTTGTCCAACCTGAAATATTTCGGGATCTAGTAAGTCTTGAATATTTAATAAATATTTAATAATTTTTATTATTATATTTTATTATATATAATATAAATAAAATAATAATAATAATAAAAAAACTATAATAATATTTAAATATTTTATTATTTATTTATTCATATTCATACATATTCAGACTGAGAAAACGGATTCGGGTCATTACTTTTAAAATAAATAAAGCGTAAATCTCATTGGGTCATAGTTATATTGAGGCCAATCCTATTGATATATCCATTGGTATTGTCTACTGCGTTATATCAAAATAATAATAATTATAATAAGATTCGTTCGTTACATATTAAAAAATAATAGTCTATTCAGAGTTTAAAAATGAATTAAATTAAAGTTTTAAATAATAAGAAATAATTAAAGTTGGTGAGTTTTCAACAGGAAGTAGATGCTCGGACACTAAATCATTTTTTTAATAAATAATTTAATCAAATAAATTATAAATTCGCATGGTCATTTTTGTGTATTTCCTAAATACCTACGTTCATTATTTTGTCAGAAATTCTTATGAGAATCCTATCGCGCTCTGTGTTGCTTTTAGTACGATTATCCGGCTAGACTAGAAGATACCCTTCACCCAACACTATTTCGTATTTCTATAGAAGGTCTTGTGTGGATTTTATTAATCTTGTTCAATATCCTCATCAATTATGTATTTAGTAATTTTCTTTCCAGCAACTAGGTCATACGAATTGTACCTTTTTATATTTCACCTCCCTACTCCTGCCCACATAATTTTCTTTTGTCTTCCGTGTAGTGGAATTTTAGTATAAACAGCCGAGAAGAGAGAAACAAGTCACCCTCGACAAAGCACAAAGGAACTGCAACATAATTTTCGTCTATTAAAATTTTGATTTATATTATTTGCTGCAATGAGAGGGGTCATTTATTCTGTCTTGTTTCTCTTTCTTCGCCCGGTGACACTTTTTCATTGTTTTCACTTATTCTTTCCCCCTCACTTCTCTGTTCTTGTTCTAAATTTTCCACCTCCTCCTTCTACATTACCAACTTTAATCTTTTTTCATATACGAACATTTTCTTTCTATTTTTGTTCATTTTTCTTTTCGCGTTTTTATGTTCATGTCAAAATCAATTTTCTCTTCAAGTGGGCATATTTATTTGATTTATTACTACCTACTTGTTGTTTTTTATTTACACCAACTCTTATTTTGCTACATAAGCGAATACATTTACCAATCAAGGGTCAAATGGTCTAGTGATTCTTGATGCGTCCATGAAGAGAACAAAGCTTTTTCATTACCAAAACAACATCCTAAACTTGGGTAATAAATATGTTGAAAAAATTATTTGCTTGCTTCGGATTACCTTTAATTATAATGAGCGAAAATGGTAGTTCCATTGAATTCCAATTCGTTGAATAAAATATAAAATTGTCTTCCAAAATAAAAATTACAAATTCTAAACAGTATTGAAATGCCCTTAATTTTTAATAGGTTTTCATATTCTACGATAAGTTCTAGTTCGCGCTCGTTCATTCCAAAATTGCTATATTATTTTTTGAAGCTCTAGGTCAACTCAATATACCTATCTATTTCTTTAATTTGGATTAACGTCTCTTTAACATCTATTGGTCATTCAAGACTGGTCATGCAAACCAGCTACCCACAGTGACCGCACCCAGCCTGGGTTGGGCCGGAAAAAAAACACCCACATGGCACAACCTCGCTGGACGTTGCTTATCTTCAGCGATCTAACGGGAACTGGTGTATTCAACGTGCCATAGATGCTCGCTTATCTATGACTTTGAACGAAAAGTAGAGAAAATATTAAAGTCCGGACTAAAATTTCGAGTAAATTTTATCTTCGATTATTTTGTCAATATAGGCTTACACGCCATTTTCCTCTACGGTCAATAGATTTTTCTAACAATGCCTCCTAGATCAAAAGATCTTGATTTAGTTGACAGAACAAAGAGAAGGTCTAACTCAACGACTTTTTCTTTGTTCGTCTTTTTGTACAATGATGTATACCGAACGCCTTATCCGATTATATTGAAATTGGGTATGAATATTCATAAAATTATACGAAGCTGATTCTACCTTTTGTATTGAGTGAGATCTACAATTCTTAAAACTACGAGTTTTAAGAATTGTAGATCTCACTCAAGTAATTATCAATAATTATTTTATTTTAATGTTTCATCCGAAAGTTTTAAACACAAGTTTAGGTTGCAGGTAATAGAATTTTTAATGATTTTTGTAAAATGCAAAATGTCTGAGCTGTTGCATGAAAACATAACGAAACTTCTACCCCAGTACTAAAGTGGAGAAGCTCAATATTATAGACAGCCATTTTATGTTTGAGTTCATGTGAGTTGGTAAATACATTAAGGAGGTTATGCACGCACAGATTTCCCCCTAATTATGTAAATTATTGACTTAGGAAGAAAAAAAATCGCGAAGCTCATAATAAAACATATTGTTCTTGAACGAAATAGCGGGGAACGTGAGAGTGAGCCAAAGGTAAAAGTACACTTAGGAGGGAATAGTTCATCCTAATTTAGTAGGATATTAAAAAGAATAATGGCTTTCCAATGCGTATGCAAAAAAAGTTCAATATTACCTTTTGAAAAAATACTTAGGCTTCGTTATGCCCCCGCGCCTTTGCCATTTTTTATTGTTTTCCATTTATTTATCGTTGAGAATTTATTATTTTATTTATATGTAAATTACTATTCTGAGTTTTCTTTTGTGAAAAGTCAATTAACAAGATAAAGGAAGTAAAGAGCTATTTAAAAAATACTCCTACTTCAATATTCAAAGAGTCAGTTTAAATTGTACTTCAAGAAAATAGTTTGAGTCTGAAAAACATAGAAATCACCTTTGTTACAGTTTTTCCGTAGGTACATAATTTGGAAGAGCACAATAACTTAACACTATTTGCAATAAACATCATCATAAAATACCTAGATATTATTTTTGATGGCAATAAGAATGTTTTCCGCTAAACAATGTTCAGTAAGTACAGAGTGATTCATTTTAAGTAAAATAGTCAGTTACTTGACTTTAGATCTTTAGAGATACAAACAGAAATACGCAATCTTTAGAGATACAAACAGAAATACGCCTTCAAATCCAATGTACTTTTCATAGGTATCTACATAATTATTTCCCAGACTTTGCAAGGTTGGTAATTATTTACAATGTTAGTCATGGTACATGAGACATGAAGTGGAAATAAGAGTTTCATTATGACAATAATTTCAGATCGTTATTTTGGCTCAGCTGTGTTTGAAGACTTGAATTTTATAGATATGTCACACATGGATGTCCAATGTCCAGTGTAATATTGATAGAAATTGCAAATCTGTAATAATTAATTTTCAACGCCAGTGGTACGTTAAATACAACAGTTTCAATAAGATCGCTGATGTTAAGCAACATCCAGCGAGGTTTTGCATAGTGGTTGACCACGTAGCTGTGCGCACTCGTGGTGCTACCTATCTCTTTCTGGTCCAAACCAGGTAGGCTAAACTACCAATATTTAGTATCGTTAGTTTGAATGTTAGTATCTTTCTTCGTTATTGATTAAATCAGATCAAAGTTGATGTATAATACAATAAAATAAATAAAAAAAAATCATCGTTGACATTAGAGATAACCAGAAATGAATTGCTTTTTAAGCACAAAGTTTACCATTCTATCTGCAAAACAATGTAAGGTTTCTAATGGGATGAAGCAAGTACATTGATGCGACCATAATCTCCTGTAATGCCTACCTCATGAATATTTAGCATTTTCCAGTCACTTGCTTTAATCCTACAGATATGATTGAATTCAATCAGTTCAGACGAGGCCTACTTCAAATTTGACCTAAGGGAAATTATGTTTTATATTGAGCGCTAATATCAGAGCTCTGTAGGTTTTTAAACCTTTAGAGCTCTCAAATAAAATGTTCGAATACATTGGCAATGTTTGATTAATTAAGAAAAGATTGTCGAAAATTTGCACAGCTCACTTACCTTGCAAGAGACTGTGGCTTGATTATTTTACATTATATACATTTTAAAGACTGTGTTTTTTTAGAGAAAATGAGAAAAAGCACCTCTTTTTACATCTAGATTAAGTAAGGTGTAGCTTCTCCTGTCCCTTCGCTTTATAGGTATTGCTTTATCACGAGAGGGAGTTCACCCTAGTAAAGCCAACGATACCATATTTCCTCGGACGGGTTTCCATCCGGGTACGAATCACACAGTGATCTAAAGGGATCTAGTTTGTCCAATGTGGCAAATCATTTCAATTAAAGTTATTTGACTGAACGGAATGGGATCTACATTTAACTGCATGATTTTTCTTAAAACGTCTGTTTGCCTGTGTGTTCTTATCAAAATAAATCTCATTGTCTTTTCGGATTTTGATGAAACTTATATGGACATTCATTACTTTCGTAAAATTAGCTGAATAGTTGTATGTCCTATTGGGTCACCGGGGCTACTATTTGATTGAAGTTTACAGTTACAGTCCATATAGAACTAATTTTAAAGTTGCCTCATCTATATTCATATGTAATAATCATAAAGGAAATGATTTCCTATTCTTAGAAGCATATATTTTCGACAGAATAATATCTACATTAAACCTAACCACCTTATTCACTCAATTCGCCCTCTCTACCAAAAAAAGTATAAATGGTACGGAAAACCGTACTAGACTTTCTCTTCCTTAATCATTCCATCAGACTACCACCGAATGCAGATGTTGTTCTTCTAAAGTTTTAA
>CM022875.1:21963420-21973525 GCA_012654025.1 Pachypsylla venusta
TAAGACCATTTATTTTAGATAAAATGATTCCATAATTACTGATTTTAAATTTCATCAAAATTGGTTATGTGGTTTGGATTTTAGAGATTCGGACCCAAAAAACCTGTTCGGGGGGCTAGAACCGCCCCTGGGGGTGATATCGAGAAAAAGAAAAATATGTGTCGGGCTTTTTGCTAAAGATGACCTGTGCCAAATTTGATCAAAATCGGACCAGTGGTTTGGCTTTCAGAGCTCTGCACACGATCCGTACGTACGTCTCACGTCGGATTTTTTTTTTTTTTTTTTTTTGGCCCCATGGCTCCAAATATTTCCAAACTTCAAAAAGTGAAAATATGGCCCAAAAGCAATAGGAAATGATATATTTAATCTTTATATTGGGTTTTGGGTTCCCTTCAGACGATTTTTTGGGCCAAAAAAAAGTCAAAATTTGCTGCACCAATACAATACTTTATCTTCTAGAGGAAGAGAAAGTAAAAATTAGTCAAAAATATAATGATATTACAGAGTTCCTTTACACGCCCGTGGAGTTATGACCTTCTTGGATACAAATAAGTTATAAATGGATGGAATTACGTCTTGAAATCCATAGCATAAGACATCATTTGAAACCATTCTTATTAATATTGCCCCCTGTATCTGAGAAAGCAACCAGATACCTTCAAACAGCACAGTGTAAGATTTTGAACATGTAATAAACTTGTATTATGGATTAGGGAGATGAGTGAGTGATGGTCTAAAATCAATATAAAGCAAACCTCTAAGCCTTTTAGCTATCTCTTGGGAATATATTGAACACAGGAAAATGCAAGCTATTGTAGGCAATGTGTGTGTGTGTGTTTGTAAAGTGCAAATATGATGGCTTTCTAAAAATTACCTTGTGAAGAGGGAAAAATTGAAAACTCATATTTATTTCTTCCAGCTTGATGAAAAATAATACTCCGTGAAAATGTATAGGGAACAAGGGGAAAGAATATAACTTGTAACTATGGCAGTTGAGTTCATAGTATTAATCTTCTACTGCGGGCCCATTTCACAGTAAATTTCAAATAAAATTGAGATGTATTTTATCAAAATTGAGATGTATTACTTTTATTTAGATTACTTTTACAAATTTGTAACCTAAAATTTTGTAGAGTTCCGTATATCAAGTGCTAACGAATCCCTATTAGGTACCAAGCTTATGTTTGGTTGTCCCTTCATTCAATACAGGGCTCTAAATTATGGGAATAGGTGGACACTTAAGATGTGTGGATATTATGTTTTGTAGTTTCAGCTCTAGTCTCATTTATGTGTTGTGGGCTCAAGCCTTGTATGGATCTGTTTCACCAAAAACAATGCTAAATTAATTTATTTGCTCTTGAGTGGGTTGAAGTCTTTTATGTATTGCTAACCAATTAGTAATTTCAATCAAAATTTAGTCTAGTTTCTTTGGAAAGTGATTCCCGAACAAACTTCCATCCGAGTATCTTCTAGGGCGTCTTATGTTCAGTGAGGGAACTCGTGTATTCAATAAAGTAACGTCGTTGGCTCCGGACTGACTTAATAAAAACAAAGAAGACTCTAGAAAATAATATGATGACTGTTAAGGAACAGTTCCAACTTGCATTCGACCGTTTATATTGCAAATATTATGGTAATGGAATCATATATAATAAGGAGAAAATTTAGGAATTGAGGATAAAGTTTGGGAGTAATTTCCAGTGGTGGAAGATTGTGCAGGCATTTAAAGGGGATTGTTTTTATATAACATTAAAAAAATGGGATTAAATGACACAGAGAGACATAAATTTATTAAATCATAATTCCTGATGTGTAATAGTAATTTATGTTTATTGTCTTGGTAGGAGAATGGAATATTCCCACTCCCACACTACGTCCACTGAAAACTTTTTTTGGAAACAAAATTATAAATACTGGTTCTCCCTAAATAATATATTTTTTATTTAGTTATATTTCCCCCACAAACAATTTTCCAACAATTTCTCAAGGTTTCTCCCTCCACAACGTTTCTCATATCCGCGGCGAATCCTCTTCCTTTTTGTGTAACATTGGAATCACACTCAATTAAACTTTTTCGTATATTTTGACGACTGAATCAACCCCTATTTTGATCATATTTAATTTGCTGCCGCCTTGTTTTGGGTCACTTGGGATTACTGACATCTAACCCCTTTTTTGGAACTTTTCAACAAGAACATCTATTTTTCAAAAAGTCACAAAAGTTAAAGTTTTGATGAATATTAATTTTTTCCCCGTTTAAACACTTCAATTAATCTTATTTACACCCTCGTAATATGTTCAGCGGCTCCCTCCTTCTCTACAAACCCTTATTCCCTATTCTAAAGTCAGTTCTCTGCGATGCTATCATTGCATTAGTGTAATTATTGGGCTTTGTCTCAACCCCGTGATCCCTGTTTGTTGATAGTTGACTTACAAAATCAGAATCCTTCAGCCAATATTGATTACTTGTGTATTTTATCGTCGAGTAATCTTGGATTAGGGTTCTTACTGACAGCCGCATACTTACTTATTTTATTCGCATAGCCTAATTTATTAGGCATTGCTCGATCTGCAGACACTTTTTTTTGGCTTAAGCAATTTGGCGATCACTACTGGCCATTATCTAAACTCTCATAAAAACAGAATTATATGTCTTTCTGAGATATCGGATTTTTTGTTTGAGGAAAGAATTTTATATATTTAATTCGACTTTTTCAAATTAGATAGAAATTGATCATCATTTTTGTCCAATTAGAAAAAGTCGATCCGCCGAAAATAAAATATTTAAAATTCTTTCCTCAAACAATAAACTTAAAGTCACCAAAGACATTCATTCATTATAATTATTAAGATTAAGATAAACATATAAGTTAAGATAAGTAATTATGCGGCATCTGCGAGCACACCCAAATCTCATTAATTATTTACACTTACAAACGAGCCTTTACCTTTATCATCGGGTCATACCTTTATCACAAAACAAAATTCTGATCCATCATGAATCAGACAAGTGGATCAATATGAATTGGGCATATAGGACAGGTGTCGAATTTCTATGTGAGAAATCGCGTATGAAAAGAGTGTGCCAGAAACAACTTGAAACCCCATTTAAGGTAGTATGCATCAGTTGAATCTGATGCATACTACCAATATGTACATTTACGAAGCAGGATTTCTAACATTTTATTTGAAGTGTTCCAAGAATTTTCATTGTTGTAACTTCAAAATATTGACATCACAAAAATCTTGTTTGACTCATTCCTTGTAACTCGTAACACCATAAATGCCCCCCAAGCACTCAGCTTTCTTCTTGTTTTCATACAAGAAGCCTTATGAAAAGTTCAAATATTATCATTTCTGATTAACACCCTTGTTTATTGTCAGTTTTTCATTTCACCGGAAAATTATTTTTCCTTTTTTTATAAGGAGGTTTGTCCTTAACAATAATAATAAAGGTCAAAACATAAAAATATCTTGAACATTAAATTCTATACTTTAAAGTAAATATCAACACTCGTTAGCAGACAGGAGTCATAAGAGGGAACTTATCGACGAAGAAAATGAAGGCAGGGAAATAATACAAAGGAATCCAGAACTGACACTTTGAAGGGTGGTTTTCGAAGGATGAACATTGAGAAATTTCAATTTTTTTTAGTATTACCTTAAAAATCTCACTTCAAGTTTGTTGTAGACATATGTACATTCACATGATATTCTACTTCATAATTATACAACCCAGATTTAATTTCCTTGCTCAGTGTTCCAATAATTTTATTTAGAGAAGGGTTCCTGAAACCAAAATTTTATATGACTGGCACCGTTTTGAATGAACCAGAAAAGGTTTAAAAAGGCACGAATGACCACACTATTAAATCGCCTAAAATATATTTAAAAAAGGAGAACAATTATTTATATTATTTAAAGGAAACCGGTGTCCAAAGGATGAGTGATTTATTAATCAACGTTATTAACGGAATTCGTCCCATCGCGGTGTATTTCTTGTGCGTATTACATTATGTGATGCAAATTTTAATCTAATTTGAGGCTCACTATCGTATTTGCTTGTACTTCAAAGAAGCTACTTTAAATCATCTTTATAATTTTGTTATTTTAATCGATACAGTATCTAAAATGAGAATATAATATACCCATTTCAACCAGGGGCGGATACAGAGCGATCGGTGAGCGGGGGGAGGGGGGGCGATTGCGGTCGGCCACGATTCAGCTAATAATTTTTGTGTGGTGTAGACGATATTTATGTGAAAAAAAATCTGGCCTCTGAGAGGGGGCGATCGCCCCTTCGCCCAACCCTGACTTCAACACGATTTACTTACGTATATATGCACTTATTCAACATAGTAAAGAACTTCCTCTTATTTTCTGAAAATATCTTGCCTACTTCCCAAAGGAACTTTAAAGAAGAAAATACTGTTTCAAATTTGAATAATTTGAGTGACCCGTTGAGATATCGCATGATAAGTAAAAGAAGTGAAATACGTATACAAAATATAAAGTAAAAATATTTGAGGAGAAACTTGTGAGAAAGTTAAAATGGAAGGACTGATATATAATATAGGTGGGGGGGGGAAGAAAGCAGGATTGGAAGAGATGCAAGGGGTTGCCTTCAGCATAAAAGACGTACAAAATTTGACACTTGACAGACAGATCTGCAAATATACTATTTATAATATATCTCATTCAACATTTTGTGTCTTATCGTGTGTGGCCATCAGAGTAGACATATTATATATTATGATATCTACAGAAAGACAAACTTTCGCAATGGCCACTTACCTATCTTCAAAAACTAAAATTGGATATATTTTGTATTTGACTGAGAACTTTTTTTGGAGGTGCACCCTCCGGGCCGGGTGGCTTGAAAAAAAAAATAAAGGGTCCATAAGTTTATCAACCCAGGCACAGTTTTCCCTGTCTACGGCCCATCCCGGACTAAACGGTTTAGAGATACTGATCAGCACTTATTCCATAGAATTGTACATAACAGATGCCTAATATGTTTAGCTTTTTTAGTTATACCAGCACAAACTAACGACAGTAGATTTCTAATCACAGACAGCATCTTGCCTGAGTATCAGAAATAATTATTAAAACATCTTCTATTTCAGTAATAACTAACTATCTCAAGCATTAATTCCAATAGATGTCTCATTAAATTGTGTGAAATTTAAAATATAACTAGGTAGGTGCTACTCAAATTTCCAGATCATAAAATTCTCCAACGCTGTCTCTCCCCGAAAAATTTCTCCTGATGTATTTTTGATAAGGAATTTCAGTGAAAAACTGGAAGATCTCACACCCTGTGCTGTCTCGTTGAAAAACAATTTGCAAAAATGTCAAAAAATATCTTATTATCCAATTTTGAACTTTTTTACTTAATAAAGTTAAAGAAATTCATTTCTGAAGTCAATAAATTTCAGAAAAAATAGAAAGAAACCAGCATTTCATTTTTTAAAGAGAGCAAAAAAAAAGAAAACCTGTCAAGAGACGTTTATTAGTTCTCATAAATAAATGTGCGGTTCTCTTCCATTTTAAAAAGTTAAAGATAGACATTTTTCTTCAGCAGATGCTGAATGTTTAACGTTTAAATTTAGGATCATTTCTGTCAGCTTCCTTTGGTTTGATAGCAATATCTTTGTCTAACATCTTTTCACTAAACACAAGTGTTCCATTTTTTTTTCATCCAATTTCAAAAAAATCTTTCTAAATGAAGCAGACAAAAAATTGTAAGATTTCATTAAAAATATACAAATTACAAGCAAAAAAAAAAAACCATCAGAAAAAGTTAAATTAGTTCTAAAACAAAAGGAGGGCTTTTGTAAAGTCAGTTTCAAAAAAAAAAAGGGTTCAAGTAAAATGCTAAGGCTTCCAACATTACTTCAATTGAACAAGGAAGAAAGAAACAATTTTTGAATAAAGAGATGGAGGATAGAGCAAAACTATTGCATTAGGTAGAATATACTTCAAGTATTTACCTCGCCTAGTGGTTACATTTCACTCAAAAGTTGTTTTTTTGTGAATAGTTTATTCTGTAGATAGAATCCACCCTTCGGAGTCAAATCAAAGTTGGATCTTTTCCCCTTAGTCTCGTATAAAATTGTTTTTTCTAAATTCCTCAACAAAACTCCATCCTGTGCTGCACCAAAGTTATCTTTGACGTATGGATAGCTTTTAACGTTGCAGGCATATGTATAAAGATTACTTAAATGTGTGTTCAAACAGGCTTTTGTATAAAATAAATAACATATTGTTTAAAATAAAATGCTACAATATTATGTTTTTGTATCGTTTGGAAAATGCGTATAAAAAATAAAAATATATTTGAAAAAAAAAGACATTAATCTATGACAGAGAGAAAGATATAGTAAATAGCCTTTGCGTTATACAATACGATAATAGGATACGCCATTTGAAATTTAAAATGGGGATGCAGGTGTACCGTGTACGCGACAGAAGTATGTACGTGCAGGAAAATGTCAAGCTAAGGGAAGGTTACTAAAATGACAAAAATAAAATGTTATTGTACTGGGAAGGAAATCTGCTAAAGGACAGCATGTGCTTTTGCATTTTTTGGGTGTATTCAGCCTCATGCAGTTAAGTGAATAGCAGCGAAACTGTAGGGTAACTAATATAACTTAGTTAACCTAGTTTTAAAAAGGTAAACAATACACAGACTTGCTCATTATTTCTGTTCTAGAGCCAATCTAGCCAGCGTCTATGGCACGTTGAATACAGCAGTTCTCTTTGGATCACTGAAGTTAAGCAACGTCCAACGAGGTTGTACCATGTGAGTGTCACATGGGTTCGCTCCCTCGTGATGCTGGCTATTTTTCCCAACCCAGGCTGGGTGAGGTCAATGTGGGTACCAGCAAATATGGACGGTAAAACCCCCGTCTCGAATGACCAATAGATGTTAAAGCAAAAAAAAACCACTCTGCTTCATTTTGATTGTTGATAAGGCTAAGGCAATTTATAGGGTGATATATAGAGTTGCGCAATGAATATCTGAAAGGGAATTATTTTTAGACGTTTTCATTTTTGTTGATTAAATGACACATCAGTACCTGCTTATGTGACATTTACCATTTACCGTTCTTGAGATTGAAACTTGCGACAGATAGGTAGATATCGTATACTTCCCACTCAGAATATAAATTATCATACCTACATCGATAGCCTTTAATCGGTGTTGATTTCTTCATCAAATANCACAGTTACATTTGATTGTTCACAGTAGGGCTGTTGGATTAGGGACAAAATGCGGCATTTATCGTATTTCGGTGCTTGATGACTTTTTTGCTTCCAAAAATCATTTTATCTAGTGTAAATTTAAGTTGCCCCATCCGTGCTGCATACTCTTGGGAATTTCTAGGGGGGGCAGCTGCCCCCTGCTGCCCCCCCCCTTCCTACGCCCATGTTCAGTGTGCATCCTTCCTGTATGTATACAATTTATTTGAAATTTAAATAGAATAAGATATACAAAACACGACAAGAAGCGGCGTTGAAGCAATTTACGCTGTACGTGATGTATAGAACTGTTCCTGACTGTTGAAGAAAACGTTGCACATGAGGAGAGAGGGCAATCCCTCTATCCAGAAAGAAAAAGACCAGAAATTACAGACAGAAACCCACGTTAAGAAAATGGAGTCAGTATAATATAACGAGCAGAAATATGGCTAAGAAATTAATAATTTGAAATAAGAAATATAGGAATTATTTGAAGCCGTCCTGATTTTTTCTTGCTTATTTATTCCGAAGTGAGTATATTGAAAAAACCTCAGTACTTAATGGTTTGAAACTTTTAAAGTTCATTTAGTAGTTTCCAAAAAAATACTTAGATAAGATATTAATTCACGATAAAATAAGATATTTATTCACGATATAAACCCTCTTTTATCTTCATAAAAGATATGAAGATAAAAGAGTAAATAGACCTGGAAAATGTGCAATTAAAGAAGAAGAAGATTGTCATCAATATTCAAAATGGATACTAATAAAATAATAAACAAAATCAAGCAAATTTTTAAAAAAAAATCGCCTAATTCGCAGAAGGCATTCAAGAGTTATCGCGGAACAAACAGAAAACCAATTGTTTAAAGAAAGACTCGGTCATAAATCTAGATTTAAATTAGTTCAGTCAAATTATTTTCAAGTGTTGAGAGAACTAAACTTTGAAATATAAAATCCGACATAGTTGAAAGTATCATTGAGTAAATTGTTATGAATTCCCGTTTCCTGTAATACGTCTTCTGAGGAAAACAAAATCTCAATAATAAATACATTTTCCTCACCTATTACATTTTACATTCCCCTTGTTGAGGGGGAGTTGATTTGAAAAATCTTGTTTGGAAAAGTCATTTTCCCCTTCTAGAGTTTTAAATCATTTATCACTGAGGTTTGACACTGTGTATTATAATGCATATGTGAGTGAATTCTACTGGGTCCGGCGAAAAAAAAAAAAACAGATCTCTCCAATTAAATAGGTTGAAACAATGATTCCTAGATCAGATATTAAAAAAGGTTATTCTTGGAGCCCCAAAATTACATCCTGCTTTATATGATGTATGTCATTCTTAATTATTTAGGCCCGGTTTCCCTATACCTTGGTCAACGGCTCGGTGTGCAAACCAGTGGTGTTATAATATCTTGTGGACGTAGACAGGAATGAACCAAGACCAAGAACCTAGTGATAAAATTTTCGATTCCAGAACAATATCTACTAATCAAACCCTAATCACGAATTTTGTGAATGAGGGGGGCCTGGTCTCAAGTATTTCCCCCTCGAGATACGAAGAAACCTTTAACAAAAAAGCTATTTAAAATGCTTTTGAGATAACGAAAGAGTTTAATTTGAGGGAGATATTAAATTATTAATATATGAGATATAATATTTTAATTTTGTGCGAAAATGTTGATAAATCAACGTTTACAGGATACGCATTTAATACTGAGAAGACAAGGTACACACGCGTAAATACGTTCTTGTGCTGAAAAGTAAAAATAAAAAGTTAGAAACACATCATTAGATATGAGCCGCTCGTATGACATAATGCGAAGAACTAAACTATCTTCACTCCAAAAATCTAAGGAGGGAGTCCTAATTAGTCATCGGGGATCTTTCTGACAAGTTACATGGGTTAATGTTTTTATAGTTTTACAACAAAAGATATGAACTTTACTAAAAATCTGGTTGTCTCGTATGAAAAGTACGAGTATTAAGTTGAATCAAAATAGTGACGTTGCTTATTATTCTCGATTGAAAATATTACAGACAAGTTATAGACGGCGCGATGGAAGATTTTAACTCTTACTATCGTGGGATACACACAATCACGGAATTTCTTGTATATCCTCCTCAGGTCCAAGCGTAAAAAGTGCTTTGTAGTTCAAGACGCCCGATGTACGCACCCGTGTACTTTTATATTGTTCTCGTAGTGCACGAAGCCCGCGCAATTTTATGTTTCCTTCACTCTTATCAAAAAATCTCTGCGCGAAATGAAAATTTCAAAATGAAAACAAAACAAAATGATTGAAAACAAAATTCTCTGGTGAGTAAAATTAAAACTTCGGAATTTTTAGTTTTCTCTGTGTTAGGATAAGCGCCTAAGTCCAAAAATCAAAATGCACATTTGTGTATATCGAGCGTCTGCCACTACAAAATAGATTTGACAGCCGGGCACTACAAAATAAAAGTACACGGGTGTGTACATCGAGCCTGAGGAGGATAAGCATTTGGAGATTTGAGAACAATCTTCATGAAGGCTCTCTCTCCTCTGTTGTTTCGTGTAGTATTATTTATCACCATACTCATATCAATAAAAATTATGTGCGCAACTATGCGATCACAGTGTGGATTCAAAATTATGGAATACATTCTGTGTTCCATAATTTTGTCAGCAATGTATTTCATTTTGTTTCTGATGATCCTGTAATTCAAATTTCCTTTACACAAAACTTTTTTTCATATTTCTTGATTTCACCATCATCCATTTCCTTATTCCGTCAATAAAAACTCTCTTGAATATACTTTTTGATTTTTCAAAGATTTTTTTTACTTTCTCTTCCATAGAAGATAAAGTATTGTATT
>CM022875.1:21996151-22043477 GCA_012654025.1 Pachypsylla venusta
AAAAATGTCGAGACGTTTACGGACGAATTTTGTATGGAATAATGTTAGCACGGGAACGGCCATGATTCTAATGTGTCTAGCAAAATAGGCGCAGAATTCTGGACATAGGATAAATTATTTATCAGAACTAAAAAATGTTAAATCGTTTTCGAGATAAAGTTAATTTTTCGGTCAAATTCTACAAACTTTAACCGTGGCGAAGCACGGGTCACAACTGCTAGTATTCTATATATTTACTGCAGTCCGGTGCACAGATTGTTTGATTTGAATGTACTAAAATGTCGAATTTCATTACACTTTTCATACATATTTTTTCCAAATCACTTTAGGCAAATAGTGCCCTTTTCAGAAGTTTTCCATTCGAATTCCCAAACAGTTTGAAATTTTCCATCAAAATCTATAAATTGTCAATTTTAAAGATATTGTAA
Source organism: Pachypsylla venusta (assembly GCA_012654025.1). Classification (NCBI taxonomy): domain Eukaryota; kingdom Metazoa; phylum Arthropoda; class Insecta; order Hemiptera; family Aphalaridae; genus Pachypsylla; species Pachypsylla venusta. Next base: position 21,996,580 of record CM022875.1, read on the forward strand.
ACATAAACTCAACGTGACAGTTAATTCAGTCGTCGCGTCGCATCGGTACATCAAACTTAGCGTTTTTCTTTGTGTCTTCCTTTTTGTCAAACTTTTTTTTTTTCTTTTTGGATTAAATTCATATTTAGAATTCTGGTATCGTATTTCATGAGAGAATGAAAAAAGTCTAAAAAGGTGGGGATTGAAGGAATCGCACATTAACATCTTTTCCTCTCGTTTTTTCGTACCTTACATTTACATGCACTATTCATTGTTTAATTTTTACCCATTTTTATTATTTTCAATAATAAACACTGCGGAAGGACAACCTATATAATTATTGAAAATAATAAATTTTTTATTATTTTCAATAGGTAATAAAAAAAATTCAAACACACGTTTAAAATTTTCGGGATTTTGAGGGTATGTTTGTGCATGGAAAAGCGTCTTTCTTTAATACAGTCATACTTATCACCAAAATTTAATATTTTATGTTTCATGGTATGCGCAATACATAGAATCCAAATAATAATAAAAACAAATCCGTTTGCGCGCCGCGCCACTTAGCATTGACAAATTAGAATGAAATTTATTATCTTCGTCACATTTGGGGTCTGGTTGTATTCAGTGTAAGTCACATAGAGTTTTTGAACAAACATTTATATTGTGGGAGGACAATCTATATATTTAAATCAAAATATTTCTTATTAATTTATTTTTATGTTAATATGGGTAATTGCGTAAATATGAGCTATAAAATTATTGTCGAAAAATGAAACAAAGAATACCTCAGCCAGCGTCCATGGCACGTTGAATACACCAGTTCCCGATAGATCACTGAAGTTAAGCAACGTCCAGCGAGGTTGTGTCATGTGGGTGTAAACTTAGGTTCGCGCCCTCTTGATGCTGGCTATTTTTCCGGCCCAACCCTGGCTAGGTGATGTCAATGTGGGACGTGGGTAGCTGGTTTGCAAGTTTCCAGCGAATGGACGGTGAAACACCCGTCTTGAATGACCAATAGATGTTAAGGACACGTTAAGCTTAATTAAAAAAAAAAAAAAAGAATATCTAACATATGTATGGCTAATGGAAAGTTAAAGGTAAAAAAAATATCGATTTTTTTTACAAGTTAATGCGGAAATTTTTACTATATTCCCCTCATTTCCTAACTATCGAACAAGGGGAATCAAAGGAAAATTCCCCAAAAAAGGGAAAAGAGAAAGAAGGTTCATTAGGAGTCACGTAGGCATTTTGTGCTTTCCAACTTTTCGGTACATGTTCTACTCTCCTCCTTCACTTTTTCTCTCTCTTCAAATTAACTTGGGCCTTGTCAATAAATTATTTTTGGGTTATCTTTCAAAATACCTTTTCAGCAGTTTATTTTTCTCTCATTCATCAAAAACAGATATCAACAAGAAAGAACTAATAATTTTGAACTAAGGCAGGCATCACCTTTAAAGACAAACTCTTCTCCTACCTATTATCAGAGCAAATTTCAAATTGCTTTCCTCTTGCAAGTCTTCCATTAATCAGTTCGGAATCGAAGGAAAATGTGCTATAGGTACACGATTTTCAGATACCTTGTGACACGCAAGGTCCGCTTTTTTCTCTGTTCTTAATAGGTTATCCTTCAAATAAAGTATTCAAAATGTCCCTAAGGAAATAGACATTAGGGTACATTTTCATCTTTTGGTACATATCTACCTATTTTATTTATTTACATTTGGATAGAATCTTAGAAAGTACTATATATCTTCTTCTATCTTGTTAGTATCTCTCAGAAATCTTACGATGTTTTCAATCTTTTCATCTGTCTAAAATCAGTATTTTCATCTGTTTAAATCTGTACAAAACACTCCGGGTTAGACATCAGCTATTTGCAATTTTATAGCTCTTCGTCAAAGGTAAAAAGAAAATACTCACGAGATACATATGACGTCAATTTCTGTCATTCTCAACTGTCCACATTAATTGTTCTCTCCTTTTGTTCGCTTTTTCGAGACATTATATTTCTTTTCCAATTATTAACATTAATAATAATTAGGTATCCTGAATTCAAAAATTTCGTAAGAAATATTTTTCCCTGTGTAGGTACCATTTCCATTTATCTCTTCCACTCCAGGTGTTCAGCTATAAAGTTTTAATAGTTTCTTTCATATTTTCCATCGCAATAGTGCCTCAATATGATCTCCGTTACGTTTTTTCCCTGGGCAGGTATACCATTTCCATTTATCTCTTCCACTCCAGGTATTCAGCTATAAAGTTTTAATAGTTTCTTTCATATTTTCCATCGCAATAGTGCCTCAATATGATCTCCGTTACGTTTTTTCCCTGGGCAGGTATACCATTTCCATTTATCTCTTCCACTCCAGGTATTCAGCTATAAAGTTTTAATAGTTTCTTTCATATTTTCCATCGCAATAGTGCCTCAATATGATCTCCGTTACGTTTTTTCCCTGGGCAGGTATACCATTTCCATTTATCTCTTCCACTCCAGGTATTCAGCTATAAAGTTTTAATAGTTTCTTTCATATTTTCCATCGCAATAGTGCCTCAATATGATCTCCGTTACGTTTTTTCCCTGGGCAGGTATACCATTTCCATTTATCTCTTCCACTCCAGGTATTCAGCTATAAAGTTTTAATAGTTTCTTTCATATTTTCCATCGCAATAGTGCCTCAATATGATCTCCGTTACGTTTTTTCCCTGGGCAGGTATACCATTTCCATTTATCTCTTCCACTCCAGGTATTCAGCTATAAAGTTTTAATAGTTTCTTTCATATTTTCCATCGCAATAGTGCCTCAATATGATCTCCGTTACGTTTTTTCCCTGGGCAGGTATACCATTTCCATTTATCTCTTCCACTCCAGGTATTCAGCTATAAAGTTTTAATAGTTTCTTTCATATTTTCCATCGCAATAGTGCCTCAATATGATCTCCGTTACGTTTTTTCCCTGGGCAGGTATACCATTTCCATTTATCTCTTCCACTCCAGGTATTCAGCTATAAAGTTTTAATAGTTTCTTTCATATTTTCCATCGCAATAGTGCCTCAATATGATCTCCGTTACGTTTTTTCCCTGGGCAGGTATACCATTTCCATTTATCTCTTCCACTCCAGGTATTCAGCTATAAAGTTTTAATAGTTTCTTTCATATTTTCCATCGCAATAGTGCCTCAATATGATCTCCGTTACGTTTTTTCCCTGGGCAGGTATACCATTTCCATTTATCTCTTCCACTCCAGGTATTCAGCTATAAAGTTTTAATAGTTTCTTTCATATTTTCCATCGCAATAGTGCCTCAATATGATCTCCGTTACGTTTTTTCCCTGGGCAGGTATACCATTTCCATTTATCTCTTCCACTCCAGGTATTCAGCTATAAAGTTTTAATAGTTTCTTTCATATTTTCCATCGCAATAGTGCCTCAATATGATCTCCGTTACGTTTTTTCCCTGGGCAGGTATACCATTTCCATTTATCTCTTCCACTCCAGGTATTCAGCTATAAAGTTTTAATAGTTTCTTTCATATTTTCCATCGCAATAGTGCCTCAATATGATCTCCGTTACGTTTTTTCCCTGGGCAGGTATACCATTTCCATTTATCTCTTCCACTCCAGGTATTCAGCTATAAAGTTTTAATAGTTTCTTTCATATTTTCCATCGCAATAGTGCCTCAATATGATCTCCGTTACGTTTTTTCCCTGGGCAGGTATACCATTTCCATTTATCTCTTCCACTCCAGGTATTCAGCTATAAAGTTTTAATAGTTTCTTTCATATTTTCCATCGCAATAGTGCCTCAATATGATCTCCGTTACGTTTTTTCCCTGGGCAGGTATACCATTTCCATTTATCTCTTCCACTCCAGGTATTCAGCTATAAAGTTTTAATAGTTTCTTTCATATTTTCCATCGCAATAGTGCCTCAATATGATCTCCGTTACGTTTTTNGCTAGAACTTGAAATTTGGTGCCTATTCATATCAATTTCATACAAGAAATTGAAGAATACAACTTAGGTTGAAGTGCAATATATTGTTGGCCGCTAATTAGCGGTTGATAGCCGCTTTTTATAGATAAGGAAAGTCGTGTGATGTTCACGCCAGATTTTTTTTCCATAATTCATTAAATAAAGAATCTAGACATTCTCGTCCCCAACATCGAAGAACTCTTCTTTTGGAGCGTCCGACACAATTCCTTTTTGTGGAGCGTCCAACGCAGTTTTAATGTTTGCAGGAAAATGGGTCGTAATAGTTTCCCCCTGAGGATCTGCTCTTATTGAAGTTCCAAATTCCAATTGTGATTGTTCACCTTCCACCTGTTCGGCAGCGTTTCATGAAGTGCTGGGCGGAGGTCTTAGAAAAGAATCAAGAGAAAGTTGTCCCCGTTCTTCTTTATCTTTTCTCTTCTAGGCCCTCGATTTCAACGATTTAGAACTCATTATTATATTGTTACTAGCTGTTTTCCCGTGCATCCACTCCTAGTTCGAAAATTCAATATTTTATTCAAAGATATGACTTTTTGTACTGCGGAACACCTTTGTATTGAATTTTAGCTTTCTCGCTCATCCCGAAGTGGTACTTCTCAATCCCGCTTTTTGCTGGTGAAAACCGTCCATATATCGGGGAGAAACCGGGATATTTAAAAAAATATATGGGGTCCCTTTATACTATTTTGGAGGGTCTATTATCGATAGTTTTTGTTATCTCCTTTAGTTTGCACAGAAAAAAATTTCAAAAAGACCCTTTAGCGGTCTTTTTGAAATGAAGCCTAATTTTTGGCGGTAACTTGCTCCCACTTGAACTTTCGATTTTTTTCCTTTCTTATTACGCACCTTCATACTAAAAGGGATCTGTGTGCCAAGTTTCATATCTCTACGTTTAGCTATCGTGGAGCTACGTTGATTATTTATCAGTCAGTCAGTATACCAACTGGGCTTTGCGTTTTATAAGTATAGATATACTAGTATATTAAAATAATTAGAACATCATTAAGTGAAAATGTTAATATTTGATACTTGAATCAATCAACTATTAATTAAAACTATTTACGTGAAGAAAAATAATATGAGATCGACACAATAAATAAAAAACTGCGTTCTTTAAAGGGCTTGCCGTTAAGCGGTTAAACCTAAATTAACCTCACTGTTTAAAAACTTTTCTTTTTTAAAAAAAATTAAATACACTTTTCTACGGCATCACAGTTACCAATGTTTATAGAAGTTAAAACTATTTTATTGTTTATTATTTTAAAATTGCTTCTAAATAATTATTTATCAATCACAATATTAGTCAATAGAAATTAATGATTTATTTAGAAATTATTAATACCTAGTCAACCTTTCCAGCTACAGTCATGAAAACACCGAAGTTGATTAGGGCAGAACGTTTCAAGAGAAGCGGAAACCTCCTAAACCAAATGAAAGAGATATAAAAAGTATTATCTTATGTGTAGAAAATATTCCAGAATGTAACAAAGGCCTCCTATCCTCTAACTTCGATACATTATATTTTTATACTTTTCGGAGGGCACCGAAAAAACTTGAAGGGGAGCCCCCAAAATTTTCCTAGCACTACTGAAAAAACCCGCACGAGAATTGAACCAGATAACCGGTTATTGCTCAGAAAAAACGAAGGTCTCAATTCTCAATGTGCTGTTTTACAAAAAGCTGACTAGTGAGTTCTCCAAGAAATTGTTAATTATTTAAACTAATAGTTAACATAGATTCAAAATTTAACTCCAATGGTTTCCAATAAGTAATTATAATTAAAAACTTAAGAGTAAAATACTTAGATCAAGTATGCGATATGATTTTAGATAAACCCACACGCCACACATTACTAATTGGGGATGATCAAGCTGCGGTGAGGGTGTTCTACACGAGTAGATAATCGACATGGTACACATTTTTATAACTTTTTGGACATAGATTTAGGATCTCTATTAGGCACATTAATTGACATTATTTGTCATTTTTGTAGTATATTTTTTTTTTTTGCACGTATTGAAGTTGTATTAGGCATATTGTTTTAATTTATTTTTTTATTATCAGTAAAAAAATCCGCTGGGCCAGGGCCCCTTCAGGAGGCCGGGCCCGGCACATTTTGTGCCCTTTGTCCCCCCCTCTGAGCGACCCTGCCTAGTGGGCCCAATATTGTGTTTTTTAAAAATGATTTTTATCTTTTTAGCGGTTTGCTGTAGAAACGTATTATGTTGTGGCTGGTGTTAAAGACTGTTTATTCTATTTCGACATTGAAAAACTTAGGTGCTCCGCCTCCCCGGGGGCCCAATATTTTATTTTTTGAAAATTATTGTTTTTTTTTTTTTTNTTTTTTTTTTTTTTTTTTTTTTTTTTTTTTTTTTTTTTTTTTTTTTTTTTTTTTTTACACCTGATACCTGATCAGCTTGATCCACTAGTTTATTAAGGACTGTGTTTTATTTCATTTAATTAAATTTGATTTTCTTATTAAACTTGAAGGTAAATCGTACACAATGGTGGGAACATCTGAGAGTACGTCAACACTAGGAGTGATTCCATGTGCGATCAGTTGGCTATTTCGATGTATATCGGAACAGAAACACAAGACTGGTGCAAGATTTTCTGTAAGAGTTTCTGCTATCGAAATATCGTCTAGTTCTCAACAAATCAAAGATCTATTATCTTCCTATTCAAATGGTAACTTGCTGTTTCAACAACAGGATATTAACAAGTATATTATTAAGTATTTCTTTTAATACAGAGATCAATGCTCTGTAGTTTCAAAGGCTTCGCTAATAAATTTCAATGTAACTGTCCTTAAATGCTAGTACTTGTACGAGAAGCGTTTTACCGAAGCGGTCAACATAATCTACATGAAGTGTGGTTCAATGACGTTCTTGAACTTGAACTCCTTTATTTTCAGTGTACTACTAAACGTGTGTTTTCCCCATTATTTTTTTTTAAGAAATCAATCTATTTTATTATAGACATAGACGAGAGGTAGGAAATCTCGATAACTTTTATTTACATTTTTTGTAGCTGCATACGTCATTTTCTCAGTTATGTGCTAGCACGTTCTCCCTAGTGTTCTGTTTTGCAATTAAAATTGTTACTAATGGTAGGAAGCTCATTTCTGGAATAGAGCTAAAATATTTCATTCTCACAGGCAGGAAAAATATAACCTTAGGATGTTCAAAATAATATTCATGTTATTTTAATAACTAGGTACCTACTGGACTATGAAAATAAACATTATTAAATGCTGGTAAACATTTTATTTCTACACACGCAAAGAAGTACCATTTCAAACGCTCAAAACGCGCGGTATCCCTAATTATTATTTACAAAATATTTCAGACAATGAACAATCCCCCGGGGTGTATTTATGCGAGGAACCTCCACTCCAAAGTGAACTGAGAGTACCAAGTCCAGAGAAAGCTGCTTTCTATTTGGACGCCGCTGTCAGCGCAAGAACTTCTTCAGAGTACCATTTTCTATACAGTCTACACGTTTACCAATATAGCGTGGCGGGAAAAGGAGGAGGTATGTTTGTATTTGGAATCTATTATTACTATTCTTGATCTGTAAGAGCAGACACTAGGCCGGATATTATGGTACCGATACCGTTCTTTCAGTTCGCTACTGTTTTGACTAAAAGTACACCAAGCACAATACATGACAAATAATTACGGTTAAATCAAAAGTAATGTTCGAATTACGAGAGTTAAGACACAGGAAAAAATTGCAACTTTGTCGCTGTTAATTTTTAATGCAATACATGACAGGACGTACATTTGTTCTCATCATTCACAAACAATGTTTGGCACAAACATTGTCTCCATTCTTGTAATACGAACTACAGTCAATGGGAACTTTAAGAGATCTTCTTTGATAAAAAAGAAGTAGAAGAAGGTAGTAAGTATTTTAAAGGGTTCTCATCCAACAACGCTAAGTACCCAAACACGACTGTGCAGACTATGAATTATTTGACAAAGTACGTGAATTTAACACAAAGAGCTGCTATTCATAATTTCATTTATACTTTCTGGGTAATCAATAGAGATTATCCTTGGCGTCAAATTCAATTGAGAAAATAATTGGAGGGAGAATTTTTCCCTGTAAATCGTACGAGGTTTTTTTTTTTTTTTATTATTTACACCTACTCTTACGAGGAAAATATGAAATTATTGGGGGAAGGCAATGCAGTTTATTACAACTTTCTCAGTATAGGTATACCTATATTTTTTTTTTTACATTTTACAGTCGCAGGAGGAAGAAGCAGATTGCATGTTTTGGATTTAGGAAGTTGTGAAAGAGTAAAAGGTCAAAGTGCAATGACGTTATCTGCTGTTGGAAATGTTTTGATTGCTATTTTCAACGGACAAAAACATTTACCCCATAGGTATGTAATAGTATGCGCACTCAAAAACATAATTTACATTTTTAAATACCATGCTTACCCACCATCCTTCGACTCGACTAGACTGATGATGATGAATCGAATCATTCGAAACTATGTAGTTTCAATTTTAATAATTATAAATAGTGTTTCTGGTAAGTGTTTTGTTTTAATTTATTTGAAAAAGAATAAGACACAATTATGTAATTGATAATTCTCAGCTACCTATGTGGAAGTGATATTTATGCAAAAGTTAATTTATTTGTTTTCTGGTCGGTTGGTTTGTTTTCTTCTAATTTCACTCAGGAAAGGAGGATCTGTATTTTTTTTTTAAAAAATGCTATCTGTATTTTTTTTAAAAAATACAGATAGCATATAGGACAAAGAGTGACAACTGACAAATGCTACTAATCATAAATTCATATCAATATAAACCGCCATGCCTGTTGCCCAATGTGTGTTTGATATAAGAAATAATCAAAGGTGCTGGTTCTTCACTTCACAATTAAGTTTATTTTCACACAAACAATGACAACAAAGTTAGATAATAAATGTGGACTGTATATAAATGAAAGTTTTGATAGTTTTTAGATCCGCCCTTAAATAATAATAATAATAAAAATTTGCCTTCTTAGATAAACCGTCCTTTTAGTTATATAAAATAGCCTTCCTTAAGATTAAATCTTCCTTAGTAATATAAAATAGCCTTCCTTATATTAATTATAATCAAAAGTAAGTTATCCCACCTTAACATTTGTGACACTTATTATGTGACACTTATTGGGGACACAACTAATGGATGAGAACTGAATAAGAACTGATTTTCTTGAGGTTAGAAGTCAAGGAAGAAAGCAGGCGATTGGCATAAGTACGACCCCTCGGCCTTTCCAAAATGAGCAGGTATCAGTATGAACCAATCACGACTTCACCCTTGCTTTTAGATAATTTCCCCTTAAATGGGAAAAACCGGCCGATGTGATACTCTGATTTATTAACCCTTAAAAACAAATAATATCATAATAATAATAATTATAATGTGCAACTTACAACCGGCCGTTTTTCTAGGAAATTAAAAAGGTATCTTATATTGGAGACAAACGAAGTCTTCAGGTCTACAATATTCATAGTTATAAAGAAATTGGTAGGTAGTATACGAGGGTTTCATTTTTTTTCCTTTTAATAACATTTAATACCAAAAACTAGAACAATATTAGCGGATATAAAAATGGTTTATATTGACCCAAGAATTCAAATGAATGATTTGAATGAAACCCAAGCAGACTATTAAAACAATAGACAAATATGAAAGTACTCTTTTACGAAGGTTTAAACATCAAGATAGTAAATAATATTTTCTAAGAATTATTCACCTTTATGTGAAGAGGAAAAAAAAAACAATATGAAGAAGACCCTTTTAACCTCTTGCATCCTGAGGTCCCATGTGGGCCTCAACAATGCCTCTAAGGTGTCTGGCGAAGCAAGCAGTTCAGTCAATTCTTTAATAATATTTAAGAAATTTAACCTAGTGTGCGGATAAGAAAGTTGGTTTATCAAAATAAACCACAAAATAAAATAATTTTAATTTAGTTAAGAAACTTCTCTAGATTTATAGAATTGGGTTAGGACCCTAATACATTGTATAATTCGATTTTTTCAGAGAACATCGGCTTGCTCAAGTTTTGAAGGAATGTCTGGGTTCAATTACATGTCATGCAGCGATGATAGCCCACGTCTCACCTCTACCTGAACACTACCATGAAACATTAGCAACAGTCCAATTAGCTTCTAGATTACATCGGATGAGGCGGAGGAGAGTTAAGGTACAATAAAAATTATTGTTTATGTTACATCTTCAGATACCAGATACTCGCAAAATCTAGAATTTCTATCCTCTCGTACTTTTCTGTGCGTACTCTTAGTCTGACCGCGGATTGTAGTTACACGCAGTCCTTTTCAAATTACGATCATCCTTAGGTGTGAAATTATAAAGCTTTCTGTACAACTGGCTAACAATGTTAGAACCAAAATTCTCTTTTCCCAAAAACAAGAGACTACTTCCGAAGTTTTTACACATTGCTAACAAGCAAATTCTCAAATCAGACTATACGACTCTAAAACTCCTACATTTGTCCAACACATTTTCTTGTTCCAGTATGTCGGGTCAACAGGGATGAACACAACCAATATTTCCAATTGTGTTGAGGACTCACGAGGTCCAAGCAGTAGTGATGTTGATCCGTCTAGTAGTGAACAAAGTGCTGATACTGTGATCTACGTAGGACACAACCGTTCCCATACCGAAGAAACCGATGGAGAACACCCGCCTGTGTATATACCTAGTCTTTCAAGTGGCGACAATCGAGCTGTGATGAGTAAGGCATTACCTTCAAAGTCTCTTCAAAAGACATTGACTCAGTCTAAAATATTACACACTTCTATGTCAGTTCCCGCATCTCCACAGAAACATTCCTCTGACTCTAGAGTAACTTCTAGTCCTTCAAAGTCATCGAAAGGTTTAAAAGCATCAAGTGCCAAGTCGTCTCCTTGTAAACTGAGGCCTACCAAACAAGTTGAAGAACAGTGGATTGACGGACCGAAAATATCAAAATCAAAAATAGCAGAAGCTAGAATGAATATTAAGAAAGAAAAAGAAATGTGGGTGGATGGTCCAAAACCAAATAAGAAACACGACAAGCAGGACATGAGTAATATATGTGGATACGGATTTCTGGACACACACAAGAAAAATATGATCAAGCAGTGGGTGGAAAATCAAACGCTGCAGATTCAGCAGAAAAAAGCTGCGGGCGTTGGTCAATCCAGTTCTTCTAGTAGTGGTTCTGGGTCTGGTTCCGGTTCAGGGTCTGGATCTGGTTCAGGAATGTCCTCTGCTTCGACGTACAGAGGTCTCACCAAATTTAAAACTTGTGATGAAGATGAGGAGATTGGCGGAAGACTCTTGCCGGTAAGTAAACCAAGTTTTTCAGAATCCGTGATTCAGTTTCCTCAGAAAGTGTCTGAGATAAAGATTTTTGAATCCTAATGGCACTAAAATTCTTACAGTAATTGTTATGTTTTTTTTTTTTAAATTTGGTTTAACGTCTCTTTAACTATTGGTCATTTAAGACGCAGTTTTTTCAATCACTGGAAACTTGCAAACCAGCTACCCACATTGACCCCACCCAGTCTGGGTTGGGCCGGAAAAAGCCAGCACTTCAGTGATCTAACGGGAACTGGTGTATTCAGCGTGCCATAGACGCTGGCTAAGTGTTATGTAATATGTGATTTCGTAGCGTGAAGAAATGCATGAAATTGTAATTTGAAAAAAGAAATTGTAATTTGAAAAACTATATTTTTTTTTTGGTTAATGTCTTTTTAACATGCGTTGGTCATTAGAGAATTAGAGACAGGGGTTTTACCTTCCATTCGCTGGGAACTTGCAAACCAGCTACCCACATTGAACTCACCCAGCCTGGGATGGGCCGGAAAAATAGCCAGCATTACGACAAAGCGAAACCAACTTGGACACCCAAATTGTACAATATCGCTGGACATTGCTTAACTTCAGTGATCTAACGGGAACTGGGTATTTAAAGTGCCAAAAATATCGTTGATAATAGATTTTGTTATATTTTTGTTGTTCAGAATGAAATACGAGGGAGAGCCAGTGGTCAAGAAGACTCAGAAGAATTCGAGGACTATGTGACATCTTCCACTAAAAATCCATTACCTTTACCACCAAAAATACCTGCACTACCTAAAAGTCGAGTTATTTCATTGGATCGCCTTCAAGATAATTCCTACTTACATGAAAAACTACCAGACAACCTAGTGCCAACTTCTCAGAGTAACGTATTCATTCGGGAAAGGCCGGAATTTAATATAAACACCGAAAGACATGATGCTAATTTCAACTTGCAGAAAGATACTAAAGAATCTCCATACCACCATTACAGTAATATTATCATAGGTGAGTCAGCAAGTTAACCGCTACCAAATTTCGATTATTGTGCATTTATCTTTCTATTCGCCTCTACGTGGTCATGAACATTTGATGACTTTAACAACTATAATTTTTAGGTCTAATTCCTAATTTGCTCGAAAATTTGAGGTGGACTTCTATGTATATTTAGTAAAATGTCATCTGTAGACCTTTTTGTGTCGCGAATTGGATAAAATCTAATTCTACAGTCATTTACATTTACAGATCAACATTAGGTATCAAGATTTTCAAGATTAACTCTGTACTTTTTCCACAGAGAGACAACCAGATGATGGTCAAACAGATGTTGAAATTATAGAAGTTGAAATCCCCATGGAACCAGTTCCTATGATTGACTGTGCCCTGCAAGTAACTGAAGAGGATATTTTGCAATCTACCACAATGAACAAAAAGAAAAACGCAAATTTACAAGAAGATATGATGCTTAAATCTTTAGGCCAAAATCCTCTACCTGAGGAAGATCAAAACCACAATGTTGATATCATTGAGCATCCATTGAAAATTCTGAGTCAAAGTAACCTTACCGTCGTCTCAACTTTTACTGGTGAGTTATCGTTCCCAACAGTTTAAGTCTGTCTTTCAGTCAATTTCAATGTTTAAGTTGAAAATACTACCTAACCCCAGGAGATAATAATTGAGTAGGGATTCAGGCGTCATAATATAAGAAAATGTCTAGGTTAAGCCACGTTGATTTATCAGTCAGTCAGCGAATCAGTATACCAACTGGGCTTTGCTCTTTATAGGTATAGAAGAAATTGTATTGCGTATCTTTTAGGCTACAATGTTACATGTTGATTATTATAACTATGCAATGTGTAACATTTTTATTGAAAACACTAGGCGTCCTCTAGAAATTTTGACCACTTTTGGAAACTATTTAAAATAAAATAAACTAGTTGTTTTTTGTAAACTATACAATTTATTTCGGTATTAAAACTCTTAAAATTATCGTCAAAGCAATGATCGACTCAAATCAAATACTAATTAAATGTTAAAAATGTATATCTGATGGGTATATATCATATTGTCCGATCTTATAGTAAGTAGTAAAGCTGCGTTCTTAATAGATTGAAATTACATAAAATTTTGGAAATATATTTATTTTTTATAAAAAAAAAAACAATAATTATTATGACAGACTTCCAATTTTCACTCTGTAATAGCGAGCACAACCGGTTCCACAACAACCTGGAGCACAACAAGAAGGTGCGCACCCAGATGCGCAGGGATCACCACAGCAAGTACCACAAACACTTCCAGCCTTAATCAAAGGCACATATGTATCTATAAATTGTTTGTTTTGTAATGCAAATAAACTTTGTCTCAGAATTGTCGCATCAAGTTTTGTCTGAAATCGAAAATTGACTGAATCAATAATTTGCTGTTCACTTATGAGATTGTTTGAAGCAGAGAGATGTTTGAGAGCTTCAAACACGACCATGTCTTTGTTCATTAGCATTGCCATTGTCTTTTAATTTCTTGAATTTTTTAATAAAGTTAATTAATGTTTCTGAGAAATTAATCAAATTTCTTTAATGAAAATAAGTAACAGAATAAAAATACTCTTGATGTTAAAACGAAAGAATATAAATGGCCAAATACAGGAAGCTGCTTTGGAAAAAATTGAGTGGTTGGTTACAAATTTTTATCTTTCAAGTAGAATCGTGGTCTATTGCTGGATTGGTTTGATGGTTTTTTGGAGTAACTTTGGGATTTTGGGAAGTATTTTTCCGCCGCTACCGTTAGAAGCAGTTACCAGCTCACAACTCCCATAAGAATGAGTGCACCTTGTAATATCTAACAGCACGAAGTATTCTGGAGTACAAAATTCAGTGGTATTTTAGTCGTTGGCTTAAGGTGGTTTAAAGTTTAAATTGTTGATGCCTATATCTACCACATAAAGTTTCGACCAAAATACCTATATCCTCCAGCTTGCAGTTGGTCTTCAAGGCATACATTTTCAGCATTAGCAGTCAGCAGAGCAGGTATAAAGTTCATATTGGACATTACCACGCTATGATACAAACTTATTCTTTACATTCTAGATTCTTTATCCGTTACCAATGATCTTGAGAGGCTATTCCCTCATCGTACTACAGGAAGAGCTTTTGCGATGTATCCTTGGTCAACCTCTCCATTTCAATCCAAAGGATATTACTCAGACCTAACGAAAGGTAAAAAATTAATATTCTTCTTTTTGGGCTCGAAAAAACATAGCAGATCTCTTGGTGTCACATATCTATAAATCAAATATTGTGTAAAAGTATTTTAGGATGGCCGGCTAGGCGCACCTGGGTTGGCCTGGAATGCATACGAACACAAGTTCCAGCTTATCAAAAAAGGTTTGATGGCACCTTCTTGGTAACCTCATATCAAACTATTTCTACAATTTTATAAAGTCTAAATCTGCAATATAAAGTTTTGATCAAAATAGTGAAGCGGCATTGAGCACTCTATAAGAATTTCAATTTGTTTTCAGTGAGTTCTGATGCTTTGTCAAGATTGGGTGAGTTACATCGAAATCGACATCAATCTCGATGCCACTCCAGTTCATTTAGTGAAGTGGATGTGCATAGTGATATCGACAATTCCAGCGTAGTCAGTGAACCCGCTTATTTTCCAGTAAGTATTTTAATTCACACGGACGGAAAATCGGTCGTAACTCGAAAACGGTTCATTTTTATATAGACAAAAATCTTGAATGACTGTCCATTGGTGAAAACCGTATAAAAATCTGTTCAGTAGCTTTTGAGTTTATCGCGAACAGACAGACAGGCTCGGTATATGTTTTGCAGCAGAAAATTCTGGCTATACACAAGGTTGTATAATTGTATATTGTGCATGTGCAGAATTGAACATCGAGATTTTTGTTTTGAGTTTTTTTTTTTGTTTTTGTTTTTTTTTAATTTGGCTTAACGTCTCTTTAACATCTATTGGTCATTCAAGACGGGGTTTTACCCTCCATTCGCTGGAAACTTGCAAACCAGCTACCCACATTGACCTCACCCAGCCTGGGTTGGGCCGGAAAAAGCCAACGATACGTGGTGTTCCCAAGCGGTCACCCATCCAAGTACTGACCACGCCCGGACGTTGCTTAACTTCAGTGATCTGACGGGAACTGGTGTATTCAACGTGGTATGATCGTTGGCTAGAGCTTTCAAATCTTCAATGAGGCGTTTATGAGTTATCCTGGTACGAAAAGACAAATCGACAATCAAAAGAAATATCCTGGTGTTAAAATGTCATTTCAATTCGTTCGGCCAATCATAATAGCTATGTCTTTCCTGATAATTTTATTTTCAGAGTACTGATCTAAACAAAACTTTCTGTGATAATTGCCACTCCAGTCTTTCTTGTTACTCCAAGAAAATTGTTGACTCAAGGGCATCTCATACAAATTTGTACCGACATCTGTGAGTATAATATTTTAGTAAAGTAATTTATTTCTATTAAAGTTAATACCTACTTGTTAAGAGATATTAATACGAATTGAAAGAGATTTGTATGGAATTTATAGGAAACTAGCTGAGTACCCGAACTTCGTTTAGAGAAGATGAGAATAAATCTGACTTTTACGTTAATAATCGTAACATTGTGGTACAACCGTTTAAACGTGATCAACCATACCACACAAATATTACATATCACCTACACGTCTGTAGGCTGGGTTGCACCAGACCAATCTTGCGCAGAGTTTAACACCCTTTTTTTTGGAAACTAACCCAATACTATGTCTTTAACTCAGTTCTATGATTTTGACATTTTGAGTTAGAAATAGCCACTTCAATACCATCATGTCAGCAAAGTAGGTATAGCACAACTTACACCTAACTATACCACATATAATAATTAACGTTTCCCAACCTGCGTAATACGTGGGGAGTAGTATCCTTGCGCAGACCTCAAAACGAATTTTTAAAAACAAAAATCTAACCCTATATTACTCCCGACCCATCCTACCTAACAAACTTGGTGTTAATTTCTATTACATTATATCGGCACTAACTGCTTTTGTACACAATTCAAAGAAAATCGAACAGGGTCAAAAAGTTTAAACAAATTTGTTCACATTTGTTAGGGGCATACGTATTGCATATCATGAAAGTTTGGTTGAAATAACTTAAGCGGTTCTCAAAATATTGAGGAAAATACGATTTTCCAAAATGGCGACCTCACATGGCCCCGCCCACAGAATATGTGTTGTTGTTTTTTTGTCCAGAAACCATCTCAGACATATGCCCAACAACTCACGAAAGTTTCATAGTAATTGTTTTTGTGGTTTAGGAATGCATAAAGGACATACATACATACTCGTACAAACATTCATTTGAGAGTTATATGTGTTCATTTTTCAAAAACACCATAATTTTGTTTCAAAAATGAACGCCACATGAAAAGTTGATATTTCTGAGTTATGGGATTTCTGAAATGACTGTTGAATGTTATTACTAAATTTTATGTCTTCGCTTGGAATCGAACCAACAGCCTGGTCACGAATTAATTTGCCATAGTTAAATTATTTAAGTTTGTATGACCAATTTGTCAGCTACAATAGGTACCATATATGGGGATATAACCACTATAATGTGAAAATTACTTGCCCTAAAAAATCACTTATTCAATTGAAAGTACAAAAAAATTTGCATTTTTTTAAAAAAATATTGTGCCACATTCGAGGAAAAGCGCTAATAACAATGGCAATCGATCAATGTAATAAAAATTATTATTCTGAACCTGTCTAGGCTACCCTGAAGCTCTCATCTGAATCTCCTTATAACATGTAATAATTTTTTCCGGTAAATAACATGTAATAATGAATTTGAAGATAAAAACTGCTATTTGGGCAGTATAAATAAGATCTATTATTTCAATAATTTAATGAAAAAAGTATTTTTTTTATTAAAAAGAATACTTCAAGAAGATTCTGTCACGACTGTTTAGATATTTATATATAATCTGAATCAAGAACTTATTGTGAACTTGTAAGTCTATCGGCCATTGTTATAATTACATGAGACCAATTTGTTGGATA
This sequence comes from Pachypsylla venusta, assembly GCA_012654025.1. Taxonomy (NCBI): domain Eukaryota; kingdom Metazoa; phylum Arthropoda; class Insecta; order Hemiptera; family Aphalaridae; genus Pachypsylla; species Pachypsylla venusta. The sequence continues at coordinate 22,013,974 of CM022875.1, forward strand.
GCCTTCGAATTTAACTTTGTTCTTTTGTCTTACAGAAGAAACCTTAGACATCCTGATGGATCATCCAATCCAAATTTACAAGAGGATTCTAAAGAAAATAGTCGAATACCTGGTGCAGGAGCCGAGGAAGATGAAGAAATGCCATGTCCAGTACCCCCGCCTCTGCATAGCAACCTTCTGACACTTTCTAGAGATTCATTGTAAGTACCTATAAGACATTTGTATTTATATTTAGAAAGGGCTGCTTAACTTCTCCTGCCCGTATACTCTCGTAATTAGAGTTTTACACAAGTTCATCCAACGGAGTTTGCGAAAGAAAGATATGTAATGTCAGTCCATCCGCCGCGCTGGGTTACCCCAACTTTGAAGTAAGTAAGTACCTATATGTTCAAATTGTCATCGCATATTGTTAAATGTGTATTTGTGTTATTAACAATTTGTTGTTTTGTTTCAGGATATCAAATAAAAGAAATGATAATCTGTCCATGCACTCGAATTCAAACGAAAGACTCCACGATCCTGGTGGCAGTGTAGTTAAATGTGTATTTGTGTTATTAACAATTTCTTGTTTTGTTTCAGGATGTCAAATAAAAGAAATGATAATCTGTCCATGTACTCGAATTCAAACGAAAGACTTCACGATCCTGGTGGCAGTGTAGTTAAATGTGTATTTGTGTTATTAACAATTTGTTGTTTTGTTTCAGGATATCAAATAAAAGAAATGATAATCTGTCCTTGTACTCGAATTCAAACGAAAGACTCCACGATCCTGGTGGCAGTGTAGTAAAAAGTTTACGAAATTTTGGATTTGGAAGTGGCATACAATATTGCAAAAATGATCTTGAAAAGTTGGAACAGTATTGTAAGAATGATTTCGTTGATCATTCCTCATGGCGAAATGACAGACTTGAACAATTGAAAAGAGAAAAGAGAGCACTGTTGATAGAACTTGCAGCAACCAAAACACATTTGTCACAGTAAGCATCTTTGGGAGCATGTTTTAGGCTCTAGGTAGAAATAATCGACTTTTCACGATTAAATCCGTAAATCAATAATAGACACAACAGTTGATTTTCAAAAAAAAAAAAAANCAAAGCCATTTGATTGAAATACATAAATAAAAAGGTACGAGTAATAAAGAAATTTACTGATGTTAGAAATCAAATGTTTTTTTCTAAAAATACTTGTATACGTAAGCAAAGAATGTCCTCCTTCACATCACTAATGTCTTAATAGAGTTTTAATAGAATCCATTGAGTTAGTGGGTTAAAGGAATTTATTTTGATATTGATATATTCCAAGAGAGCACCGTATCAGTCAATTTCAACGATAAAACTCAAATGAAAGAAGGGGGAGTCTGCCGGTTCTAAGGTAGGGCGTAAGACCCACGCGGCGCAGGACACGCAAGCTACGCAACACACGAAATTTTTACCAGCCCATGCTGGACGTAGCACACGCATGCCATTTAAAGACATCTTCGATCCCTAGTTGAATCGCGGGTGTCGTCAAATCTGTGTCTGTGCTACAAACTGTGACATGCCGGCAGACGAGTGTGCCAGACACGCACACGCATGCGTCTCAGCTTACGCGGTACCATTAGGACATATGGCGACACAGTTTTCTGACGTGTGTTGTGTTGCGTGTGCTGCGCCGCGTGCGTCTCAGCTTACGCCCTACCTAAATCAAGACATTCCCTAGAACTTTACTTTGAATTGACATACCAATATCTGCGGATGTCAAAAATACGTCCTGCCATAATTATTATGAAAATAAGGATAGCAACATTGACGCTCCTTCAGGTTATATTTATTTTGAAACACTTGGTATTTCAAAAAGTGATCTCAACTCTCGAAATACCATATCGCTCTCTTTGAATTAGAAACATTCAAACCTAAAAAATTTGCAGATCTAATGAGATTAATTATTTTCCATTTTCACAGAAGTACTCTAATTAAAGAAACTGTCACTAAATAGTAATGGCTGAAGTGGACTCTCTGTTTTGGTGGTCTCCTGAACACAATAATGACACATCTACAGTTTCACGGTAAGTGGCTACTCGTGTACTGCAATGTATTTGAATAAGCAGTAATTATTCGGTTCAGTTGAGACTTTCATTCTGTTCAGAATAATAATTATTGAATTCATATTGTAGTTTATTCTGATATCAGAATTTTAAAGGCTTTCTTATTATTATCTGAAATAACAATTCCTATCTACTTGCTTAATAGTTTCCACAAAATAACTCTATTTTTACTATTTCTGCGAGCGTTAGGAAAGCTATGATTTTTCTATATTCGGGACCTGGTGACCGAATTATTAGTTATTTCAGCTATTTATGAGTTGTCTAACGTCTTGTGCTAAAGATGGTAATTGCAATCTACTTCGAGTATTTTCGTACCCCTAAAAAATGTTTGTATTGTAGGTACATTTTTTATGTAATTTTCATTCATTCAACCTCTTTAGAAAAGCTACATTATCTTTTCAAAAGAATTCTCAAATACGGATTCTTTTTTTTGTAAAAAAAAAAAAAAAAATCAAGGTACCTAAATATAAAGCTTTCCCAAAATTTTAGTTAAAATAATCAGTATAAATTTTTTCATACCTAAGATGACATGAAAACATTTATTAGAGGTGCGATCTCATGCATACATCCGTCTATGACTACATGGTACCATTGATTATGATGCTACTATTAGACAATATTTGATTGATCAATGATCATAGTGAAGTCTGATCACTTCACTATTACAGCTTAACGTTTTGTCCGATTTTGATGAAACTTGTCATGAGCATGAACATTCATTACGTTCATAGAATTTGACATCGAGGCGGTATTTATAACTGATTGAAGTTTCCAATTCAGAGATTTCCTCGTAGATTCAATATTTGATAAATGAATATTAATATGATGGAGTATTAAAATTTAAAATGGCAACATATTGTTAATTAATATAGGAATGTCTTTTGAGACTTACTTAATATTGAGTTTTTTGAGGGATAGATATTTTACAGTTTTAATTCTGCTCTATTGAGTTTTTCACTTTGGAGAAATGAAATTCATTTTTTAGACAGGGATTCGGCGCGAACGACCTCGTAGTTAAAGCGCCTAGATTGACAAAAAAAAATCAATTTCATTTTTCCAAAGTGAAAAAGTCAATTGACAAAAATTAAAACCCTAAAAACTCTTTCCTTCATAAAATTGAATATAAATTTAATAGAGTTAAGTAACCTTTCATCGTGTATTATAAAATACATTCGTTCTCTAAATATGAAAACACAAGCAGAACATTGTAATCACAAACCTAACGGTAACGGAATTATAAGGACAAGAATATGTAAAACATAAACAAACAAGATTGATTATTAGAATGAACCACACTACTTTCAACAGAATCTAGTCCCATAGTAATTATATTTAATTATAGAGGCTTTGTAAAATGACAATCGTGACAATAAAAATGAATTTCAAGATACTTCCTACTAGGTACTCCGTATTATTCATAAAAATATGTGGGTTTGCATATTCAGCTTGAGTACTCACTGTCCTTGTCCAGTTGATCCAGTGCCACAAAACTTCTTTGATTCTGAACATGTTCAGAAAGCGGTTAATATTAGTTCGAAAAATTACAACTGAATCTATAAATCAACATCTTGTTCATAGCTTATATATCTAGAAACTGGTGATCGAAGAATTAGCTGTTGATTAACTCAAATCAAAAACGTTTTCATTAGAGTTGCTCAAAAAATGAGCAATTTTTTGAGCATGATATGAATATTATTCGGATGAACGACACTCAACAAGTGTGATAGTTTTTTGGAAAGGTCAAGAAAACTGCAACTCTCTACAAGTTATTGGGCGATTCCCCCATTTTGCATATTTAATGAATGAGAAATAAAATACGGCCACACTATATTGAATGACATTATACTAACCAAAACATGTACTTACTGTGACGATAGTAGTATTAAAGAAAGTCGCTCAATTATCTGGGTTATGAGGATGATTGGAATGCCATTAAACATCTTTATTCATTTGATGTAATTTTATGTTATTGATCCAAGTCGAAATAAACTGTTATGTTTTATGACTACTATAATAATTTATTAATGTTCTTCTTGTCTCAATATTCTATTTCTATTAATGACTACTTAATTTATTAATGTTCATCTTGAATCAGTATTCTATTTCTATTTATGACTACTTAATTTATTAATGTTCATCTTGAATACAGTATTCTATTTCTATTTATGACTACTTAATTTATTAATGTTCATCTTGAATCAGTATTCTATTTCTATTTATGACTACTTAATTTATTAATGTTCATCTTGAATCAATATTCTATTTCTATTTATGACTACTTAATTTATTAATGTTCATCTTGAATCAGTATTCTATTTCTATTTATGACTACTTAATTTATTGATTTTCATCTTGAATCAGTATTCTGTTTCTACACCTATCACTAACTTAACTTAACAAGGAACAGCGATTAACTAAACATTTGATTCTCTCAAAAATATCATTCATTATTCATTTATTAAAATTGTTTTTATTATTTTTATAGCAAACTATTTTTTTTTTTTTTTTTACTGAAAATCAACAACAATGTGGGTACTTACAAAAAATAATGTAGGAACTTCTAATAGGTAATTTCTGAGATAGGATTTATTTACAACAAGATCTCTCAATAATAATACGGGTATCTACATGTGTAACAAACAATAAAATTAAAGTTTCGAAAATTAATCGACAATGTCGGAAACTATTTTTCAATCATCAAATGTTCAATCATCAAATGATACGTCAAGCAGCTCTTTTTAAAGTTGGACTTAAATTACAGGGAATTTAGTTTTGGGGTGTTACACAGAATGTTTCCTCAATGCAACATTAGTGTTTCACATTAGTGTCATTGATACTTTAACTCATTTACTATCCAATAATCAAAACTGCATGACCTTTTGTAAGATAACCCTTTTTCTACATTAGAATACCTGTTTCAATATAAAAAAATGTCTTACTGTTCCACCTAATAACAATAGTAGCAAAATGACTGACACACCAAACCTAAGCTATAGCAGCGATTGTATACAAAAGTGTCGGATGTTGTAGGGTAATTGAATACAGGCGTGGCGCAGTTTAAATTATACTTGAAAAAATATCAACCGGAAATTTTACATAAAAAACTAGGTAGAGCCCATGCTTCTACGTTCTATTTTGACATAGCGAGAATTGTATACTACACGCAGTAGGTAGGTGCTCTGTATCTAAATAATACAAATTATTTTTAGTTAGCATTCTATGAATAGATCATGGTTCACGAATGCAATATTATAGGTACTTCGTATTTGTTACACCGAACATTGGAATCGTCATTGTAATGAACTCTATATGAAATATGCAACAAACAATATTGTCACGCAAAATAACAAATTGATAAATATGATTCATCGCCTGATGGGACATTCCTCTGATGATGATTTAAAAAACAATTTATAGTGTTTCGATCACATTTATATTAGTGGACATAACGGAATTGCAGGATTTAAAAGAAATTTAATGCTGTTAGGTAATTAAATACAACCAAATCTTAAATTAATTTCGTCTCTAAGCAACCATATAGATATATTTGTGGAGTTAAACCAAATGTGTTATTTTTAAATCAAATAAAAATAAAATATATGGCTACATATATTACTCGAATATTGTCAAAAAAGACCTTTTCCAACATGTCGCTGAAGTACCCCTATACATGACCATGCCACATTGAACACTACTCACTATCCAATGTTACTCCTTTATTATGCAACGTTCAATGAGTTCAATGTTGGATGGGTAATCGCATAGCTCTCTGTCTGCGTTCATGATCTTTCATTAAATGTATCGTATCTGCGATTCATTCTGCATCGGTGATCGGACTCTGTGGTTGATAATATCCCATTATACTAATGGGTACCTACTTATTGTCCTATGTCTGGTTTATGATCTTATCAATGTATTATTCGTCAATCAAAATGAGATAGAATAGAAGAAGAAATGAAGAACAACATTCATAAACAACTCATTTCCAATTTTGCGCTTCAACTTAACATTGAGCGGATTCAGCCACGTTTTTATTTATTCTTATGGATGGAAAAACTGATACCCAAAATTTCTTATTATTTGTTATTGTTGTTTTTATCTCTTACAGCTTGTGTAAGTGTACCGCTAAGAAGCGTTGTTTTTGGTGACAAATCGCTTCCAGTTCCACTGTCGTTTTTTTAACTTTCTTGTTTTGTACTTGCATATATGGTTTTCAAGCTTTTTAAGTAATATGCATATATTATTCTGAGCGCTTTGGGGAGATCGTTTTCGGGAACTGTGTGCTTGACCAGCAGATATGCAAACCATTCTGTTTCCATACCCATGCATATTAGAAATCTCAATTCCCCACTCTCCCCTCCCTATCTCACAGCAACATACTTCAACAATAATACTAAATCCTATGTTCAACATACCCAGTTCCTGCCGAAGTACTTAAAGTTTCATATTTTGTTTTCGGTCTGATAAACACATGCTGCCAGTCCAAATAGTTTGGTACTTATATTACTGTTAAATATTACTTTGTTTTCTAATACTATCTGGACGGGGGGAAGGTAGAATTGTTTTTCCTTTATAACGTGTGGGTCTATGAATGGTGATATCTATTATTTTTGAACCCCAACTGATGCTATCGCTTCCATAGGACAAACTAATGAATATTGTTAAGTTATGTCTGACAATTTTGACCTTATCATCCAAACTCAGTAGACTGTCGGTTTCTTGATAATAAAAGTAGAACATTCGTTGTTAATTCTTCCAATAATAATAATAACAACAAATTGTTTATTCTATCGTTAATGTGTTTTATTCTTACCTAATTAGGTACTGGTGTATCAGAGGCCTACGGAGAGGAACCTTGGCTGCGAGTAAGAAGATAAATATAATTATGTTTAAATCTTCAGTTAGAGGGGACCATTGCATCCATCACTTACAGTAGATTGTAATTTACAATCACAAAACGCACTGACAAAATCCGGAGTGACCGAGCTTTGGGAATGGCGATAAAATAATGATGACTTTCTCAAAAAATAATGCAGATACATTTTATTACATTTTTGCATTTTTCTTTCTCAAAATTAAAAATTCAAATGAGGATGTTTGTAGTCATTATGAAATATATCTTATTCATAAAATAATTTTGTATCGGGAGTCACTTTCTTTCGAGCTTTCGTTCTACTACTTACGACATCTCTTAGTAATCTGAAGATGACAGTCGAAAGCACTCGTAACTCAACAATTTACCTAATTGTAGTCGACACAAAATTATTTAGAAATATCTGTATTACTACATCTCTTTTTTTTCTCTCTCTCACTCTTTTCAAATAATTCAATATTTGTAGGTACATACTTTGATTTCTGGAAAGATATTTGACATTATTGTTCATCGAAGCAGACACCCTGATATTTAGATTGATTAAAAGGTGCAGTATAATGCACCTTGATTTTCAATTACAAATTTATAATAGTACGTGTGATGTACCTATTAATTGAAAAGTGCAGTATAATACACCTTGATTTTCAATTACAAATTTATAATAGTACTTGTGATGTACCTATTAANCATTGATTTTCAATTACAAATTTGTAATAGTACTAGTGATGAACCTATTAATTGAAAGGTGCAATATAATGCACATTGATTTTCAATTACAAATTTGTAATAGTACTAGTGATGAACCTATTAATTGAAAGGTGCAATATAATGCACATTGATTTTCAATTACAAATTTGTAATAGTACTAGTGATGAACCTATTAATTGAAAGGTGCAATATAATGCACATTGATTTTCAATTACAAATTTGTAATAGTACTAGTGATGAACCTATTAATTGAAAGGTGCAATATAATGCACATTGATTTTCAATTACAAATTTGTAATAGTACTAGTGATGAACCTATTAATTGAAAGGTGCAATATAATGCACATTGATTTTCAATTACAAATTTGTAATAGTACTAGTGATGAACCTATTAATTGAAAGGTGCAATATAATGCACATTGATTTTCAATTACAAATTTGTAATAGTACTAGTGATGAACCTATTAATTGAAAGGTGCAATATAATGCACATTGATTTTCAATTACAAATTTGTAATAGTACTAGTGATGAACCTATTAATTGAAAGGTGCAATATAATGCACATTGATTTTCAATTACAAATTTGTAATAGTACTAGTGATGAACCTATTAATTGAAAGGTGCAATATAATGCACATTGATTTTCAATTACAAATTTGTAATAGTACTAGTGATGAACCTATTAATTGAAAGGTGCAATATAATGCACATTGATTTTCAATTACAAATTTGTAATAGTACTAGTGATGAACCTATTAATTGAAAGGTGCAATATAATGCACATTGATTTTCAATTACAAATTTGTAATAGTACTAGTGATGAACCTATTAATTGAAAGGTGCAATATAATGCACATTGATTTTCAATTACAAATTTGTAATAGTACTAGTGATGAACCTATTAATTGAAAGGTGCAATATAATGCACATTGATTTTCAATTACAAATTTGTAATAGTACTAGTGATGAACCTATTAATTGAAAGGTGCAATATAATGCACATTGATTTTCAATTACAAATTTGTAATAGTACTAGTGATGAACCTATTAATTGAAAGGTGCAATATAATGCACATTGATTTTCAATTACAAATTTGTAATAGTACTAGTGATGAACCTATTAATTGAAAGGTGCAATATAATGCACATTGATTTTCAATTACAAATTTGTAATAGTACTAGTGATGAACCTATTAATTGAAAGGTGCAATATAATGCACATTGATTTTCAATTACAAATTTGTAATAGTACTAGTGATGAACCTATTAATTGAAAGGTGCAATATAATGCACATTGATTTTCAATTACAAATTTGTAATAGTACTAGTGATGAACCTATTAATTGAAAGGTGCAATATAATGCACATTGATTTTCAATTACAAATTTGTAATAGTACTAGTGATGAACCTATTAATTGAAAGGTGCAATATAATGCACATTGATTTTCAATAACAAATTTGTAATAGTACTAGTGATGAACCTATTAATTGAAAGGTGCAATATAATGCACATTGATTTTCAATTACAAATTTGTAATAGTACTAGTGATGAACCCATTAATTGAAAGTTGCAATATAATGCACATTGATTTTCAATAACAAATTTGTAATAGTACTAGTGATGAACCTATTAATTGAAAGGTGCAACAGAATGCACATTGTTTTTCAATTACAAATTTGTAATAGTACTAGTGATGAACCTATTAATTGAAAGGTGCAATATAATGCACATTGATTTTCAATAACAAATTTGTAATAGTACTAGTGATGAACCTATTAATTGATAGGTGCAATATAATGCACATTGATTTTCAATAACAAATTTGTAATAGTACTAGTGATGAACCTATTGAAAAATGAATCGAAATTGTTGTTATCCCCCCCAAATGGATATTCAAATATCTGGGTTCTGTTTATCTCGAGATATTTCAGTTTCAGAGAATTGCTTCTTCTTATTTTATTTTTTACTTCTAGAAATGGTTGTTTGGGGAACACCGCTATATCAAAAACATAAAGTTAGTTTGCCATTATTAATTTGTCTAAATTCTTCAAATTTGAGGAATTAATTCAATTGATAGCAGAAGATACATAAAATAAATTCCAACATTTTTATCAATAGTTCAACACGCAGCGTAGATACATAAAAAATCTGAATTGATAGGCACATTGTAGTACCACGGCACATCCGAGTCTTGACAAAAAGAAACGTTAAAATATTTTTTTAATAGTTTCACTGCGGTTCAGAAAATAATTGGGTAGGTTACTCTGGTGCTCTCAAGTTCAAAGTTCATTTCACAAACTAGTATTTCTTCTTAGATTCTGATCGCTGCTCTGCGCTGGTTCATTTCATTATGGCAGCCATTTTACATTGAACGTGATTTTCAAGCACAATGAGAAATAAATTTTACAAGGTTCTGATTTTTCTCAAGATCGTAAAAAATGTAAAAAGTTCCTACCCAAGATTTTAAATGAATTTTGGTTTATAAATTTCAATAATGATCCTTTGGAATAGGCCATGTTTTCAAATATGAATTGCTGTGGGCATTATAATTTGTTGGATCCAATTCTTGCTTCAAATAGGAAGTTGTTAATCCTACTGGATGGTTTTTAAAAATATATATAAATGCATTAGATGTATTTTATAGTATATAGTATAGCTGGATCTGTGAACTGAAGATTTACCCAAAATTATTGGGACTTTCCTGGCCTCTACGAAGGTACAGTTTGGTCCATCAATATAGCCAAACGGAGTATTATTCCCCAGAATTTAATTTCCCAATTGTAGGTGATGATAGCTCTATATGTATTCGTCAATACATATATTTTCAGCTGCATCTTTGCCCCCCCCCCACTCATACCTATATTTTATTTGTCCAATTCACATCAAGTGATTTCTTTCTTACATCCAAATTTTATATGTTTATCGCATACAGAATTCGATACCATTTCAATGACGACTTTAGACACACCATCATATCTTTCCTCATTATCTCTAAATACTCGTACCCATTAAAGTTCACAAGTTAGTTATCTGATTTTCTCTCTCTCCAACACTGTCCTTCGCGCCACACCTTCAAATCAATGAGATGACACAACACACTGCCCTTTTCATTACTATTTCAATTTATTTTCATGGTTCTCCCATATTTCTGTTTTAACAGGAAAATGTTAACATTGGAAGCAGGTGACAGTGACCACATGTTTTGCCCACTCTAGTCTCTAATAAACCTTATATTTCAGTGACAATAAAGAATAGAGGGGAAAAAAGTTGGGGTACCCAGTTGCAATTACTTGAGATGGTGAAGTAGGTATGAAGTACTTTACATGGAACTGAATGACCTGAACATCCGCTCCTGATAAAATAAATTCTTTAACAACTCTTCTTCTTTTTCCTTTACACTTCCTCTTTCTCTTGTGAATACTTGGAGCATTGCCTATCTTTTTTTTTGTGATAAGTGATATAGGTATCTACATACGCGCAATCAAATTATTAATCTGTAAATTTTTGCAATTATCGAAGTAGATACATTGGAGGAGAATTAATCAAAAGTTAATTGTCATTATCAGTTTTCTTTTTGCTTGGTGAAAATTAAACTGCATCGTTTTTTAAGAGAGGCGCAGCTACCTCTCTTAAAATACTGAAATACTTCCCAAGGATGATTGTAACATCTTAATAAGTCAAAGCGATCAGTGATCAATCCTAGGGGTATCTTAAGCTTCATTAGGGATTAGAATAACAGAGGGTGACAAAAGAACAAATATTAGGTCAGAGTGACAAAAGGTTTTAAATTGGCAGTAGCCCCTTTAAATATGCTATTTATCTATGACGTCTTTAATTATGCTATTTATCTGTAACGTCTTTAATTATGCTATTTATCTATAACGTCTTTTTATGTGTTCGTTCCACGATAACTTGCTCTTTTTCGATTTTGATTAAACTTTGTATGGACAGTTGGACATTTTTATGTTCATAGAATATTGGGTCCTTATTTTGGCCACTTTAACTGAATGAAGTATACAGTTTACCGCCAAAATATCTACGTAATTGAGTTTTGGTGTTAGTATCTTTTAGGTACCTATACCTCTAAGTACCTATTCGTTCATCACTGGAANTATATATATTTAATTTACAACGTCTTTACATATAAAATCCTCTATCTATTGATCAATCGATCTACTTTTATAACCCTGATATTATTAAGAAAATATGTTTGTTTGGCCTTGTTTTGTGGAGAATAATATTAGGCTACTTGAAGAGACATGACTCTAAGGAGCCTCACTGAATAGACGGAGTCTCCTAGTAATGACGTATATTTTTTTGAATATGTTAGCTAGATTGTAGTAGTAAAACATTGTGCTAATGTCCTTCACCTTGTGAGAGAATAAAGTTTTGTTTCTGATAAACATTAGAGATTTCATTATTGTTGGAAGTCTTCTGAAGATATCTGAATGCACAGCACAGTTACAGAGTCAAGAGTCAGTCGATAATTACGTTCCATGTTCTATCTGTCCGTACTTTGTTTGGTTCTTTAAGCCTGAAGGCATTGTGACTACCCAGATAATAATTATTGTCAGAGCACAGTGAGATGACATTTTTTATTGAAATAGTGGATAATTCGAAATTTAATAATCAAGTAATTAAATTTGTAGTTTTCTAAAAAATTAGACCTAATTTTTTTTTTATTATTATTGAACGTGCGTATTATGTGCTTTTAATTTTATAAAGGTAATAATTTTATTTTAAATTGTTTGCTATCATATTATTTTTATTGATTTATAATTATTATTTCAATCTGATTTACATTTATATGGAATCAATGATGGGCTTGGAATTCAAATGAACGAAATTTTTATTTTCAATATTTAATTCTTAGTTTGCTATTTTTTGTTGTTGTAAATTAAATGAAACTCTAAGTAAATAATAAATACATTAGGTATTTTAATAAAAATGATTTAGTGATTTTTGAATTTTAAAAGAGAATACATAATAAATATATTTTTTTAAATTGATGTGGTAATGTTTAATATTAGTAACCATGTCTTTAACTTTGCTTAGTTACTCAGGATGTTACTAGGGATGGTGATATCATTTCGGCCTAGTAGTTCCCGAGATTATCTCCTAACAGTCCTCCATAGATAAAAATAAATATACCCCCTAAATCCTCTAAGCTAATGTCACTCTGACGTTCTAAAGATTTTTAACTATCAGTTCCAATTTTCATCAAAAGCGATAAGGCACTCGAGAGTTATCGTGGTATAAAAGGCAAACTGACAAATAAAAGAAAAATCGCTGTGTTAAAATTAGATTTTCACATGTCCGGTCAATAAAATTTAAACCATCGCAAATTATAACATTTTTGTAAAATAATTAAAATAATTAATTTTGAAGGTAATTCGTTAAAATCACATACTGGCAGATTCGGGCACCTTAGAGACAAGTCTTTTCTTTATGGTTATCCGAGAGTAAAACCTCTGCACAGTTCTTTTTTTTCCATTTTAAATTGGAGTGTTTCCATTATGATTAGTCGACGCTAAACAGAAAACGCCATGACAATGTTTAAATCTGACAATTTTGACGCCATGTCACTGAAAACGTGGCAACAAAGAAAATGTTCAGTGGGGACGAGTACTTATACCCACATGATGCTAATTTTTTTCTGTTCGTCCAATCTCCCCACAGGACAATTCATTTAACTAGTCAATATTTGAAATAACTCACGTATTACTTCTATTTAGCGATAATATAAAATATGTTTTGTTAAGAGTGTGAACTTCCCTGAAAAAATTTGGCCTCATGAATGACTTTGGTCTTCCCTTGTCCACTGACTTCCCTGAGCCATGTATTTTTTCTTTTTTCGTCTAATTTTCTCAAAGATAAAAAAAAAATCGAGGAAATAACAATATCTCAATCATAAAATAGGTATATATAGTCCTCATTTGAAAAGTCTCGTTAATTTGTTTTTTCAGGGCGGAAAATTTCCGTATATGTTTGCAATATTTTACAATTCAGAGAGTTTCCGCAACAATTTCAATCAATCCGGGGGGTCCAGGGGGTACAGACCCCCCCCTCCCGAAATTTCATTATAAAAGGTCCATTTAGCTGAATTGATTCTGGAAAAAGTGATCGTCCAAAAACGCATCATCGCATCTTTCCCAAACATTTAGAGTGCCTTGAACATATTCATTACGATACATGTAAAATCAAACGCATAAAAAAAGTTCACTGAGTCAAGCGAAACTTAACAGCTTGGCTGTCCTTGGGAATGAAAATTGTTATTGGTCAACGACTAGATTTCACAAAGAAAAAAAAAATGTTTTTTTTTCTTTGCCCAGAGCACTTGTCCATACCTAAATTGGCCTTTTACCTATAACATAGTGCTATAGAATCGCAATTTCCTTCAACTCTTATTTTGTTCTGTCCAGTTGAACGTTGTTAATTTATACAATCGACTTTTTATAGTTCTTGTGCACTTTCACTAAAGCAAAACATTTCACACTGATAAGATAGAAATCAACTAGAACTGAACATCATAAAAGTTGTCCGCACTCAGACTTGACTGATCCGACCATACAAATGGACGGTGTAGACCACAGTGTCAAGATACCTATAGCTACATTTCATAGATTTATTTTACTTAAAATAAAAGATCATCTTTTGTAATTGATTTGGTCTGAAGAATAACATACTAGTAGTCTACGAACTTATGGTCTCCTCAAAGTGTGAACCGGTTAATTTCAATTTTCTTTTAAAATAAAAAATTGAATTAGTTCTGTGATTTATAGACTTCTCTATTTTTGAAGTCGAGTGAGCATTAATCTCGGCTTGCACCAAAGATCTACCGGATAGATTCCTGGTCGGGTTGAAAATTTTAAAAGTTTTTTATTATTTTCTCCTTGGTCTGGCTGTGTTTGGGGTACCTAACCCAACCTCCTGAAGACAACTAAGCGACAATTGGTAGAATTGTCGCTTAGTGCTATTGAAGTGATGGTTACAAATACCTTGTAATGCTATAATAACACAAATAAATGTACATAATATTTATCTGGCCCAGTAGGTCCCTAAATCATCAAATTTTATATACCAAGTTTCCTCAAAATCTGACAAGACTTTGGACAGTTTTTTATCTTTGTAAACGCTAGTAATAATTATGCGATGTGTTCATCATGTTCACAGAAAATTTTGTCAAATCAGATTGAGAGTTTTCGAAATTGAAAACAGACTAAACATAGACCCAGTGTCGGATTTAAAGTATGTGATGCCCTAAGCACTAAGTATCTCAGGACCCTTTTTGATGTCAGTAAATTTTTATCTCGTGAATATAAATATTATATTTCAAAGTAAATTTAATGAAGTAGGAATACATTTTCATTTTTAAAATAAATACAGCACTTATTTAGCCTCAGAAGTCATATTTATTTAAATGTTTAACCAATGAACAAAAAATAATTAAAGATTCAAACTTATTAATAATTATTTTCATTTTTCGTTCATATATATTTTTATTTTTTTAGTACTAATATTCTGATTATTTAGAAAAAATTGAACATCGAGATTTTTTTTAGTTGTTCGCAGAGTAGTTCAAAGAAGCGAACGTATGAATTCGCAAAAAGTAGAAATTTACAAGACACGCACAATCTCATATATTGTGCTGCTAAAAAATAATAATAATAATAAAAACTTCATGAAGGCGCCACAAACCACCACACATAAAGATAAGGGAATCACTAACACGCTAACTTCTTCCGACCTTGAATAACGTAAACATGCATTTTCGAAAAAAACACTTAATTATTTTTTGAACAGAATTTTTTTTCCTGAGAAAACATACTTTCTTATCAAGTGTAATACCACGTTTGGTGGGCCCCCCTGAGACATGATGCCCTAAGCAAGTGCTTACTTTGCTTATTGATAAATCCGGCACTGCATAGACCTCACTTTTATCGGATTTTTTACAGAATATTTATATAACAGAGAAAAGAAAGCCTAACAATGAAAAGAAATATTATGTTATTTGTTTTTCATTGCATAGAAGTAGTGCTGTTTAGCAACCATTTAGTTCCTTATGGTGCAAATGGACCTAAGAACTATACGGCTGATTCCAAGAATCTAACAAGACTTTGGAGAGTTATCGTGAAATGAAAAGACAGACAACTCAAACTTTTAAAGAGAAACAGTGAAGTTAAACTGGACTTCACTTAAAAGCATAAAAATACAAAGCTTAAAAATAGGAAATTTTAAACGAATGAATGAATGAATTAATGCAGCCGTAGTTCAGCCCATCATTTCAATGTCATGAACTACCTTTGAAGTTCCGAACGCGATGTGCACTCAGCAGAGGAGATGTGTTGTCATTAAAATTTTATTATAATTTATATGCAATTTTCCAAAGCAATTATCCGACCAGTGTCATTTTTGACACATTAAAGTTTCACCTTGAAACGTTAAGAACATTACTTTGAGAATTTAATTATATATCTTCACAATCTTGCTGTTTCCATATTCATAAAATCTTTGTATTTTTAAGAATA
Organism: Pachypsylla venusta; assembly: GCA_012654025.1. Classification (NCBI taxonomy): domain Eukaryota; kingdom Metazoa; phylum Arthropoda; class Insecta; order Hemiptera; family Aphalaridae; genus Pachypsylla; species Pachypsylla venusta. Next base: position 22,030,169 of record CM022875.1, read on the forward strand.
AAATTGACAGAGCGTAACTTTTTTTTTTTTAAAGTGCAATTCTCTGTTTAGCAAGTAGGTTAGTTCTTATTATTCTAGTCTCCTCATCCAAAACTAAAGAAGCTCCACAAGTTAGTTACTTGATATTAAAAGATTTAAAGAATATATAAGCTGATACGTTTTTAACTTTGCAAAACTTTTATCCTGCTTTTGAACATTGGTCCCATTTTGGTTATTATTAAATTGGCGACATCTTCACATTATATTACAAGTCATACCATCAGCGTCGAGAATGACGGGTTGGCTATTTCAAGATTTGATGATTTACTTGTACAAAGGAATTTCCTTTAATGGGTGTCCATGCTGAGGGAGGAAGGAAGATTTTGTTGGTCTTCTTAAAGTAATTATTTATTAATAAGTCGTCATTGTGTCTTCATGGAGTGTAGTGTACAAAGTTTTCATTTACGATACATTTGTTAAAAATTAAATGTAATTAACACTCAGAGGGCTTTTCGCCCTCATTTTAATATCAGTAGACGTGACAATGAGTGGGTGCAAGTGTTCAGAGAAACTGGAAACTTAAGTACTCTAGCACACGGACCATCCCACATGGTGCGCACTACACTAAGATAAAATGCTTCTTAGTGATCGATCACTTGATTGATTAGGTCTAGGAATAAACGCCTCTCGAACTCTTTCAATATTGTAAAAATTCCGATACCTAACGCACCGCATGACACCTCTCCCAACTCTCAACAACCCCCAGTACTTTTGTATTGGCTCTTCAAAAACCGTTTGTCGGTCGTGCCGCAACCTGTTAGGGATATCAAGTTTATTATCTAAGATTGGTAATTTTTAACTTGAACTCGATCTCAGGGACATATCCTCAAAATCCTAAACCCCCCCCCCCCATGTTTTATCCGGACTAAACTGGCGACTAGGGATAAATATGACTGTACCAAAAAAGTCAGGTTTGCCATTAACAAACACGCCTTCAATATCCTGAAATTCCCCACTTCCACCCCCTCCCACCATGACCGCATCAGACTGGCGATTTTACGATTAGATATGACTGTAATAACGAAGGACACAAAATTTCACCTCGAAAATTAGATAAAATGGGTAGCCTACTACTAAAGATTCAAAATGGATATGGGACCCTCCCCCCTCCCTGAATGAAAATCCTGGGTGCGCTACTCAGTTGAGTGCTAATGAAAGCTCTCTACCAAAAGCCGAATCGATATTTTCGAATAAAATTATTTATTTACGAGCAAATAAATAATTTGTTTGTATTATTTATTAATTTATTATATCTTCTTCTTTTTCAGATCTCCAAAATGACTTTTTCAATTTAAGTAATTTCACCACTTATATACATCCATCAGGAAAAAGAAGAGCTAAAATGTGAATCCATGAATTCAGCTACCCACTCGTACTGGAATCAGCGAACAAATCTTCGAATGTGGACAAAATAAATTTTGTTTACCCAACCAATTTGAACAAATTGATAAATCACTGGTGACTCATAAGAATCTACAAAAAAATCATCTTTAAAAATACGAAAAATTGAAGAAGTATTCGTGCAAGGATGAATTAAAATTGATAAAAACATCAAATGAGGACATGAATATGAGTCGTAGTGGCGTGTTAGATTGGTAAACAACTATCTATTAAGAGAAAGAAAGGAAAACTTTGTGTCACTAACAGAGGTTGCAAGATGGTATCTTCTAATGAACTCGAACAACATAGCGTTGTAAAGTAAGCAGCAAAAAGTTTAAATGGCACATAAATTCCTCGATGACTCTTCATCTATCTTTCAGCTCGAGTCTCACACGTAGAATGTAGTTTGATAATGAATAAAAATTTACTAATCAGTGTTTTAGTTGCAGCGATTTGTTTTCCGTCGCTTTCAAAAGCATCTTGTCCAGCTGGATGTTCATGTAAATGGAAAGCGGGAAAAAGAACTGTGGAATGTATAGACAGAAATTTCTACAGTATACCGGAAGGGATAGACTTGGACACGCAGGTGTTAGATCTGTCCAGCAACAACATCAACATACTGCAGAAAGAAATATTCTTACTCTTAGGTATTACAAATGTACAGAAACTTTACATGCGAAAATGTAAACTTGAGTTCATTGATGATAGAGCGTTTAGAGGTGTGACTAACATGGACGAGTTAGACCTCAGTGACAATCAACTGTCGACCATACTTTCCTTTATTTATATTCCATATCTAAAGAGTATCAACCTTGCTCACAACCCTATTCATCAAATTAGTTCGTACTCATTCCAGTCTACGCCAGGTATTCGTTACATTGATTTGTCCAACTGTCAAATCCATACTATTTATTCAGAAACTTTCTATGGCATAGACAAACTTGACACATTAAAGCTGAATGGGAACAAACTCGTCAGCTTGAAACCCAGAACTATTGACAAACTTTCCTATATTAGAAATCTCGACATTTACGACAATCCTTGGTTGTGTGACTGTAAGCTGCGTGATATTAAATTGTTCATCGACAAATTCAACATTCAATTCTCATTCGATCCTATCTGTATAAGTGGACCAAAGAAAAACATTGGTCAAACATTTATCGAGCTCTCTCCCAATGATTTTGCGTGTGAGCCTGTCATAGCACTTGTGCACAATAATCAAGAAGTTGAAGACAGAATCAGTGTGCAGCATGGGACCAACATCACGCTTGAGTGTAGGATACAGTCTATAACACCCTGCAGGGTGATATGGTCTGTCAATCATAAGGTCTATGACCACGGTAACTGGAACAGCAACAAAATCAACATCAAAGAGGAGACTGCTGTGCCAAAGGATAGCTCATTCGTTAATACATTCAGTGGAAGTGCGGATGTAACGGGAACTTTTAATCCAGCAACTGATGACGTCTATGATCAGAAAAGTGTGCTGACAGTTCTCAACTCTCAAATCAATGTGGATGATGGAAACTATATATGCATAGTTGAGAACAACGCTGGTAGAAGTGAGAAGTTGGTCGCCGTTCAGTTCCAGGAGTCAAATCTTGTCGCTAGCAACTTTCAAATCAGATCTTTGCTCATAGCCTTATGTATAGTTTTACTTATGATAGCATTCGGTATCCTTGTAATCAAACTAGTAAATAGGAATATCAGCAATTCCATTGTAAAAAGTTCAAATAGTTCTGTAGGTTCGGCGATAAAAACTTCAAGCCTAGCCGAAAGCAACTATGAAAACAGTGCAGAGTTACCAGCTCGACCCCCCTTACCCAAAGAGATAGATCTACACAATGCGCAGGTTGTGCAGTGTTCTTCTGACTTAGATTTGGTAAGCTCCGCAAGGTATAATGAATGGCATTGCTCAACCCCACAACATTTTAATCGATCTAATAGTGCGTCAGGATTTTATGACGTTCATGATCAAATGCCTATTATTAATTTATCAACCCAAACATCAAATAGTATTCAAGATTTTCCAGCCGATTTTGGCTTACCTGTTGTAAATGATTATGAAAAAGTACCCAGTGCCAAAACTTTACGTGTTTGGCAGAGAGGGGTGCCTGTTCTACCACAATATTCACCTGGGAAAAGAAGTATTATTTCTTTTAAAAATAATCAGGCCACGGATGTATAGGAACAGATTACCTAAACTGATGTGTTGAAAGCTTTTCCTTATACATTGTACCTTTCTGAACACACACAAATAAAAAGTTAGGTATCAATAATGCAAGTCCATTCTCCTGTCAACATTCATCTCAGTACCTTCTGCAAGTTCACGGCTGAAATATTCATCATTCATTACTCGCTCTAAATAATAGTGTTTATTATGCGTAAACAATAAATACAACTATATTTTTAACTTTCTAATGCCCCGAACTCAACTGCAACCTGTATAAAAATAAAAATAGGTAGCATGGTAGCATATTAGAGAGGTAATTTCGAGTAGCTATTTGATTAAAAGTTTTCATCAAATGCTGAGTTTTTGATGAATAAAAATCGTAACTTTTAAGTGTGCAGCGGACAATGCCTCAGAGATCACATTACTAAAATGAAAATTTGATCTCTGCGGGCTTTCATTCGATCTGAAGATGTTTTGGTAAGAATTGAATAAAATATTCCGTGAACCAAATTTGGACCCTCTGTTCTTATAATGAATCTTGAAGTGCGGGTATTCCCAAAAGAGCTTGTAGGTAATTGTTACTACCTTTAAATTGACAAGACTGGTTTTAGAAAATCCTTTAGATGGAGTGGTAAATATGCAGCTGCAGGATAATCAAAATTGTCCAGAGTAGAAACCATTTAAGTGCCTAGCTTTTCTATAATAGTAAACCCTTTGCAAACCAAAGTATACCGATGTTGTATAACGTTAGTCGATGGCCCCTGAAGAAAATAAAACTGTGTTATGACAAAGTTTCGTGTTTTATATTTTAAAATACTAAGTATCCAATAATATTGTTTTATACTACCTACCTATGTATCTTACTAATTCATTTGTTTTTTGTATATTTTTTATAACATTGAAAATGTTTTTGTACCTAAAATATTAAAATATGAAGACTTGATTAATTAATACTTATCTTGTCATGCAGTCACAAGTTATACATTCTCTTTTCATTATTTTGAATTATTTAATTTAACTCCTCCTGCCTTCCTTACCCTGTACAGCACACACCGTGAGCGGCACTTTTACAACCTAGAGTGAAATTAGCTCCTAGAATGAAATGTAGATCTCATTTGTGGTCTAATTTAGTTCCAAAACATTTCATTACTTGGATCCCAAAATGGGACCTACATACCAAATCTCACAAACAAAAGTGGCCAATTTACAAAACGACCGCCATCTTGAAATCGAAGCGGAAAAAGCAAAATCTCCTTGAAGTAGGTTTTTTGAACTGAAAGTGTTTTCTTTATCACCTCCCCTGACCTTATTCCAATGTTTTTTTCTGGTTCACTTTCTCTATGAAATCGATTCCTAAAGACATCTATTTGATTCAGAAAAAAAAAAATCATAATGAGGTGCATGCTGGTAGCGCTCCCTCGCCAAGTCCCCAACTCATAGCAATACCCTCTACCCCACGTCACAAAGTGCACTTTTTGGGTATCTGTATACAACCACGGAAAATATGTAGAGTCACTTTGGTTGCATATTAATTTGATAATCGGATGAACATATATGAGATAAAAAAAAAAAAGTTTAATAGGTAACAGCATATCTAAGTAAATAATCCACTCAAGCATAGAAAATTTCAATTGAAATTGAAATCGTAAGAAGGAAATGCAAGTAAATAATCCACTCAAGCATAGAAAATTTCAATTGAAATTGAAATCGTAAGAAGGAAATACAATGTACCTGGTACCAGGGCCGCTCAGAGGGGGGGGGCAAAGGGCACAAAATGTGCCGGGCCCGGGCTCCTCAAGGGGCCCTGGCCCAGCGGATTTTTTTACTGATAAAAAAGAAAAAAATTAAAACAATATGCCAAATACAACTTCAATACGTGCAAAAAAAAAAAAGACAAATAATGTCAATTAATGTGCCTAATAGAGATCCTAAATCTATGTCCAAAAAAAAATATAAAAATGTGTACTAAGTCGATTGTTAGAACACCCTCACCGCAGCTTGATCATCCCCAATTATGTTTTCTGAATCATTAGTAATGTGTAGCGTGTGGGTTTATATTTAATCTAAGTATTTTACTCTTAAGTTTTTAATAATAATTACTTATTGGGAACCATTTGAGTTAAATTTTGAATCTATGTTAACTATTAGTTTAAATAATTAAATAGATTAACAATTTCTTGGAAAAGTCACTAGTCAGCTTTTTATAAAACAGCACATTGAGAATTGAGACCTGCGTTTTTTCTGAGCTTAAAAAATATTCAAAGCCTTTTGCACGTGAAGATAACTGGTTCAATTCTCGTGCGGGGTTTTTCAGTATTGCTAGGAAAAATTTGGAGGCAAATAAGTGTGCAAAATATAATGTATCAAAGTTAGAGGATAGGAGGCCTTCAAAGGGTTCCGCGGGGATCGTGGGGGGGGTTTTTACGCCAGTCTTAGGTATTTTTCCTATTCTTTTACCATTCGTTACATTCTGGAATATTTTCTACACATAAGATAATACTTTTTATGCATAGGTATAATTTTGACAGAAATCTGGAAACGTTCTACCCTAATCAACTTCGGTGTTTTCTTGACTGTAGCTGGAAAGGTTGACTCTTAATAATTTCTAAATAATCTTTCATTTCTATTGACTAATATTGTGATTGATAAATAATTAGTTAGAAGTTTTCACCAGCAAAAAATCGGGATTGATAAGTACCACTTCTGGTTCAGCGAGAAAGCTAAAATTCGATACAAAGGTATTCCGCAGTACAAAAAGTTATATCCTTGAATAAAATATTGAATTTTCGAACTAGGAGCGGAAGCACGGGAAAACAGCTTGTAACATTATAAAAATGAGTTCTAAATCGTTGAAAGCGACGGCCCAGAAGAGAAAAGATAAAGAAGAACGAGGGACAACTTTCTCTTGATTCTTTTTAAAAACCTTCGCCCAGCAGTCCCAGCACTTCACGAAATGCTGCCGAACAGGTGGAAGGTGGATAATCGCAATTGGAATTTGGAACTTCAATAAGAGCAGATCCTCAGGAGGAAACTATTGCGACTCATCTTCCTACAAATATTAAAACTGCCTTGGACGCTCCCTAAAAAGAAATTGTGTCGAACGCTCCAAAGGAAGAGTTCTTTGATGTTGGGGACGAGAATCTAGACATTAATGAATTATGGAAAAAATCTGATGTGAACATCACACGACTTTCCTTATCTATAAAAAGCGGCTATCAACCGCTAATTAGCGGCCAACAATATATTGCACTTCAACCTAAGTTGTATTCTTCAATTTCTTGTATGAAATTGATATGAATAGGCACCAAATTTCAACTTCTAGCTATTACCGTCCTCATATTGGGCAGGATATCCGAAAACGGCTAAAAAGCGGCATAAAACCGCCAACGGTATATTTAATTTCTACCTTGCCGTTCTTGAGATATCTTGTTCACAGACAGACACACACACAGACCAATGGCTGAAACTCGAGATTTGGGCTCTGGGGGACCCCAAAACGTGTTTCGGCATTGAAAACTCGACATCGAAAATTTCAGCCCATTACAATACTTTCCTTTTTATAAAAAGTAATAAACAACATATCGATAGTACCTACGTTATTAAACTAATAATAAAAGGTAGGTATTAGGTATAAAATAAGTGTGTGCAAAAAAAAAAATAATGGGGGGCCCGGAGCACGATTTTGTGCCCGGGCCCCGGAAAGCTCTGAACGGCCCTGCCTGGTACCGCTGGTGCGTAGGCAGGTATGTAGGTCTGAAATACACACATAAGTATACCTAGGTAGGTACCTAAGTATCCTGTATTCCTTTCCAAATTATATGTGTAGATGCTTTTAAAAGGTAATGTTGTTCACATTTAAAAAAATATAATTGAAAAAACAAAACACTTAACAAAAAATGCACCTAGTAGCATCTTCAATATTCCGAAGGTGCCCCTAGATAGTCTGGCGAGACCATTGGGCGAGACAATAGGTAGTAACAATACAGAATTTCGGTATTATAAAGTACGCCTTCATTTTTTTCTTCCCCTCATCAAGTGTAATGAACTACATAATTGAGCGGGAAAATTTTAAATTGAAGGATTTATCAGCGGTTTTGCATCCAGGTAGAAATTTAGGTGCACCAATAAAAAATAAATAATATTTTTTCCTGAAAAAAGTTAACCATACATTTTTTTTTATCGGGACATAGCCTTAAAATTAAAACGAACAGCAGACAAAAGTTGTTTGATTGCATATTTACCGAATCAAGTCTCAATTCTGATTCTGTACCCACATTATTATTTAAGCAATTAGGATATAGATAGACATGTCTAAATCACATTTATACCTCAAAACTGGATTTCCTAGAGCTCCTCTACAAAATGGTGTGGGCAGATACATTTGTCAAGTGAAAAGAATGACAATCAAATTCTGCAAGAGTCATGGATCCAGCAGAGGAGTCAGGTAATAGAGTTTGTTTAAAGCTAAGGCAGATACATTTGTCAAGTAAAAAGAATGACAGTCAAATTCTGCAAGAGTCATGGATCCAGCAGAGGAGTCAGGTAATAGACAGTTTGTTTAAAGCTAATCAAAAATCCAAGACCAATTCTTATCATTAATCCACATTTTAATCTCCAGGATTGACACTTATAGTAAACGGATAACATGCCTAATGATACGAAGAGGCTAACATTGCGCGGTGGGGACGTTTTATTGAATTGCCAATTTTGACGTACTTGACATTAATCATTATTTTTTTAATACTGTAGTTATTTAAATAGCTATCAGAATTAGGTATAAAATTAAACTTGCAATTATTTTTTTTATTAGTTTACTGTCCGAAATGAACACTCATTCACGTGTAGTATGATTATTTTACGTTTGAACGGACATGCACCAATGATATGGCCACCCAATTCAACAAAGCTTCATCGCGATCAGCAATAACTACACATTCTACACACATATTATCTACATGCTACACACATATGTACATGAGTCGTTATAGTAAATATTTACCAAAAATTTTAGAACGCACTAGTTAATAAGAAGAAAAGGGAATGTGATCAATATACTTTACGTTACAATTTCAAAAGACCTTGGGAAAACTATAAAAATTACAATAACAAGAGTTGGGAAACAAGAAAAGTATGCTTTGTTACAAATATGAGGGGGAGGGGCAATGTTGTCCCTATTAATTTTCAATGCATGGCAGGACGTATTGCTATCATCATAGTTTTGCAACCGAGCTGTCTAAATTTCGTAATTGGAATAATAAATTAAGTTCAACTTAATAATCTTTTAAAGTGTTCAACCAGACATACCCTTGGTGAAGTAGTTCCAATGATTTTTGAAGCAGTTGGGATGGACTTCTATTTTTAGAACTAGAGATTCAATTAAGGGGACAACATTTTTTTTTACATGATTTGTTTTTTTCAGAGACTTCATTGAAACAGACATGATAGATTTCGTCAAAGAAAGTCCCGAGTTTGTTCTTTATATTAAACCTAGAAGACATCGTTCTCCTCATCTTATCACAGAATATTGTAAGTGGATAGGAACGTTCACTTTTTAGAGAGGAGGTTATTTTTCTATTCAAAAATGAAAATGAGCACAGACCTATTTCTTTTTTTTTTTGCAAACTTACTAAAGCCGTCGATTTTACCACGTTAAATAGACCATTTCAAATAACTAAAGACAAGCAACATCATGCGTGTTCAGTATCGGGATGATATCTGAGTAGGTAGATAGCTGTTATAGATTGCAATGAAACGGCATGGGCGGCCATAGCCTATTTATCATCTCTGTGGGAAAAATAGGTTCTATTTCAAAGCTGATCCAAAAATGGGATAAGACATAGGCAAAATGGTGAAAATTAGTTAAACATTTAAGTAGTAAAATATATATATTTTTTTTTTTTCAATTGGTGTATTCTCTTCTGATAACTGACCCCCCCCCCCCCCCCCCNCCCCCCCCCCCGATATCCTGGGACTTTTCAATTGGAAGAATATATGGAGGAGAGTGCTAAAACGAAATTACTGCTGCAACAAGAATAGTGATTGTCTCCCGTTGTGTATCGAGTGAGAAGATTTTTTTTTTTTTCAAATTAAAAAAAAAACACCTTATTCGATACACAACGGAGTGAAGTTAACACTAACATTACTTTTCTAACTTTCAGTAAATGGAGAGAGATTTCATATGTCTTTCCATGAGTTCAACAGGGAAGAAATTCTTAAATGGATGACACTCATGAAGACGAGAGCAGGTGCTCCAATTATGGCTTACAGAAAATTATGGCACACTGATAATCCTTCCATACAGGGTGTGTGGAATCCTTTTACGAATGAAAATACTAGTTCCAATATAACAACCTTTCCCAGTGTGAGTATTGGATTTTATTGTACAGGAACTAGGGTTGCTATTGTCCCATCCCAAACTTCGCCATAGTGGATGAGACGAAAAGTGTCTCCATAAATTGGGTATATTCCACAAAAGAATGGCAAAGTAGCTTCCTTACGGAAAAACAGACCCCCAACTCAAGGTCACTTTTTTGCACCACTTACAAAACCCAATTTAGTTTTACATAACCACCCACTATTGATTACTTTCGTCATTAGGCCATATTTTACACTAACCATGGTAAAATTTATCAATGGAGACATTTTAATGCCAATTTAGTCAAACAAGGCCGGTAGGCTCGACCGTAATTTATGTGACTTATTTTATGATGAATGCGTGAGAGTTTCGTTCGCCCTACCCGTACCGTTTATAAATTTAACTAAATATGTGTGACAGCGGAACAAATAGAGTTACTTCCGCATTTATTATACATTAATGAATGCGGGTTTGAAACAGAAAAAAAATTAAAGTTTTTTGTTTGTTTGTGTTATTGCAGGATAAATTTTCAAATTTTATTCACAAGGAATCATCGGCCACTGAAAAGCTCTTAGAGATATTTAAACGGCAACAGCAAGAACAAAAGAATCAGATACAAGATAGTTGAAAAGTCATGTTTGTCATTTGTAGGAAGGCTATTAAAAATATTTGATTGAAGAATTCAAGTTTTTAGAAGTATGTCAAATTTTCGTAATTCTTTTATTTTCCCTTCCAGGTGTAATTTGATCCCTCAACCTCCAACCAAAGATTTTCAAATCAATAAGACGTAAAAACCTGGAAGTACCTTATTAGTGTTTTTTCCTTTCTTTTTCAAACTTGGAAATAATCTGGATCTGACTGAATTTTTCTCCTTGAATCATTTAATGTTCAACATAACTTTTCTTCAGTTCTTTATGCTTTAAAAAATTATTCCTAGTAGCTCTACTACTTTTCATACGTTTTTGGCATTGATGTTGGGTGTATATTTGGAAGGGAACTTTTTTTTATTTCTTCCCGGAGAGGTGGAATTCTCTGCTGTCCCACCCAATGTGCTCCGCCAACCCGGTAGCAGAGAAAATGAGAAGGATAGGAAGAACGAATAAGTGTCCATAGACAATGTGGGGTTAATATTCACCACTCAGGTCCCGGAAAGAAAGGACCTGTTTTACCAAATCCTCTATCTCCAAGGTAGGTGGTACAGACGTGCCCACTAAAGCACCCCCTTACTGCGATCCTGTTCCAGTAGATCGTTAGACATTACTTTGGAACAGGGACAGTGCGATACGAAATCCCCAGCCTTATGGCGTCGTTTCACCGCCCAATTTCCATCCAATTTTAATTGGTTGGTGATGTGCATTCGACTTTTAATACCCAGTCCCTTCCCTTCTTATTAAATAAGGGAAGGGCCTAAAACAAAAGCCACATATACAATAACACAATAAAATAAAAGTCTTAAAAACTAAAAACATATTAAAATAAAACATATCGAAGTAAGGACAGAATGTTTGAATGAAGGGGGGTAAACCCCTCCATTCTCCCAGCCGGAATAAACAGGTTTCACCTGGCCCGTGGGGATAAAGGTGTGAACCTTCCCCCCCCCGGGACAGGGCCCACCCTCACATATTTCAGTATATACATTTTGCTAGTATCGGAAAGAGGGGGTTCCGCCACCAAAGAACCCCCGCTTTTTCCCAATTCACGACTATTAATGCAGTATTTTAAAATAATAATATAAGACTCGAACACAAAAATCACATATAACAGTAACTAGCAGGAACCCAGGATAGATTTGGCAACATGGTTACGACGTTGATAATACATTGAGTCAGCAATATTTATTATGTTCTAGATTAGGCTTATTAGTTTTGGGGCACTATGTGAGCACCCTTGGCATCATACTCATGTTATTACAAAAATTTGTATCATTCATTAGAAATTTACAATCTACAATTTTTAAAAGATTTTTAAATTGTTGTTGTTGCTAACGTTTGCGTCTACGTCATCGATCACACCGTTTCCAGGTCAAGAAAAACTGCTGCTTCACGGGGATTTGTCCAGAGAGATGTAGGGTCCGGACTAGTTGGTTTGGCTGGACAATTAAACAGGTGGTATACGTCATGGGTGTGTGCTTGACAAAGTGGACATAGATGAGATATAGTAGGATCTATTCTGGCTTTGTAATTATGGAGAGTTTTACACCACCCGGACCGAAGTTGGGCCATTGTTGCTCTTGTTGATCTGGGCAATATTTTTTTCAGTTTCGTCCATAATTTTCGGTGACACTGTTCGGTGACATCGTTACGTCGACTAGGTACTTGCAGGTAAAAATGTTTTGAATAGAATTTAAGAACAATAGCATTGAAAAATCAATTTGGGTATGAATAAAATAAATATTCAGGTAGATAGAACTGCATCGTACGGAAGGACGATAGGAACAGCCTGTATAATAAATAATAAGAATAATAAAATATATATATAATCCTTGGAAAACACACTTACTATTTATTTCAACTCTGTCAAATGAAAAAGTCGAATTACAAAAATTTAAATTGAAAAATCTTTCTTTAAAAAAATTCAAATTAAAAGTCTCCAAAGACATTCATATAGGTATATATAAAAAAAAAACATATTTAATTATTTATAAGTATACAGAGGGTTTTCGTAATCTAATTCATTTAATTTTTATTTAATTGAATCAATATAAGGAGACACTTACGTACGTTTTCTATTATTAGAGAGAACACCTTAGTAAGGTAGGTTCAAAACCCCTCCGAAATAAAATCTTTAGTTCCCCCCCCCCAAATAAAATCCTGGATACGAGCCTGGTTGACAGAATAAAGTGAGCTTTGTACATCAAATCAACTAATTTTGCAATCATTTGTCTGTTTTTATTGATTATGTTCATAGAGTTAGACAAAATTAGCCAAAGACATTTGAAATTTAATTATTCGTCTTTTAACAAGTGATACTAGACTGTTGAAATTTGGTGCTAAAGTTAAACACGACGATAAAAATATTAGTTGGATCGGCTGGCGGCCAAAACATTACGAAAAACACAGGTTGTGACCTGAAAAGTGTGTAGCTTGATACTGCAGGTTCTGTGGGTCGAATAAGGGAGGGAAAAACGCACTCCAATAGAAAGACATGTTCTCAAAGTTACGATTTTTTCAAACATTTTTTATTAAAAAAAAAATAAAAAAAATAAAAAAAACACAAATTAAACAAATCACAAATCAAAAATGTACTAAAAAATAAAAAATAATTCTCACCTAATGTAAAATTAAAATTCTCAAAAAAATATTTGCCTACAAATAAATACTCATTTTAATCAATTTTGTCCAGTGTCCAGATTTATTAAAAAA
>CM022875.1:22047361-22066613 GCA_012654025.1 Pachypsylla venusta
AAACGGGGCCAACCCATATTTTATGAAACATAATGATAAATATCATACTATTCTGTACCTACTTACATCGGCAGGTTCTTATAATTCTTCTGATATTATAAATGCAAAATGCGTTTGTTGGTTTTAGGACACACAGCACGAGACAATAAGAAAGAAAATATATTTGATATCCGTGATTTTTTTTTGTCTCTAATTTTCAATAATTTTGCATAGTTGTAAAAGTAAGATGTAAAGTCAGAATATGCATCCATCTGTAGATCTGTACCATTATTCGCCCCATTTTAACAGTAAAAGTCTCAAAAAAATTGGGTGAATTTTTTAGTGCAAAATTATGGAGTTAAATAAAGACCTCACTTCTCCTGTCTGGTCATTTAATTGCATATTAAACGATCATAAACCTTATTCTCAACATTTGAGAGTATATACACATAGTGACTGGTTATATAAAAGGTGACAGCTGTGGAAAACTGAAACGAACAGTTTTTTTGGCAAAATCTATATTATTGCCAAATGCCATAAAAGGGGCTGCATTTTTTGAAGGGCTAATAATAAAATGTAAGAAGGAATATTTTTTAAGAACAAATTTGATCCTCTACAACTTCTTTTCCCGGGTTATTGCTGTGAAATGAAGCATTGATGTGCTACAGACCAAAATTTAACGAAAAATGGGGTAAATTTTCATTTTCCCAAAAATATGCGGTGGGGTGTGGGAAGATATCTCGAAAACTATGAGGGGTGGAAAAAAAATGAATAGGAGCCAATTTGTAGGAAATTTAGATGGCTCCAATTTTACCGAGAGTATTTTGTACCCTACAAGTAACCATTTTCGAGATATAGGGGAAAATTAAAAAAAATGACCTTCGCAACGCCCCCCGCGTTTCGCTCACGCCCCAGGTCCGGGGACTTTTAGTATGTTGATCTCCTGACCACACCAAACAAACCTCTAAAAAAATTCCTTAGTTTCCAGCCAACGCACTCTACACCCCTATTTTGATCATTCATTGACTGGACTAATAATTATCTTGTTAATGATGATAGCATTCAAGCACTTTTTTCTTTTTATCGAAATTTTTAACAATTACATACAATATTGTTTTCTTTGTTTTTGTAATATTTAAATTCTCAATTCTTGTGTGGTGAAAATGTGAGGGGCGGTAATTTTATTTTTAGTTGAGAACATTTTTAGGAATGTAACAGCGCACGGGATAGTGTGATTTTGTTCCCTATTTCAAATATAGGCCCTTTTCCCACTTTTTCTTCAAATTTTTCATTTTTTCCGGGCCAAAAAAATGATTCAGTTCAGAAATTTTTATACTGATATATTTATAACTAGCTGTTTTACCCTTGCTTCGCTACGGGCTACAATATTGTATCGATGATACGTTGTTGTAAGTTCTAGATGTGCAATAGAAGGATTTTTGATATTTTAACTGGGACGACAGTCGCGGAGGAAAAACTCCGCCAATGTGACACATAGGTTTATTATTTTCCTGCCAAAAAAATACCCCCCCCAAAAAAAATGAGGAGGGGTTCTCGTGATGATTCCAAATCTGGGGCGTAATTAAACCCTAAATTTGGCATATCTACTCAATTTGATGTCTCTGGCTCTTACCATTCTCTTTTTATTCAGGATTAATGAAAACCGCTAGAGGTATATTTAATTGAACCCAAAAGTTCCGGAGCTAACGGAGACCGCAAATATGACAAATCTCTAAATCTTACCATTCTCCTTTTAGACAGCAATACTGAAAACCGCTAAAAAGCAGAAAAAATCGCCAAGGGTGTATTCGATTGCACCCAAAAGTTTCGTGGCACAATTAGAGCACAGATGGGACCTATATACTAAATTTCATCCAAATCGGTCAATGCTAAGTGGCAAAAGTGCCCATCACGGCGTACGGCGGACAAACGGATTTTTTTTTATTCGATTTTTGAATTCTNGGGGTTTTTTTTTTTTTTTTTTTTCGTGACGATTCCAAAGGTTCATTATTGAAAATAATAAAGCAAAAGGTAAGTTTAAAAATAGAGATAAACTTTTCATCACTGTTTCTTCGTACCTTTAAATTAAAGGGGGCCGAAAAATTGTATGTAAATTGTATTCTTTTTAAAAAAAATCTATATGTATGCAATATGAAAGGACATTTTTTTCAACCGGGAGGTCACTTATGGGGGGGAAAAATGTTGATA
Source organism: Pachypsylla venusta (assembly GCA_012654025.1). NCBI lineage: Eukaryota > Metazoa > Arthropoda > Insecta > Hemiptera > Aphalaridae > Pachypsylla > Pachypsylla venusta. Next base: position 22,049,549 of record CM022875.1, read on the forward strand.
TTTACCAAGTTATATGAGACTGGAATGTACTTAGGTGTAAATTATATGTTCAAAGCCGGAAGGATTAATACTTACCAAATGCTGCTGGCTACGGGAAACCAAATCAAGTTGGTGGTCACAGTGCAGAAATTTTCAACACTAAACACTGGCAAAGTTGTTGAAAAAATGTATAAAATAATAACAGCTAATTGACTCTCTGTTAGAAATGACTTTCGCTATTGTTTAATGTTGAAAATGTCTGAACTGTGACCATCCGGTAACTCTAGCGGTTCAAAATTTCATAATAAACAATATTTTTAGTTTTGTTTCTGGTTGAAGAATCACCAGGCTCGCAGGTGTCACACTGGAGAAGGCAACATATAACTGACCATGTGAGAAACAGTCATGTCAAATCAACTCCGGCCAGTTTCAAAGATTGACCCCGTGATTTGTTTATGCATGGTTATGGCAAAACATAATTTTACAGGGAATTGAACACGTTTAAATTGGTAATCGGAGGAAATCAATGGGATACGTAATATAAATACTGTTTCTCCCTTACCACAGCCTGTGAAAATTGAGGCATCTATGGCGTTCCTGTGTAAAGCTTTCACCTGAAGTCTGGTGCCGTTACAAAGTTTTGATGGAATCAAATTTCGTAAAAGCATGATAGGAGCTCAAATTTTGAAAGGAAGATGGTGAGGTGGAATAGCAGGTGGATTTAGAGTATTTAAAAACTCAACAGGATAATGAACAGCATCCTCTAATTTCAAAACTGTGTCCATCCCTTTCAACATTCCAGTAGTCACCGTGTCCGAGTGAAATAGCGTAGTAAGCTTGCACGCACGGTGAACTGGGTTCGAATCCCAGCGGAAACGGAATTTTTCTGCTCAGTACTTTGGATGTTACGGGGTCTATTCATACCTCGTGAGGAAGTATGAGTTGCTGCTTTTCACATTATGGACAGATAAGATATATTAAAGAACGCAAGATACCTATACCTGCTTTGGGTAGAATTAGGAATCTTATATTTTTGACATCTGTCGCATGGATTATCCAACGAAGATGGAAGGTCAATTTTGTTGGAAGAGAGTATGTGACACTATAGATGCGTGCGTTAATGGATACATAAATATTAAAAACATCATAAAACTACATTGTTGTTAATACTGGAAGAAGAGTAGAAGTGAGAGGCAGACAACTCCATTAGCAGAGTCAACATACACTGTGTAAGTCAACATAACAATGAGTGAGTCAACATAACAATGACTGATGACTATACTTGACTCGAACTAATAAGCTCTGTCGGAAGTGTACGGATTGTGCAACACTAATGTTACTTTAAACGATTGGNAAATAATTCGATTTTTAATAATTATTTTTCGATTTTTAAGTGCCAACTTTGGGTGGCCCTAGCTACCGTGGGGTCCATTTCTGTATAGGGGTTTATTATGCAAAGTGGCCTTTATTTGAGCTCTACTATACGTGGTTTCTTTTTTCTCATAACCTTTTGAAATATCCTGTATAAATCAGATAAAAGATTCATTTTTCATCAAAAATTGATATTCATTTAATGTTGACGTAAACTTTCTATGAATGATAAACTGTCATGTTTGTCCGCCGTACGCCGTGATGGGCACTTTTGCCACTTAGCGTTGACCGATTTGGATGAAATTTGGCATATAGGATTGTAGGTCCCATCTGGGCTCTAATTGCGCCACCGAAACTTTTGGTTGCAATCGCATACACCCTTGCCGATTTTTAGCAGTTTTCAGTATCGCTGTCTAAAAGGAGAACGGTAAGAACTGGAGATTTGAAATTTTGTATGTATGTCATATTTGGGGTCTCAGCTAGCTCCAAAACTTTTGAGTTAAATCAAATATACCGCTGGCGGTTTTTACCGCTTTCAAGCGGTTTTCATTAATCCTGTCTAAAAAGAGAATGGTATAAGAGCCAGAGACTTCAAATTTGGNCTCTAAAACTTTTGGGTTCAATCAAATATACCGCTGGCGGTTTTTACCGCTTTAAAGCGGTTTTCATTAATCCTGTCTAAAAGGAGAATGGTAATAGCCAGAGACTTCAAATTTAGTAGGTATGTCAAATTTAGGGTCTAATTACGCCCCAGAATCATCACAAGAACCCCCACCCCTCGATTTTTTTTGGAGGGGGTATTTTTTGCCAGAAGAATAGTAAATCCATGTGTCACATTGGCGGAGTTTTTCCTCCGCGACTATCGTCCCAGTTAAAATATCAAAAATCCTTCTATTGCACATCTAGAACTTACAACAAACGTATGATCGATACTTGAGCTTACAATATTATAGCCCGCAGCGAAGCACGGGTAAAACAGCTAGTATATATATATATATATATATATATACAGGATGTTTGGCTATAAATGTGACCCCTGAATATGGTTGGTAGCTGAGATCAAATGGAACATTTTTTACGAAATTCGTCTGTGAGCCAGACGAAGGATAGCCGAGTTACAGGGTAGAGAAGGTCATTTTTGGACAACATTCAACGTCGCTTGGTGGGTTCTGTGTGACCGAACAAAAAGAAGATGGACATTAAATCCTAGTTTTTGATGGCGGTGATTTCAAATATGCCATCAAAATTTTAGAAAACAAAAGCAAAATGGGGGAAAACCTGAAAAGTGATCAAATTTTTTTGTCTGTTCTCAAATGTGATTCAACTTAAGAAAAGAGCGTCTCTTTTTAAGACATTTTGTGTAAAAAAAAGAAAATTGAAAAATCGAACAAAAAATTCAATTCCCATGTTAAGAGAGAACCACGAAAATGGTCCGATTACGATAAAATTTTAGAAATGAACTCCAATTAAAGTCCTGGACACAACTATCAAATTAGAATTTCGAAAAAAGAGCGTGAACCAAAATAACAGCCTTCCAAAGTCCAAAAAATGTTCGATTAAAGGTATTTTTTTTTTTTTTTCTTTTTTTCCCGTTTGATTTTTTAGGTTTTTTTTTTCTCGTTGTGACAGTAACTGAGTATAACAAATGAAATTATGAGTTCAGATTTTTTAAAAGGATATCATGAAAAAAAGAAAAAAAACAATTTGTGAATTTTCATATTTCCTAGAATATTTTCTGATGAATGTTAACATGATATTGTGCTTTTTAGAAGACTTTTTCCGATTTTCCGAAGTTTAGAAGACTTTTTTCCGATTTTTTTTTCTTTCTTAATCTGAGTTCAGATTACATTTGCCATGATCAGGAACTGTTAAAGTTCAATTTAACGGTGTTCTCAAGAGGAAAAAAGAAAAAGAAATGTATTGAATCGAACATTTTTTGGACTTTGGAAGGCTGCCATTTTGGTTCAAGCTCTTTTTTCGAAATTCTACTTTAACAGATGTGTCCAGGACATTAATTGGAGCTTATTTCTAAAATTTTATCGTAATCGGACCATTCTCAAGATTCTCTCTTAACATGGGAATTGAATTTTTTGTTCGATTTTTCAATTTTTTTTTACACAAAATGTATTAGAAAGAGACGCTCTTTTCATAAGTCGAATCACATTTGAGAACAGACAAAAAAAATTTGATCACTTTTTAGGTTTTCCCCCATTTTGCTTTTGTTTTTTAAAATTTTGATGGCATATTTGAAATCACCGCCATCAAAAACTAGGATTTAGTGTCCATCTTTTTTTCCTTCAGTCACACAGAACCCACCAAGCGACGTTGAAAGTTGTCCAAAAATGAACTTCTCCACCCTGTAACTCAGCTATGCTTCGCCTGGCTAACTAACGAATTTCGTAAAAAATGTTCCATTTGGTCTCAGCTACCCACCATATTCAGGGGTCCCATTTATAGCCAAACACCCTGTAGATAGAAGATAGATAGATAGGTACTACACAAATTCCGTTTATGTAAAAATTTCGATTTTAAAAAATAATGTAATATATTATTATACTCTTTTTGGGAGGAAGCATTCATATTATTTTCTCCAATTCGATGATCAGATCCGAGTAAATCGAGACACTGTGCCTAATCCTTTCTTCTCTTCATAATCTCTTGTAGAAAATGAAACTTAAAATAAATTGAAAGTGTATATTTGAAATATTTTGTCTGGATTGAAATTCCAATATTTTAAGTAGCTTCTCCTCGCATTCCATATTCTAATAGAAAGATCAAAATTCCAAGGAATGAGTATCCTGTACATCATTCCTAGGAATAAGTATACTGTACGTAGGTACATGTACAATGCTAATGACATCCGATCTAGAGTTGATGATAAAAATTAAAATCAAACATGTCAAAGATACTCTTACTAGTGATTAGACTTAAATGAAGGCTCACTAGATTGAAAACAGTGTCGGATGCAAGGAATAAAGTTTTATCACGTCCAAATAATAATTAACATTTAATATCTTACAAGAAATGGAAATTATGAAAAACACTTCTTGACATTATGTTCTACAATTTTAATATATTTCACACAATCATTTTAATATTGTAGAACATAAAGTCAAGTATTTTTAATCATTTATTTTTTTGTATTTGATGGGACAGATTGTATTTCCTTTATTTAATATCTGATGCGTAAAGTCGAAATTAAAATTGAAAATGATTTCCAATGAATTGTTTTGAATCAATCCATAGTGTCAGGGCAGCGAGATAATTATATTATTAGACTATATACTCGTATGAATTGTCGTTTGTTGCCATCATGCATCTAATCTTGGAGGCTAATAATTATCATTGGCCCTCAGAACTATGGCCATCCAAGCATTATGTGGCTACATCAGCAACAAACACCATCATAATAATGCCGAGTTTCTTTCTGTGTTATTTTACACCATTAGCTGAGGTGGACACGGGCCTCGGGGATGTCACCTTAACCTCAAATTAACTTCTTAATATCTTAGAAAAGATTAATTTTTCACCGTAAGTGTGAATAATCCTCTGGATTCGAAGCTTAATCCAATTCCGATCCAGAGGAAGCCATTGCGAATAGAAATCTGATGTGGGACCAATTGAATCAGTTTCGATGGTTTCAACAAGAGAAGCTGAGACCACAGAGGAAAGGGAACTGCACAATGAGAGAATGAAAATTTACAGGCAGAGGAGATGAGGAGAAAAAATAAAGGAGCACCAATGCACATTAAATAGTTGTTTTACATGATCGATTCAAAAGCAAAAATAAATGGGCAAACTCTTTTTGTTCCATTTTGCGTGATGTCAAAAGATACGATCAAAATTCTACGGTGAACATCTGTATATGCTCTAGATTCTAGATAAACTCGAAAACCTAAAATCTATCTTAATCCTTTATTCCTAATATCACTTTTTCTTTCCTTTTCTTTTTAAAAAAAAATATTTTCGTGAAACCCCAGTGTTCCATGGAACACTACTATTCAGTAAATATTTACATCCATAATCGGGCCAATTATCTCAGTTGTTTTGAGAACAGGGTAATGGCGGATAATAAAAATGTTTTATAGCCAGCGACAAAGGAACTTTGAATACACCACTTCCCGTAAGATCACTGAAGTAAATAAAGTCGAGGTTCATTGTGACAGAGTATTTCTTACATAGATAGTTATAATTAATTGTTATTCCCAACCTAATCAGAAATTTGCCCAAACGGTAGCAGATAGCAAAAAATGGATGAGAATGAACCCTCCCAAAATCATGGTCTACAACCCCAGGAAAATTATCAGAACTAAAATATGTCAAGCCGTTTTCGAGTTACCGCCAAATTTCCTATTTCTTCTCAAAAATCGGACGGTCACGGTCCGATATCTTAAATTTTGTCGCGACAACATAACTCAAAGCGAGAAAGTTTTAGGTGTCTTTTTAGTCCTTATTTTAGGACATAGGCAGGGCCAGCCATTCCAGAGTTACGAGTTCAAAACCGGGAACGGATAACATAAAATTTAGAAAATACTAAAAAGTCAGAATGGCCGAGCCCCTAAGGGGCCTGGCGAAACGTTTAAATCTTAGTTTTTAAGGGTTGACACAAACCAATACCCCCCCCCATTTTTCATTGTCCTTGAAAAACAAAAATAGCAGTATAAGAATCGTAGCGAAGCACGGGCGAAACAGCTAGTTAAATTATAATATCAAATTTGGGGATGAACCAAAGAAGGGAAGTTATACAATTTAAACCAATGATTATATTATCATTGTGACAATTAGTTTCAGATTGTGTGGATATAAGATACGAGTTGTACGCCACAACGCCACTGATCTTATTACTGAGTTCCATGATAACAGATAGAGTACTTACTTGGAGTTGACTTACGCAGAATTCAAACACTTGAACTTGCCTTTTATAGAGCATTTAATCTAACAGTCAGGACAGCTTTTTTGCGTTTCCTTCCGGTGTAAAACGGAAGCATTGAACTTATTAGAAAATGTAAAACACTTTTTCTGAGCTTTCACTTGAGAACGTGTTATGAAGACGTGTAGCAAGAAATAGATACCTTTATCTTAGCATTGAATGGTGTCTCTTGATACCAATGTTTTCAAAAATTAGTTTGAGCAGATTTCAGTGAGAGCACACATCTTCTTAATATATAAATCAGATTTTTGTGTGTATGTACCTATATAAGTATGTATGAGGGGTTGTCTGTTACAATACCACAGCCCAAACGGTAACAGATAGCGGGGGGTCCATTCTTAAATGGGGGGGTCCATTCTTAAAATGATAAGAATGGACCCCCCCAAAATCATGGTCTAAGACCCCAGGAAAATTATCAAAACTAAAATATGTCAAGCCGTTTTCGAGTTACGGTCAAATTTCCAATTTCCAAATTTCCGATATCTTAAATTTTGTCGCGACAACATATCAACTCAAAGAGAGAAAGTTTTAGCTGATATCTTAATCCTTCATTTAGGATATAATTTGCAAAATTGTGACTAGCCATTCGAGGGTTACAAGTTTAAATCCGGAATCGGCAAAAATATAATTTAGACAATACTTATTGTTGAGTCAAAACGGTAAGAGATATAGAAAAATTGATGGGAAGGAACACCCCTAAAACCATAGACTGAGACCCCAGAAAAATTATCATTGTTCAAAAATATAAAACCGTTTTCGAGTTACGGCCAATTTTTCGATTTTTCTATGGGAAATCATAGAATACTATTAGAAACGGTAAGAGTTATTAAACAATTGATGGGAATGGACCCCCCCTCTCAAACTAAAGGCTGGGACCCCAGAAAAATTATCAGAGTTTAAAACTCTCCAACCGTTTTTGAGTTACGGCCGATTTTTCGATTTTGAATAGGAAATCATAGATACTATTAAAAACAGTAAGAGATATAGAACAATTGATGGGAATGGACCCTTCCCCCCCACCCAATCCAGAGAATGGGACCCCAGAAAAATTATCAGAGTTCAAAATATTTTCGGTCAAATTCTACAAATTTTAACCGTGGCGACGCACGGGGCACAACTGCTAGTTCCCCATATACCTGAAAAAAAATATAGGCACTTCTTTCCCCCAAAATGTTTGAACAAATCTCGCACTTTATTTGTCTACTGCGTTTTAATAATAATTCCAACGAAAATAAACGCTTCTGTTGCTGAGTGCGTATTTTACTTGAGTTTCATTAGAGACGCTTTGTTCGGGTGACAGTTGAATAATTAAGTATCATTTGGAACAAAAAAAAAATCTCCGATTAATTGAAAAATAGCATGAAATTGAACGATTCAAAAATGGTTATAGTGGTAATATAGCTACTTTAGGGCTGTTATTTACAGTTTAAAGTAGTATAAATAAAAGTCCTGAACGAATGCAAAAGGATTCCGTGAAATAATTGAAAAATAGCATGTAATTGACCGATTAAAAAAAATGGTTATTTTCGTGATTTAGGGCTGTTATTTACAGTTTAAAGTAGTGTAAATAACAGTCCTGAATGACTGCGAAAGGGGTTCCGGGAAATAATTTTTCCAGACAAAAAATGTTCCATATGACAGCTGTTGATAATAGATGAGAGTTTCTTTAAATCATATTTGGTTCCAATTGTTCCAGGTGAACATGAAACACACATAACGATGTCTATTTCAATAATAGTCAGAGATTACCGCTTAAACGATTATTCTAGCTTTGAGGACCTTAGACAAATGCTTAGACAAATGAAATCATTACATAGACAAACAAAAAATACTCATATATGATCACTAATGGTGGGCCAAATACTCATATATGATCTATATGATCTATAAAGGGGGGGATCTATAAAAATTATGTTTATAACTCTTTATGTTACTGACGTAATTATATAGCAGTGATTGTCATGGTTCTGGGGGCCCATGTCAATTATCAGCCTCCAAGAACGGATGAATGATGACAATTAAAAACACAAGCAGTATACTACAACTTATCTAGAGCTGCTGTCTCATACATCTGGCTACCATCGGATACGATGATGCCACTATTGAATGAATGAATTAATTATTTAGAACAGTCTCCATGGTCTAGTATTCTCATACTGGAATTGCGCGCAGAAATCCCGGGTTCGATTCCAGGCGAGGTCGGTAAAGTTAGCGTTAATGAGGTGGAAATGGCATATCATTTGTTTTTAGATAATGCCTAAAACTTACTACGTAACCAGGACAGGGAGTAATTGTAATGGTGCAAATGAAACACTCTAAAAACTACCTGTCAGTGGTTATAAATTGCGAAAATGGACAGATTTCGCTTGCGTATTACAAGGTGAAAGTGTAGAAATTGCATCTATCAATTCATAGAATTTTGTGTCATATCTGTTGATTTTTTGAGCCCAGAAAATGAAAATGAGCCGTTTTCAATATATATGTTACGGTCCAAGTAGATAATGCGGCAATTGTATACAATGACCGGTTATTGTATACAATTCCTAGAGTCTTTGGTCAAAGTAGGAACTAATCATTAAAAATCATTTATTTCCTACTTTGACCGGTCATTGTATACAATGGCCAGAGGTGCTTGGTCAAAGTAAGAAATTCAAATTTCAACGATCGACACGCAAGCCCAGTGCGTTTGTTTAACACGTGCATTTTTGATTCCGTTATCAGTCTCAAGAGTTTAATCGAGGCATGGCCGATCAAAACGTTTCCTAACCTCTCTGTGGGGGGGGCGTTTATCTTAACACTTATATTGATAAAANGACAGGATTACATCACAGAGAGGTTAGGAAACGTTTTGATCGGCCATGCCTCGATTAAACTCTTGCACCATTCTTGAGAATAATTTCCAATTATCTTCTTTTACCGTAACATTAACATAAACAACATTCAAGTTAAAAAGTAATAAATAAAAGCCTCTTGTTTTTAATTCAGGTTTAAAAAAATAAATAAAAATTACACTTCTTGAAAAACTATTTGAATTTATTGTTTTTATTTATTCTTTTCATTTTATTTCCTACATTCACCAAGCACCTCCTTCGATTGTATACAATTACCGGTAAAAGTAGGAAATAGAGAGTAATTTCCTTTTTATATTTTTTTTATTTATTGTTTTATATAAGCGTTAAGATAAACGCCCCCCCCCTCAGAGAGGTTAGGAAACGTTTTGATCGGCCATGCCCCGGTAACAGTAGGAAATAGATGATTTTTAAAGATTATTGAAATATGAATTTCTTACTTTAACCAAGCACCTCTGGTGGCCATTGTATACAATGACCGGTCAAAGTAGGAAATAAATGATTTTTAAAGATTATTTCCTACACTGACCAAGGGACTTTGGGAATTGTATACAATAACCGGTCATTGTATACAATTCCCAATTATCTACTTGTACCGTAACATATACAGCATGTCTACATATTCAAAACTATTCTCGTTTTACTACACTATCTGATTTTTTTTGAAAAATGAAAAATACCTACCTATTCTATGAATGAAATGCGGCTTTTTTGATAATATTACGCTGTTTTTGCTAAACGTACAAAGTATGTCCAAAAATAAATACAGTAGGCCTCTTAATTTTTAAATGATTTTTTATTTTTTGAATTCATAGATGGGCGTTCATCTGTTTTATACAAAATTAGCGGATTCGAGCACAATACTGTATAAAAATAACATGGATGCTATTTTCAAACGGTCACCCTGTACAGCGGAAAAACAGTCTATATTTGTCCTATTGTCCGTGAACACATTTAATCTTTATCCTCAAAAAATACCTCTCTCCAAAAATTTCAAAGAATTTGTCCGAAAGACCATTTCCTATCTTTTTGTTAGAGTTTTTTGGTGACCCGACTTCAGGGTAGGGATTTCTTTTTTTCGTGGTCGCTTTCAAAGTTCATTATGGAAAATCATGTAACAATTTTGTTATTGAAAATCAGTTCACTTAACCCGTCAGTTTTTAATTGATCTTCAAATTAGATTGGTTATGATTAACTTTCTAATAAATTGTTGTTTCTAAGAGGAATGTTCAAATTTACAAAATTTAATGAAGCTTTCAATTTTTACCAATGCCCTTAGAACTTTGTAGTTTTGTAATTTATCTCTTTGTGATTTAATATTTTAAATAAATTGTTTTATTTCTAATGGAAAGTCGGTTTCTTTTATTGTATTTTGTTTCTTCATCCAAACACAAAACTATATTAAGTATGATATTAACTAATAAATAGTGTTTTAAAAATATTATTTATTTTGAACTAAATCGTGAAGATTTCAAAATTGAAATTGGTAGTTGATTGTTTGTTATATGTATCGGCTGCCGCGCCGATACAAAATATTATGTTTAGCTAATGGAACAAGCGGTGAACTGATTTATATTGATAACTAAATGTACATCCTAATAAAGAAATTTAATGGAATTGATAACTCGAGTGGCAGAATTAGTTTGCTATGTTCAGAATTCAATAATTTACAGTTCTGTTTCAAAGCAAGCCATAATGCCAAAAGTATTCTATAAAGCCAAAGCATAAAATAATAGGAGCACGTTGAATACACCAGTTCCCGTTAGATAACTGAACTTAAGTGAACCCCAACGATGTTATAGTTTCGCAATGTGGGCAGCTGGTTTGTCATTTTCTAGCAACTGAAGGATAAAATCCTTGTCTCGAATAACAAATAGATATTAAAGAAACGTCAGGCCATGGTCCAATTATATGGATTACGGCCATGTCTCGATGTATGAGCACCGCCCTACTAACTATGTTTGTACGAATCTATTTTTGTAATTCTTTCACGGAGAAACGGTTCGAAGTGTTTTTTTTTTCTTGGTACAGAGCTATGTCTGTAAGGTACCTGGTGATGTGAGCGGGTCCACATAGTTTACCTTAATATACATATAAATCAGAAATTTGTGTGTACCTATGTATGAGGGGTTGTCTGTTACAATACCACACCCCAAACGGTAACAGATAGCGAAAAATTTATGGGAATGGACCCCCCTCAAAATCATGGTCTACGACCCCAGGAATATTATCAGAACTAAAATATGTCAAATTGTTTTCGAGTTACGGTCAAATTTCTTATTTCTTCTCCGAAATCGGACAGTCACGGTCTGATATCATAAATTTTGTCGCGACAACATATCAACTCAAAGCGAGAAAGTTTTAGGGCGCTGTTTAGTCCTTATTTTAGGACAGTTTCTGCAAAGGTATGGCCAGTCATTCCAAAGTTACGAGTTCGAAACCGGGAACGGGTAAAATAAAATTTAGAAAATACTAAAAAGTAAGAATGGCCGTGCCTCTAAGATGCATGGTTAAACGTTTAAATCTTGATTTTTAAAGGTTGCGATATACAGAGTGGACACAAACCAATACCAACCCGAATTTCCATTGTCCTTGAAAAACAAAACTAGCAATATTAGAATCGTAGCGAAGCACGGGCGAAACAGCTAGTCTAAAACCGGCCATATCTTTATAATGTGATCAACATCCTACTAATATTATAGTATTAATGTGAAACTGTGTTTGTACTTCCTCCAATATTTTTTTTTTTTTTTTTTTTTTTTTTTTTTTTTTTTCATAGATAGTTGATAGTTTATTGGTCTAGGCTCCTTTTTATGGAACTGCACTATTTACAGGTTCTTGCTGTTATCTATATATATGTACTTTCCAAAACATTTTTTTTACTTTATATAAGTAAAGTATTGTATTGGTGAAAAATTTCGATGTAGGTATTTTTTTTTTTTTCATTTCTGGACGAATTATGACGACAAAAACAGGGCCTAGAAAAAATGTGTGTCTAATTTATAAAATACTATTACTAGAGAGCTGTGAGCCGAAGGCTGCCAAATTTAATTCAAATAATATTTTCCCTACGGAGCAACGGAGCTGCGAAAACAGCCGAAGGCTCCCAAATCTAAGTTCCTGGAGATCTACGACACTAATCAAAGGCTGCCAAATCCATTTTCAATCATTGAAGAGCTGTGATAACCGCCGAAGGCTGCCACTGCTAAGTGATATAATATTTTCTTCAAATATCTGCGACCTCATCCGGAGCCTGCCAAATTCCTAGAATAAAGGAAGATAAAGTTTAGTACGGTTTTCCGTACCCTATATTTATCTATTGAAATAATTTCCAAAGGCGTACATTCTCCCAATTATATTATGACTAAGTAACGTTCATAAGTCATACTTGAACAGTGAGCTTCCTGAGAAAATTGTGTAAGATAACGTAGAAAGCAACTCTGGAATATTATTATGTTTTTGCTACTGATGTAATTTATTGCTATCATTGACATAGTTCTGGGAGTCCATGTCAATTATCAGCCCCCAAAATTAGATGTATGGTGGTATGGTGCCAATTGGAAACTTCAGTAGGTAGCATAAAACACCTTAAATAGAGATGCTGTCTCATATATGCCACTATTGATTGTTTGGTATTTAAATCAAGTTTTACAGCTAAAATACATTTACAAACAATAATTACAATTAATTAATTATACAGCTTAGTATATATAATGCAGAGTAAACCTGAAGTAGATAATTTTATGAATCAATTAAACCCAATTGGTCATATTTGTTTTTAAAATGTAAATTAATGAATACCATTAAAATAGAAGAAAATATTTTGTTTACGAAATTGGACCTTGTTGTATTTGAGAGGTAATAATTTTCTAAACCTTGGGTTTCCGTTTTCACCGCTACTTTAGGGACACACTGTATATGTGTATATATATTTCAATTTTTCATTTTGCTCGCACTTGAATCTTACGCCCCACTAATAACAGAAGGTAACAATCAACATTTAGTCCTTCTTTCACATACTAACCAATCAAAGTTATATTTTACAAAGACATCGATGTGATTTTTTAAATAGACACAGTTTATCCCATTGTAATATTTGTAATAAGACATGGCTCAGGGCAGGTACCTGGTGAAGTAGTACCGTGAACTATAGATGTCCTAATCAAATTATTATTTATACATAACAAATAGCTATGACAAAGTCCATCCAAATATTCTTTAAGCATAACAAATAGCCATACCAAATGTCATCAAAATCAGATACCTAAGGCTTTCAAAAATAATCATGGTACAAAAAGACGAACAGAGCAGCAAAAGTAATTTCTTAAAGTTAAAACGAGATCACACTTCGTTCAATCAACTATCTACATGTTAGACCTAAAGAAAGTAAAAAATTAGGTATAGTATATTATACCGTAGGTCTCAGGATACTGTTTATTGTCTATTTATAAATACGTTTAAACTGACAGACAGACAAACAAACATAAAAACTTTCAAGAGATGTACATTTCATTTGCGTATCGGAACTTTCGATTGACCGTCCAGAAGTTTAAATGAACATTGCACAAATAGACATGACATTATTGAACATATTATGAGTTTGATAGCTTTGATTGTTTGTTTTAACAATTTAACACGCCTTGCTATATTATCATTCAGTTGTTGTATGACGTTGTTCAAACTTTCTTTGGATATGTGTGGATGTTTGATGAGGACGAACTAATATTTGAGTCAAATTTCTTATATATGTGTGCGGATGTTTGATGAGGACGAACTAATATTTGAGCCAAATTTCTTTGGATATGTGTGTGGATGTTTGATGAGGACGAACTAATATTTGAGCTAAATTTCTTATATATTGTGTGCGGATGTTTGATGAGGACGAACTAAATATATGAGCCAAATTTCTTATCAAATAATGTAGAACTGTGTATAATATTTTTTGTTTTCGGTCCTCCTGGTCTACTGGGTGTCACACTGGCATTGATGTAGGGGGACCCCAATTCCATTTTTGGCGGGGTCGGAAAAAAATCGACTTAGAACTTGTGATTTTGCGGTATACCTAGCTTTGTGGGAACTATTGAGTAGCTGCTTTAATGTGTACATGAGGCTCTTAGTAATGCTGTGATACCCACCAAAAACGTTTAGAGGCCGTTAGGCCTTACTACAAAGAAACTTTACACTTACATATATCCATTTCTTTATTTCTTATTTCTTTTCTTTAACGACAAATTGTGTTTGTATCTTAATTTTGGTTTATTATTTTCAATAATGAACCTTTGAAATTGGAATCGTCACGAGAGCAAAAAAATTACTTAATTTTGGTTTATTATTTTCAATAATGAACCTTTGGAATCGTCACGAGAGCAAACATAAATTACCCCCTCCTAAAAATTTGGTATTTTCAAGGTACGTAGAATCCAAAAATTGAATAAAAAAAAAATCCGTATATAGATCCCATCTGGGATCCAATTTGCCGCTTTTTAGCGGTTTTCAGTATTGCTTTCTAAAAAAAGAATGGTAAGAGCTAGAGATTTGAAATTTGGTACCTATGTCATGTGGGGTCTCAGTTAGCTCCAAAACTTGGGTGCAATCAAATATATCGCTGGCGGTTTTTACCGCTTTTTAGCGGTTTTCATTAATTTTGTTTAAAAAAGGGAATGGCCCTCAAGATGGTTGGTTCTTCGCACCGGGACTACCCGTGCCCACAGGCACGGTCAAAGACCATCAACACCGTTCCGACAACAACTTGCTGTGTTTTTCTTGCATTGGAGCTGCTCATTCCGGCCGTGTTGCTCCAGATACTTCTTCAAAGAGCTGGTATTGAACCCAATCCCGGACCGACCACATGGTTCTGCTCGGTGTGTAAATGTATTCTCAAGCACAATCAGACTTCTATTAAGTGCAACAGATGTGGAGAGTGGAGTCATCTACGGAATTGCTCAGGACTTCAAAGTTGCAGACAATGGAGTACTAAATTCATAAGTAAATGCTGCATTGACAATCCGATCAACAACTTAACTATACCTCTTCCAAGAACCACCAATAACGCAACAACTGCGCCCAATCTGGTATCGTCTTTTAATATTCTACAACTAAACTGCAACGGTCTCAGAAATAAAATACANGCTCTCAAACTACCTTCGCGGTAGACAAACTGTGGTCGAGTACAAAAATGCAAAATCTAAATACCGCAAGGTGAAACAGGGTGTCCCCCAGGGTGGCGTATTGTCTCCGATCCTCTTTAACTTATACATGTCTATGATGCCTCAACCTCCTGATGAAGTCAAACTTATTACATACGCGGATGATTGCTCCATTCTTTCCTCGGACACTCATATTCGCAACATCTGCAGCCGAGTTAATTCCTACTTGGTTTCACTAAGTGATTGGTTTACGGAGAGAAAATTGGAACTTTCCACTGAAAAGTCGTCTGCCACCTTATTTACCACATTGACTAGAGAGGTTAATACTCGCCTTAATATCAAAATAGATGGAAATAATATCCCAACCATCAAGAAACCCAAAATATTAGGAGTCACACTTGATAACCTCTTAACCTTTACTGAACACCTGAAAGTCCCACATAGTAAAGCGCAGAAAAGAAATAACGTCCTCAAAGCGCTTGCGGGTAGTAACTGGGGTAAAGATAAAGAAACGCTGACAACCACCTTCAAAGCTATTTGTCGACCCATAATCAATTACGCCGCGCCTGTATGGTCACCACAAGCAAGTGAAACCCATTGGAAAAAATTGCAGACTACCCAAAACGCAGCTCTACGCATCATTACTGGGTGTCATCAAATCACGAACCAAGATCATCTGCATCAGGAGTCCAAAGTGATTCCAGTTAAACCCCATACAGAAATGCTATCTCAACAATATCTGCTTCCTGTTTGCTTCCATCACATACTTGTAATAATATCACTAACGCTCCACAACCTCCCAGGAGGATCAAAAAGACTTTATCCAATTCTTATCTTCCCGTGTTAAAAGAGAAGTATGAGTGGCACAACAGGATTGAGAACGTGAACTACAAAACATGTGTGAAGCAGATTCACACTAACATCACAAATCATGTTATTGAGAACTATTCAATAAATAGAGTACTCAATACTGGCTCCCCACCCGAAGTTGATGGTTCCGAAAAATTTCTCCCCAGATCCACCAGAACAACTTTATCCCAACTTCGCTCCGGGTGGAGTAACATGTTGCAGACATATAAATCCAGGCTGAACCCTGAAGTGTCTGATCGCTGTTCTCTTTGTGTGCTGGCTGCTCATGGTGTAAACCATTTGTTCAACTGTCCATCAATTCCAACCAATCTGGAGCCGTCAGCACTGTGGACGGATCCTGTTGGAGTGGCTGGCTTCCTTGGACTGGAGACAAAGTGAGAGTCGTCGAGAACGTTAACAACAACAACAACAATTAGTTGAACACCTGTCCACAAAAATAGGTACTTATAACTAGTTGAACACCTGTCCACAAAAACAGGTACTTATTGCTAGTTGAAAACCTGTCCACAAAAACAGGCACTTACTACTAGTTGAACACCTGTCCACAAAAACAGGTACTTATTACAAGTTGAACATCTGTTCACAAAAACAGGTACTTATTACTAGTTGAACACCTGTCCACAAAAACTGGTACTTATTATTAGTTGAACACCTGTCCACAAAAACAGGTATTTATTACTAGTCCACAAAAACAGGTGGACGGGTAGAACACCTGTCCTAAAAAAACAGGTACTTATTACTAGTTGAACACCTGTCCACAAAAACATGTATTTTTTACTAGTCCACAAAAACAGGTGGACAGGTAGAACACCTGTCCTAAAAAAAAACAGGTACTTATTACTAGTTGAACACCAGTCCACAAAAACAGATACTTATTACTAGTTGAACACCTGTCCGCAAAAACATGTATTTATTGCTAG
>CM022875.1:22071733-22083244 GCA_012654025.1 Pachypsylla venusta
GTTCTCATAGCGGCCTAACTGTTGGGGTTCAAATTAAACTAAAAAGTGTTCATTTGGGTTCAAATCGAGTTCATTTCATTTTGTGATTCAAAATTCAAAAATGTTTTTGTGGCCAGCCAAGTTAATGTTACCAAACATTTTCAGACGCGGCAGACACGGTTTTATAGAATGAAATCATCTTATTTTAATCTCAATAACGTGTGGTGAACGGTTGGATATCGAATTATATTCCACCCTGTATGAAATTAAAGCACTTTTTCTTTCTAAAACTAGTAAATTGTTAGATTTCTTCTAATTAAATTTCAATTATATACTCAGATAAGAACATTACTCTAAGTACCTATGTACAGTCATAACAGATAGTGATTCTTCTCAGTGATTTATGACCTAATAACAAAACACGGGCGTTAAGAGAAGCTCACAAATTGTTCTATTCTATGAACAAAACCCCCACAAAAGTAATTGTCTTGCTTGAGTTATTTTTTGTGAAAACTAATTAACAGTGGGTCAAGGTTTGTGATAATATACGAGCATGTAAATTGAAAACATTTTAATGTTTTCAGCCAGGAGGTTCAACTTGGTATATTACCAAGAACATTAAAAACAATGGCGTTAATGATGAAACCATTGATTTTAATAATAACAGTTCAAGAAATGAAAAACACTGGACTTTCAGTTCTACAATTTCAAAATATATTTTTCTACGTATATTTCGGATTTTACTCCACTCTAAAATCCGAAATACTCTTCTTCAACTTCACCCTTTCCCAATTCTATTTGCAATTGGCGTTGCTTTCTTTAATTCTACCATGCCACAATCTTTTGTTCTCTTTAGCTGATGTAACCCTTTCCTAACACGGTAACCGTAGTTTCTCACAATACCAATTTAAAATTGCGTGGAAGCTCGCTTTTTGCAGACGATCTCTCTTCACAAGGCCGTACGCAATATTTTTTTTGCGGGGGGGGGGGNGAAAATGATGATCATGGAAAGTGATGTTGTTGTTGTTGTTCTTCTTCTTCTTCTTCTTGTTGTTATTGATGATGATGATGATGTTGTTGTTGATGTTCTTGTTCTTGATGAAGTTGTTGGTGGTGGTGGTGGTGGTGGTGGTGGTGATGATGATGATGATGATGAGTTACACCTTACAATATTACATAAGGCATAAAAAAATAATGAAATTTCGGGGTGGGGGTCTGGACCCCCGCTGGGTACGGGCTTATCTCTTCATTGATTTGAAGATGCCCTTCCTAACGCCAAAACCTTTTGTATTTACAGGGGCTCTAGACCTAATGAACTTGGTTTGCTCCCCTCAATGGCTATACATTTGTAAAATCCAAAATACGCGTATCGAATAATATAATTGTTTTTCAACACTTTTTCATCATTTTCATTTTTGTATTTGATAGTTGTGACAAGAGTTTTAAAGACTTTTCTACTCTGAAGAACACATCATGGTGAACATAATATCATGAAGGCGGTAATGATGGAGCACACTGAACGTGTTACTGATGAACCTGAGATAAAAGTTATTCATGCNTGCTCCATCATTACCGCCTGCTTCTATTCAAATCTATCTTTGGTCCCGAGCTTTTGTACAAAGTCCAAATCCTTTTTAGTGCTGTGTCAAGTATTCATTAAGTCCAAATCCTTGTTAGTGCTGTGTCAAGTATTCATGCTGTATACTGCTTCTATTCAATTCTATCTTTGGTCTCAAACTTTTGTAGAAAGTCCAAATCCTTGTTAGTGCTATGTCAAGTATTAATGCTGTATTCTGCTTCTATTCAATTCTATCTTTGGTCTCAAACTTTTGTAGAAAATCCAAATCCTTGGTAGTGCTGTNTATTCAATTCTATTTTCGGTCTCAAACTTTTATAGACTGTCTAAATTCTTTTTAGAGCGCTATCAAGTATTCATATAAATGCTGTCCTCTGCTTCTACGCCATCTTTGGTCTCAAATTTTTGTTCCATGGCGGTATCCTTCTTTTTAGAGCAATCTCAATTATTCATTCATTCAATACTATCTTTGGTTTCAAACTTTTGCCCAAACTTTTTATAGTAATTATGTCTTTTGCTTCCTTTTATTCAATGCTATTTTTGATTTCATGATTTTGTCTCTCCACAAGTTCATACGACCCGCAAACCATCATCAAAGTAGAAATATTTGTCATAATGCCTTTTATTTAATTATTTCTAATTCTGACCTTCCCTAATAAGAACTTTTAGAAGGTATTCTGTCCATACTGCGAGTAAAATTTTGGTCTTTAAAGCTATTGATTTTTTAATTTAAACAGCCAATACTATGTCTGAAACCTGAATGACTTAAGACACCCAATTTGTTTGTACATCGTTAAAAAACAAAATATTTGTAGAAAAAAGTACCTAAATTTTCTGTTTTTGTTAGAGTAGGCATATCAATTTCATATAATTTGAATCATCACTTTCGTCTGCACATGCGCAAACTTCTTTTCGTTAACACCATCTGAAATATAATTATTTGAAATGTCTGGTCCAAATTTGGGCCGTAGGCCGATCGTAGGCGTATATTTTGTGTGATTTTGGCGGCAAAAGTGAATTGGCGAGAAAGCTATTATATTTCTTACATGTATAATCGTATTTCTATACCGGAAAAATATTTTTTTCTTGATTGTTTGATTTAAACTAGCAGGGGCGGACTGGGCCACCGGGCTACCGGACAAATGCGCGTTGTGCGCGGGGGCCCATCGGGGGAGGGGGCAAAAATATGTAAGAAAAATATGTGTGAGAAAAAAATAATTGGGCCCCGAAGGTCCCTCGGCTTATCCGGGGGGGAGGGGCATAAATATTAAAGAAAATACATGTAAAATACGTGCGAGAAGAAATATGAATGTCCCAATGGCCCCCGCTTCATCGTGGAAAATTTTATGAAAGAAAAATGCATGTAAAATATGTGTAAGAAAAAATATATATGCCCCTGGCTCATCAGGGGGCAAAAATATGGTAGAAAAATACATGTAAAATATGTGCGAGAAAAAATTAGTGGACCCCAATGGGCCTCCGGCCCATCGGGGCAAAAATATGGGGACCTTCTTCCAATATGCCCGGGAGTACCCTGGAGCCCCAGTCCGCCCAAATATACTCAGTCTAATATAAAATAGTATTTTTCTTTTTTTTCTTTGTTTTTAGGATTCCTCTCATATCCCAAGACATAGGTATGTATGTAGCCAAACGGTCAGGTAAGAGTGAGCAGCCCTGTATTTTCACTTGTTACTTTCGTTCCGGTCAAGGTTGAGTCATCTACGCTACAGAATCATCTTGCTAGAGTCTAACTTATCACACAAACATGTGAAAGTGATCCTATACAGTGTGTGTTAGAGATAAGCGGATATGTTATGGGCCTCTATTAAATACTGATTTCTTGATTCAGTTTGGAATACTTTTCCCTCAATATTTGAGTTAAAAGTATAATATCAAACACGACCTTTTTAGATTTTTTTTAATTGATCATTTATTTTTATTCCTCTGCTACATATTTTCCCAATTTTCTGCATGGTGTCCGCTTTTCTTCTTCTGTTCAATGCCCTTTCTCTCAATCTCAACTTTCTGTTCTCTTATTCTACTCCCCAATTCCTTTCCTAACTTTATATAAGTATACGAGTAACTAACCAATGTAATTTTTATCTCTTCTCTCAACACCTAACTCTCTTTCCTAATGGTTCCCCAGTTACATTTCTTTTTTTTTCATTTATCACTTCTTTTTGTACGAGTAACTTACAGATCCAATCGAACATTCTTATCCTAAACTTGAATCATATACCAATATTGCATATTTAACTTAATGTACGTTTTGATAAAACAAAGCAAAAAACGTCTATTGCTCTCTTAATTTCTATAATCAGATTTGGACAAATAGCAGAAACAGGAAAGTGAAGATATAGTACTTTTAACCTTCAATAAGGATGATAAGAGGTTACCGAAAAAGTTATGTTGAACTTTGACTGGAATTGTGATAGCATGCGTTCCAGCTCGCACTCGTGAGCACGAAACAAAAGTAATCAAAAAATCTATAGTTACATATTATATTAAAAAAGAAGAAGAATTATTGCTCAAATAAAAACTATTATTTTGCAATACTCCAAAATTGTTTTAGGTGAGTTCAATGTGGGTAGCTGGTTTTTAAGTAGGTATCCAGCAAATAGAGGGTAAAACTTTTTGGTGAAATATTTTGAAGATAACTAACTATTAACTTCATAGATTTGTACAATATTGTGTATGGCCACCGTCCAATCATTGCTCCTAGCCAATGTTCGGTTTATTGACTAGATGTTCTTTTGTCAATGGCTCCGTATTATGAGTTGATATTTTTTGTCAATAGCTCCGTATTATGGGTTGATATCTTTTGTCAATGGCTCCGTATTATGGGTTGATATCTTTTGTCAATGGCTCCGTATTATGGGTTGATATCTTTTGTCAATGGCTCCGTATTATGTGGTGATATGTTCAGGAACCACGCTGTACAAACTGTATAATATGACCAGAAAAGTACATAGAATTCATACAACTTATTTGCATGTATCTATACGAATACGAGTATTTATAAATGTGTGTGATTTAAATAAATGTGAGAACTTTATTAAAGGTTTAAGTTCATGCAAGATTAGCAGAAGGCACCTAACTAACCATAAAACCAATATTCAGATAAAATGGTCAAGTAGATGGTTTACTCTGGAGGTCCTGTGTACACATTTCAAATCGAACTAGGTTGATATAAACTGTGTGTTGAGTTTGTATTAGTTCAAGTTTAATTTAATAAAAAATGAGAGGGACATTTGGAGTAAATTATGAAGATTAGGTGCTCGTACGAGTATATTTTGTTCAGGATTCTCAGTGCAAGACTCGACTTTTGACTCAGAAGAACAAGTAGGTATGTGAGGTGAAAACAGTGGCGTACCTAGGGGTGGCCAAGGGGCGGTCACCCCGGGCGCAATGATTTGGGGGCGGCAAAACGAGTTTCGCTGTTCCGTAAGATAAAGAAATGATACTCAATTTTTTTTTTTTTTTTTTTATTACTGAACAATTGAGTTTTTCATTCATAGAAAAATTACGTCAACAGTTAATCTCAATTTTTGATGAGAAATGAGTCTTTTATCTGATTTATATAATCCCGAAACATTACAAACTTAATTTTCTTTCTCCATCACAATTGAAAATCTCAAATGTTAACTTTTTTTTTTTTAATCGCTGCAAATGTACATATTATATCCTCGTAATCCAACAGTGCAGCAGTTTCATTTTTGATTGAAAGAATTGCAAGATTGGTTAATCTAATTTGACTCATGATTGATCTCAAGTAAAAATTAATCAATTTGAGTTTCAAATAGTATCGATCGATCGGTTGGTATACTGACTCATTGATTCACTGACTCACTGATAATAAACGTAGCTCCACAATAGCTAAACCTCTAGGTGAAATTTGGCACACAGATTCTTTTTAGTATGTAGGTACGTAATAGAAACGAAAAAGTCTAAAGTTCAAGTGCAAGCATGTTACCGCCAAAAATGTAGCTTTTTAGTGTTTTTTTGCAATTTTTTTTCTGGGCAAACTAAAAAAGATAACGAGAATTAACAGTATATGAAAAGTCCATAAAAAATATAAAAATTGGAATTTTCCGGTTTCTCCCAGATTTATGGCCGATTTTCGCCGCCGAAAAATCGGAATTGTGAAGTACCACATCGGGATGAGCGAGAAAGCTGAAATTGAATACGAATGTTCTGCAGTAACAAAAAGTAATATCCTTGAGTAAAATATTGAATTTTCTAAATAGGAGCCTTGTTCACTCTCGGGGTCGATTCCACCAAAAATCTAAAATTGGGAAGTTTTAATGTCGCAATCTCGAAATGGTTGTTGAATTTCGTAACCGTAATGAAGCACGGGAAACAGCTAGTACTGTATAGTCGACCAAGTATTAGCGATTGTTTAGTGACGTGAGAATGTGTACGTGAATCAACGTTAATTATGAAAGAAAACATGAAAATTGTTAAAATTAATCTGTTACAGAACTTAGTCTTTGTATGATAAGAAAAGTGTAAAACGATGGATGGGGGGGGGGCAGCGAAACATTCTTTGCTCCGTACGCTCAATGTTCTAGGTACGCCACTGGGTGGAAACCTGATTTTTGCCGGTCAATTGACCTTTCTATTTCCATTTAAACCAACAAGAATTATTGAATTTTTCACTTGACAAATTAACACTCATATCATATAGGTACCAAAAAATAGTGAAAAGGTGAACACGCGGTATTGGTGAACAGGTGAACGCTCGCATACGTTTTGAGTATCACATTGGTTTTAATTATTTTTAAAATTTGTTTCTCCGTCTTTCTTTTTCAAAAATTGAAGTACTTTTCACTTTTAAAAATTAAATTTTTACCTCTGGACCGTAATCAAGGGTAATTATTGCACCCTTGATTACCGTGCACATTTCTGTCAGGACTCATGGAAACATATACTGTAAAGTGCGAGCAAAATATTTAAATAACAACAATAATAAAAATACAATAATTAGAATTAATTAATGAAGAATTCAGAAGTCTTTGAAAGAAATTGTTTAGCACATTGTTGCTATTTCTATTTTTAGTTTGATTAATTAGATTTTAATAATAATAAGCTAATTATTGGTGTGTTTATTTCACAACTACAAAATTTCATTCGATAAGTTTTAGAAAAAATAGATAATGGACAAGAAAAAATATGTAAAGATTTGATTTAAAAAAATTAAAACCAAAAGTAATTAGGTATCTGGGTACTCAACGGTGTATAAAGTGTTTTCAATTTTAGCGAAGTTTTGATTTTTTGTTTTGTACCTATTTGCAACTTTTTTATTTTCCTCAATTTCTTTCCAAGACTTTGAAAAATAGGGTGGGTACTACAAGGACACTATACAATATACAAAATAACCGTAAGTTGATTATATCTAATCTAAGTTATGGAGAACATTTTAGCCTCCCAGACTTTGAGAAAATGTTATCTGATTTTGTGGCATTGATTATGTACTTTACATAATTCAGAACCTTATCATAAAGTTATAGTTATGTCTCTGATATTGTTAACTAAAAGATATGGTGAACTTTTAGTTCTTTGTGAGTACTTAGAGATAAATAATATCTTATTTTAAATTAAATCTATGAATACAATAAATTATTTACGACTTAGATTGCTTGCAGAGTGTTCCTATTTTAAATGAGACCAAATTGTTGAATAGACACGGGTGAAGTTTCTATCACCTAAAACTGCGATCTTTTCTTTGTATTGTATTATCCTCTACGTCTCCAAACCCTGAACTTTGACCCTGCTGTCGAACAAGATCTTCTAGCACTTCTTCCAATTCGTCGTCGTATACCGGAATTAACTCTTCTATGACTTCTAACTGTCGGTTGCTCTCCGTCTTACCTTTCATTTTCCTTGTATTTGGCCGCCTTTGTGTTTCATTTGTACTAGATTTGTACCTGGATATTCCATGAATTTCTCGGCTTTTCCGAATTTTATTTTCTTTTTCGTCCTGTATGGGTATTCCAGATACTTTGTCTATTTTTGATGCCCCATATTTTTTTACTTTAGAATGACCTTGTATGATAAGGTTCATTGTTGGGAAGGTTTGTTTGGATATTGTTTTGTTACTCGCTGTTTGTTTTGTGAGGTTTTTGCTTTCGTCAAATGTCTGGTTACAGAATACAAGACTGGCTTTTGGTTTTGTCAGTGTTGCAAGAGTGGTTGCTTGCAAATTATTCGTAAATGGTTTTGTTATGATGTTCATTTGAGATGTGTGTGGGTGGGGGGTAAATTTAGGGTGGATAAAGTGCACCTGATTTTGTGCTAGTTTCCAGTTTGGGAATGGTTGTTGATAAATATTAAAAATAGGTGTCGCTGGAATACCATTTTTTATTTTTAACGGATTGACGGACAGAGGAGGGGGGAAGAAAGAGGGCACGGAAGATGTCAAATAGTTGATTTGAGTGACGAGTGACGGCTCGGTAATGAAATTGGTTTTGTATAAAATAGGCGTGACAAACGGTGACGGCTTGTTCAATAGTGGCACGCTCGAAACAGTAGTTTGAAATTTGCTGACAGGGGTCATACTAGATTGTATATTGTTATTAGTTAAGGGCGAGATATGGTTTGGTTTATGAAGTACTGGCGAGGTAAGTGTATCTGGAAATTTTAAATTGATTGGTGTAACAATTGGCCCAGTGGAGGGCTGATTATACTGACTAAAAGGGGCGTCATTGACTACAGGAGACAACTCCTGAGCTTTGAGGATGGTTGGTGTCAAATTCTGAATATTGAAAGAGGTGGATGTGAACGTGGGGGTAGTTGAGATATTGTTCTGATACACCAAAGGGTAGGATGTTGTAACGAGATCTTGTAGCTTTAAACTGGTTTGAACGTCATAATTGGTTGGTGTGATGAAATGATTTTGTGTGGTTGAGTCGTACAACTCTGTAACATTTTTAGGGGGAATTGTATTCAAGTGAGATATGTTTGGGGTTTGGATGAATAATTGATTGTCATTCGGGTCAATTAAAAACCACGTGTTTGACGAGGTTGTATCATCTGGTGGAATCAGCATAATATCGGGCACTTTGACCGTGTTTTGTTGTACCTGCTGCTGAAAGCCATGGATTTTTTGCTGATGCAAATGCTGTGAAACCTGTTGTGGATTCTGCAAGGGAAAAGTAGGCTTCGCTGGTGTTGTTGAAAATGCCAGATTCCATTTTCCACTGACAAACTGCAGTAATGTTTCTAAAGGATCTGTTCTTTTTTCCGATTCTATGTGTGTTGATTCTTTTAAATAATTTGCTTGGGAGGGCGTGTGCCCATTTTTCGAAAACTTACTCACTGTATTAGAACTGTCGACAGAATTTGTATTTCTGTCGAACATACCATTTTTATAGTGTTTCTGTAACGGTGTTTGTAATGGATCAATGAGATTTACTTTTTCAGTCGTGTATTTTTTGGTTGGTTTGAACGTCGACTTTTTTAAAGATGACACTCCAAGTAATAAAATGTCATCGGAGTTGGTTGTACCTCCATTAATAGGCCGACTCGAATGGTCTCCATCTGAAGTAATCCAATATTTAACTCTGTCCAACATGGGTGGAACGTAATCATATGTTGGATCATTCTTCAAGGGATCGCCTCGGCCAAGTGGCGTCCAATCGTCATATTCCATGCGTGGAGAAATGACGTTTCTATTTTGAAGTGATCTCTCATCTGAAACAAAGAAAATATTTATGAAAAATGAAGAAAGGGGATAATTGTTTCGATTTAATATTTTATTTGTAGATGGTAGTAACAAGTCCTACAAAAGATGTTTCATTTAAAAATAAACACAATTCCGTTTAAATTTGTATGTCAAAATGTAAAATATAGCCCAAGGACTAATTTAGGTACATCGCTTTATCAGCTTTAATACACTACTGTTCAATTTTTTTTTTTTTTCCTTTTTAGTGACCTTTTTCATGCTAATGGACCTAAATTTGATTAAAGGGTGTAGGAATATTCCTGATTTAAATGAGTTTTCACGAAATTTGGCCAAAAAAATTACTGAAAACATTAAAAATTTCGGAATTAGGAAAATGAGAATTTTTAGGTGTTATAACGAATTTTTGTGAAAGTTAAGTTTCGTGTAATTTGGGTGGGTTTTTTTCTGTTAGTTTCTGATATGGCCGCTCGACTACTTAATATGGCCCAGATTTGTTTTTTCATACTTCTGATCAAGTTTTGAGGAGCGTATTTGTCCATTTCTCTCTTACCGCTTTCTCTGTCTGTCTGAGCCATGTCCAAGTCCTGTTATTTTGGAACAAATAACAGGACTTGGACATGGCTGTTAAGCATGTCCTGTATATGCTCCATTTAATTTACGACCAACATGAGGGTTGGTCTTCAGAGCGTGGTCACACTGGTCGACTGAATGTTAGTAGTCAACCCACCTGCAACAAGTTTAAGGATTCAAAGGTTATCCGGGATGTAAAAATTACCGAGGTTGATTCTCATGGTCATCTTGGATAGTCTCAAGAAAGTACGGGGGTGGCTTTTCTCGCAAAAGCCGTACGAACATTGTGCGTGTACTTACATCAGTAGTTAAAGCAAAAAGGTGTAGGTCAGACATACCCGAACAGCATGTATTGCCACTAGCCCAGACAGACCGGCGGAATCCGTCCTAATGCACGAGAAAAATCGCCCACACGCTTCAACTGGGGTGACGGTCAATATTTAAAGGCCCGGTGTGACCACTCTGTGATGGCCATCCCTCACGTTGGTCCTAAATCCAATTAACCATATCCAGGATATGCCTAAAAGCCATGTCCGAGAAAGCGCTAACAGAGGAATAGACAAACATGCGCCATGAGTTCTTTAAGAACTGGATCAGAAGTATGGAAAGAAGAATGGGACAATGACAAAAAGTCGAGTGGGCCATACCAGACCATAATAGAGTACAAAACTCACCCAAAACAGTCAAAACATAACATTCTAAAAGATTCGTTATGACGCCTAAAAATACTCATTCTCCCAATTCCACTATTTTTAATGTTTTTAATCTATTTGTTGTCTGATTTTCGGAAATTTTCAGCTTAACTTTTTCTATAACCTGCTATCAAATTTAGTTCCATTAATTTAAAAAAGGCCACTTAAAAAGGAAAAGTTTGCCACGTGCGTTAATTTTGAACAGAAGTGTAGTTAATTAATTTACACGTAGTCATGGTACCTGGTTTTATTACACTGTAGTTCTAAATAAATGTTTTTTCTGGGGGGGGGAGGGGTGTTAACGTCTCCTTATCTATTCTTGAATGCTAAAATTTATGGACAGACTCATGCCAATATAAATCTAGAATTTAATTGAACATGAAGTATTGAAATCAAACATCAAAGTACCTTTGTATTGTAAATGTTTTAAAATTGTACTTTAATATTGAAAGCTAATGATTTTAAGCAATTTTATTGCCTAAGCAAAATATAATTAAGACTAGGTAAGTCATACATTCATCTATCAGAAGATGTCTGGACGGTCGCGTCCGGAGCGACGCGATGTTAATTTACAATTTTGATTTTTTTATCTGCGACAAACTGCGACTTTTATAATATGGACGAGCACACGTCTATATTTTCCTTAGGAAATGATGCACTCTGTTCGTGCCGCGTCAAGGCAGAAGAATATAAACACTTAAGCATAGTAATTAACATAATAAATTATGAAGAAATTGGATCATTTTGCAATGTGAGGCGTATCATTTAAAACACGTTTATTTTTACTTATTATATTTCTAATAGTGAAGTTAACCCATTCATGTACAAAGTAAAGGTAGCTAGCTTTTAAGTATTGGAAATTGTACTGTGTCCATACATTTTAAACGGTTTGATATTTTGAACTTTTGATAATTTTCCAATCCCATAACTTTTGAACGGTTATTAGAACAACCTCACACGATCCATACACAGGCTCTCACAACTCAACATCAATTTAGGAGATGAAAATT
>CM022875.1:22092327-22105695 GCA_012654025.1 Pachypsylla venusta
TTTCGTTTTAGATTCATAAAACAGGACTGTATAGGTTATCACAGTTATGTATAGAAACTCACGGAAAACTAGAATTCATATCCAATGTATTTCAACCAAAAATTATGTATAGTGTTAAAGAGTGCCTGCCAAATTTTAATGTAAAAGTTTTATCTCAAGTAGTAGCTGGGATTCCGGTCCCTATACAAATTGATATTGAGAATGGTTCCTCGTCTTTACAAAAGGTAAAAGAAAATGTAAAAACTACAAAATGTTTTTTTTTTGCTCCTAGGCACTCAGCGATCATCTGTTTAATTTTTATAGCAGAGTCTCACAGCGAATAGTTTTTATAGGGCACTTAGAACAATATACTGGGGACAATACAAACACAAGACAGACAGACTGCACCACGAAGCCAAAAAACTAAGTGACTTTACTAAACGACTAGAAAAACTAAGTGACTTTACTAAATATTTTATACCAACCATATTTTTATGTTTTATAATATTCTATGTTCTTTATGTCTCATGTCCCCACGCTATAAAATATAACTAC
This sequence comes from Pachypsylla venusta, assembly GCA_012654025.1. NCBI lineage: Eukaryota > Metazoa > Arthropoda > Insecta > Hemiptera > Aphalaridae > Pachypsylla > Pachypsylla venusta. Next base: position 22,092,862 of record CM022875.1, read on the forward strand.
TGTACATATTTTATGTAAATGACGCGGAACCTAAAATATTCCTAGAACCTCATTCTAAAAACAATGTGGACATAAGGCCTGGGTGTGAGCACCCTGTCGAACAGACAGATGCCCTCACCCAAGGCCACAGACCTCTCCGGCGGATGGCGAACAGCAGAAACACGCAAAGCGCCATCCGGCGGAGGGATCTGAAGCTTTGAACAGCGGCTGGCGACCCAGCAGTTGACTCGGTGAGCTGTTTTGAAAATTTAACTCACCAAAAAAAAAAAAAAAAAATTGCGTATTACCTTCCCTTTTACAAATTCTGAATCTCTTGGGAAAGGGTGAAGTTAAAGAAGAAAATTACAAAAAGTTAATAATAAAATGAGAGCAAAAACATCCAACTCGGACCTGAAGAGACTTTCCAGTTTCTCAAAGAAATCGACATCCCTGTCCAAAACATATTTCCCAAGATGACTGGGTATCAATTGAGACAAGGACAAGATGAAAATTTCGGGATTTTCGGGAACGTAGTGAAAGTTTATATCCCCCTATGCAGAAAGTGTGCCCTGTGTATAGGGAGACTTAAAAAGAATACTTCCAAGGTACTCAAGCCCATGCCGGACCTAAAGAAACTCTCGAATGTCTTATCCGATTTTAATGAAATTTGCTGTGGACATTCATTATATTCATAGAATCAGCTGTTTGGTTTTTGTACCACTCGAGGTAATGTGGCCATTTTAATTGAGTGAGATCTACAGTCACACATCTACGTGGCCATTTTAATTAAGCGAGATCTACAGTCACACATCTACTCACCGTCATTTGGTATTATAATAGCAGCTCCTTGAATAAAAACTTTCTTTCTCATTTTGAGGATAGCTTGCGTTAATTTTGAAAATGATGGTCTTTGATCGCGGTCACCACGGTCCTTTTCCAATTGTTTTTTGTAAGCTCTAACTTCCCTATTTGCATCAGTACAAAGCTTTCTATATCTATTTTTCAAACTGATTGTTACCCTGGATGGACCTAGACCCAGTGCGTTAAACTCATATGCTATTGTTTTCCAAGCCTTTTCTTTGTCTCTCCATATGGCTGCATCTGAGCCTTTGTTTTCAATGACTTTCACATATTTATTGATTACAGACAAGAGGGCCCAGGTTTCATCATCAGTAAATATTGCTCTTTTGTGTATTGGAATTTCTTCATCCTCTAGAGATATGAAAAGAAAATCAAGAAAAGAAATCAACTGATAGCTACTGGACGTGTGTACCTATGTTTCTATTAATGAACAAAATAACAACAACCATGTTATTATAAACACTAGCAAGCTCCGCCTGTATTCGTCAGGCACCTTAGAGGTATGGCCGTACAATGTGGTTAATATTGACTAGATATGGTTTTATCCTATGGACGTATTATATGGGATGATTTTTATCGCGTGAAATACGCATTATCTTTTTAGCTTTAAAGATATTTTTTCGAATTTTCTATTTGAGTTACGTAACTCGGCCTCCTGATGACAATTATGTAGCTATGTTAATAGCGCCAAGTGGTAACATTATAACGTAAATATTGTTAAAGTGGAGCTTAGGCTTAGTGATATTGGAGTGAATGTTGAAAAAATACCTTCTAATGCTGTGATGTCCACAAACATTGTAGCATAATAACGCAAAGAAATATACATTTATGAACAAAATATCTCCCGAGCGGTCATACAAACGAAAGTCACTAACACCGGCCCTTCTCTTTTTAGACAGGTGCTGCCGGTACTACAGAGGGTGCTTTGTCGCATTCCATTTTTATTTCAATTTTTAAAATATTTGTCTTAATCACTGAAACATAAGCAGAGGTGGTTAATGTGTTCCCCTCCTCCCCTGTCCCAGCGCCAATTGTGTTCCCGGAATAACCCCCGGTGGGTTTGTTATTTATATTTTTTTCTATCATACGTTTGAGAGAAAAGGGGAATAAATAACACGACGCCACCAGCAGTGATCCTTACTGGTAGAAGGCTTATACTACGGAAGGTAGCCCGGTATTCCGAAGGAGACACGGTTGATCCGTTTACCCCACGAACCATTACAACCCCGAGTCTCATTTGGTTTATGGGGGGTTGATCGCTTCACAGACCTTCGGCCAAGAAGGAAGTTGGGGCCTGGCTGTACTGCAGCCACCCCCCAACCATAGGAATCCAGAGTTGGCCTAGGCGGGGATCGTAGACTCATTCCCGCATAGTTAACACCCCCTGACCGCGATGAGGTCCTGGATCCAGTGTACCAGACAACGGCCGCAGAAGACCCCCCTTCTGAGACCTGTCTGGAGCCACAGGCACGACTCAGATCAGTGAGTAATAGTGGCCGCTGACTTGACACTTGTCCCCTGTGTGCAATGGGGACTGCAGGGGGGAATAATTCATATGATCAGTCATTTAGACAGCATTTGTGGGAGCTATTTTTACAATTATAAGATGCAGCCTCCCTGGGCAGGAGATGGATTAATTCAGACACATGTTTTGGTCCCCTTTGAATGCTGAGAAAGTTCGTCAGATTTTTTGCTTGATCTCATTGGTTAAATCCCTCCCTCATTACAAAATGCTTCGTCAATGTCACATTGAATGCACCACTTCGCGTGATCTCGTAGGATCACAGAAGTTTGTTGGTGAACACGAAGGCTCCCGGTCCAACCTAGGCTGGGTGAGTTGATTAAACTCTCAATCAATGTGGATTAAACTCTTGACTCGAATGACATTGATATTAAAGGGACGTGAAGAAAAAAACAAAACAAAAAACGGGATCCTTAGAAGAATGCTTTGAATTTAGAAACGTAAATCTCACCCTCATAGGTGATGAGGGAGGGATGTACAGATTTTGTATCACTTTATGTTGTTTTTAGGTTTGCTAAGGGCCTTTTTTCACTGGACCAAAAATATATGATGAAGCATTTGATTTTTGAATTGGTCTCCTTTATCTCATTTAATTCTCCAAATGGTATGCATGCTCTTGAATCGTGTTTCCGGTTCACGTTATCTTCGGATTAAATACATAGCAATACAAACCCTGAAGCGCAGCGTTAACTGCTGAAGTGATAAAATTTAATTGAAGTCTGTTTTCTGTAGATTTGTTTACACATACTGCTGTGATATAGATACACATTATCTGAAGGAAATTGATTTCTAATTTTGCTGATTTTATCTCAAATTTAGTCAGATTGATTTTCTAAGACACTATGGGTGGTCTGCAAGCACCCTGTACAACACAACCAATAACCTTGCACGGTGGAGAGAGTAGTTGTGAAGTTAGTCTGGAGTCTTTTCAAATGCGTAAATAGGTATCTAATGGTACTTTTGAGACCCAACATTGACAGGGTGTTTCCCTAAACACCGAACACAAATCAATGCAAAATAAAACTCACTTGACCAAAATATTAAACATATCCGGTTAAATAAAGCAACTTGTTTTATCCTCTCCGGAGTTGAAAATGTTGAAATATATTTTCCATGTACTCTACCTCTGATGATGTCCTTTAGAGAGGGTGAACTATAAAGTTAGCTCTATTCAACATCCCTGTTATAGTCAATTGAAAGATGTCACCTGATCTACTTAATATCCCAATTTAACTAACTTACCCCAAACTCAATACTTGAATATTTCAGTTCCTCATTTGTGATGAGTTTAATAGCTGTACCTCAGACCATCAGGTACTTGCATGCTCACAATTGAGGAAGATGTTGATAATATAGGCTAGATTGAATGCATGAGTTTATTTAAATGACCAATCTTTGATTGCTCCCCAAATTTGATATCTATGGCAAAACAAGCGTATCCCTTTTTGAATTCTAGTTTTAACATTGTTCATTGCTCGATAACTAGCCTTTCGGATTTAAAAAAAAATTAGTATGTCCATTGGTTATATTTAGTTGTGGCCAATTGGGCCAACATTTTTATGGCCAATTGTGCTACGCGAAGCCAAATGTTTGCCCAATATTTGAGGCTTTGAACTAACAGTTCAAAGAACTGTTAGATTATACTATAAGAGGCTCCAAAATTTGTTATAATTTTTGGGAATTTATTTTCTACCATCACCTGGTATGGCCATATGTTTTAAAGATTTTAGGTAGGTATTCATACAAGCAATGATTGGGTGGCCTATTAAACGTGTTTCTCTTTAAATTTAAAAAAAAACCTTGCGGGCAGTTTATTATTTTTTCTTTAAAATTACAAATCCAGTTGCCGCCAAGCAGTCTAAAAACTTTGCCATATCAAAAAAAAACTTTAGACTATCTTTCTACTATAGCCGCGGGATAGAATTCATTCAAGTCTACGAGCTCGTGTAATGACACTAATCCTTAGATTACCAAAGATTGCATGTTGAAAGGTTTTGATCTTGAATAGTCTCTGATGAATGCTCTCTCCAAAAATAAAAGTCTTTGTAAAGTATAAAACACTGGGGCTACACTGGTCTGGTACATTAGACCAATCCATAAAATAATGTCAGAAATGATAAAATGGTGACCGGTTTTGGTCCATTATTTCTTCTTTTGATAAATACTCTAGCTAAACCTATCTGAGTTTGGATCTGATTTCAGTCGAATCTACGAGATCAAAAGCGAAACTTTTTAACAGATTAGATTATTATCTAGCAAGCGTCTATGGCACGTTGTATTCACCAGTTCCCGATAGATCACTGAAGTTAAGCAACGCCCAGCGAGGTTGTGCCATATAGGTTCGCGCACTCGTGATGCTGTCTATTTTTCCTGCCCAACCCAGACTGGGTGAGCTCAATGTGGGTAGCTGGTTTGCAAATTTCTAGCGAATGGAGAGTGAAACCCCCGTCTTAAATGACCAATAGATGTTAAAGAGACGTCAAGCCAAATTAAAAAAATATATATATATTATTATCAAAGATTTCATGAAGACGCTAGGTCTTGAGTATTTGCTACCTCAGTAATAAGAGACTGATGTGTTTTCTTTCAATATCAAATTTGTATCGAATCAAAAAGTAAAGTTAGATATCTGTAGAGGATAGAGGAACCCCTGAAGTAATTCTAAAGAGAATTGAATATTGTAATTGAATAGAGGAATGAGAGAATTGAATATTGTTTCAGAATCAATCAAGCAGTAAGCAGTATGGTATCTGATAATCTTTTGGTTAATTTTGTTTTTAGTGGAGGCGTCTTATTGTGAACACTATGTTACTATCATCAGGAATAATGGTCACTGTACGCAGGTGCCTATTTGAGAATTTGATTTCTATTCCACCTACTAGTGTGGAATCTGAAAGAGTTTCCTCGGTTCTGTCACTTACCTAACCGGTTTTCTCTGTAATCTTTTTATTCCTTTGCAAATATCAGAAAATCTGCCACAGATTTAATACGAAATAAGACAAAGTGGATTAAATATTTTCTTGGTGGTTTTGGGTATGGCGTTAGAGGAATCCATTACCGGTCATTTTTTGCTATCTTTTACCGTTTACCGTTTGGGATGTAATATATGTAGCCGTATAGTCAGACATATTTGGATTGCAAAACTATGACCAGCCATTTCGTAAAAGATGGAAATTACCTAGCACCCAGAACATTTTTAAAGGCATTCAAGGTGTACAAGAACGCATGCTCTCTCTCTCAATCCAACAAAAGTGGTAATAAAATAATCCTAAGGTGAAACAGCTTGTATTAAAATATTAATGTTTAGGTCCACTCTGAATACAAATGATATAGTTCACAGTCAGTCCTCCGTTCTTCAAAGCAAAACTCTAAAGGCATTGTATATAAAACAAAATTAATATAGGGTGTGTGGGGGCAAAAAGCCGCACGGGGTAATAAGCCGCACGCTTGTATTCGAATCACTTGAACAGTTACACGTGAAATGAAACACCAGACTTGTTGAAACCTGATCTCTCGGCCACACGAGAAAATCTTAAGTTCTAAGATCAACATAGAGGGGTGGAGATGAGGTAAGTTTGTTTTTACGTAATCTGATATAATTTAATTTTTTTTTAAAAAAAATTTTTAAATGTTTACGTACAGTTTTTTTTTAAAAAATATAACGAAAATATTAGATCTATTTATTTAAATAAGTGCTATAATATGCTATTGTTATTTAATTTATCCCTTATATTTTTTAAAATTTTTAATAATAATTTGTAGCATATGGGGCAAAAAGCCGCAGTTCCGTGGGGGCAAAAAGCCGCAATATTATAAGTGCGGCTTTTTACCCCAAATTCACATTCTGCTTTCGTTTCCTTGAATTTTAATAAATAGGTACCAAATCAATTTGGTTATTTTCTGTTTGCAGGACATACCTATACAAGGAAAAAAATAACAGATCACTTAGCAATGAACTGCTCGAGAGAGAAAGAGCATTGTCACAACAAGGACTGTCCAACAGGGCCATTGCTGCAGAATTGGGTTTCAACGAATCCAGCATAAGAAGAGGTTTGAAGAAGCCATCATCCGGACTTCTAGGAAGTTATAGATCTGTGTTGAGCACCGAACAAGAGTTGGAGATTGCGGAGCAGTTTAAAGTATTGGATAAAAGGTTTTACGGATTGAGTCTACGGTCCCTTCGTCATCTTCTGTACCAATATGCCGAGGAAAATAAGATCAAACATCCCTTCAACAAAGAAAGTAAGCTGGCCGGTCGTGAAAAGAAGTAGGTAAGAAGAATATCGAGAAGGATGTAAGCATCCTCAGAAGAAGGCAGTTGTGAATGATGTAGATTTGAATGTTGATGTTTTAGTGAAGGGAAGTGATGATGATGAAAAAAAAGACAATTGACAAAGTAGATAAGAAGAAGATAGCTAAGAAAGATGTAGCATTTAAGAAGAAGACATTTGTGAATGATGTTGATTTTGATGTTTTAGAGAAGGGAAGTGATGATGATGAAAAAGAGACAAATGACAAAGTAGATAAGAAGGAGATAGCTAAGAAAGATGTAGCATTTAAGAAGAAGACATTTGTGAATGATGTTGATTTTGATGTTTTAGTAAAGGGAAGTGATGATGAAGAGGCTGAGTTGAATAAGAGTACGAATTTATACAATGTAGAGGAGATGTACAATTTGATTTCTTAAATAATATGATTTTTAAATTGTTAAATATCTTCTTTAAATTCTTAAAAATCTTTATAACCCGAACAATGTCAATAAATCTTATCCTGAAACTTTAAAACATCGTGAGTTACTTATTTTTTGTTCATTTTTTACTGTATGGGGTAATAAGCCGCAAATGACTTTTTCTATCTTTTACCTCTTATAGTCTACTTAACTAGATTTTTAGGTCCCCCAAAAAATAAATTTCATAGAAAAGAATATTGTCTACACACGTATGTTGGTTTTACGTTCATAAAAAGTACAAAAAAAATTACAAAAATCACAGAACTGAAAATGCGGCTTTTTGCCCCCACCCACCCTACAATCTTCAAAAGAACATTTTTTCAAGTTTTTTACGCGACAAGAATGACCGCCTACCGACTTCAATGTGACTTTTAACTTCAGTGACCCTTCACATTTCTCTGGTTTTATCCATTGAATGTATTATGGATATGTGCATAAATTTAATGTTGAACTAGTTACGGGATCAAAGCAAGCCATGGTTTTGCATACCCATTGCCTCTTATAATCAATACTAACATTTAGGTTTCACTATGTGTAATTCTGTTATTTAGGTTCCATGTAATAGCCGAGTACTAAGTTCTCCAGCATATTGTACTGGGAGTATTCACTTAGTTGATAACACCCAGTTGCAGTAAACACTCGGACTTTATCAAGGACTTTTCCCCCTTCCGTATTTGACCGCGTACTTAATGCATACACACTTGTATACAAGGTGTAACATAATTCGATATCAATCCGTTAACCACATATCCTTGAGACTAAATTAAGATGAATAAAGTCATGTCCGAAAATGTTTCCCATCCGAGCCTAAAATTCAGGAGAATAATGTGTTTTTTCCCAATAAGTTCGGTGTCACATACCTAACTTTTCACAAAACGTTAAATAAAAGTTACTTATAATAAATAAAACTTTTCTTCCAACTTCCAGGCTTGGAGAAATAGCTTGGAGAGATAGAAATTTCGGACATGGCTTCATAGATTGAAATCATTTCTAGTCTCGAGTATATGTGGTTAACAGATTGAGATCAAATCATGTTACACCATATATAGTACGTTCGAGGATGACCGTGCAGTTTACCTTACCCCGTCCCTTAACTATTAAAGGGTATGGAACATCAAGGGGAAAAAATATCCCCCCGTCTATTAGAAAACTCTTAGAATTAGACAGACTATAATTTCATGGAAAATTTGATGAAGATATTTCCCAGATAGTCCCATACCAATATGTAGTAAGTTTAAAATTAATCGCAACTAAGAAATTAATAAACCTAATATTGCAAATAACGGCGAGGTGTTGACTACGATGAAATGCAAATGTACATCACGTTCGTTCCGGGTTTGGAATTTGTTTCCTTATTCTGTCAAATATGTGGACCAAGTGACGCGTAGGACGCATTCTGCATAATATTTGTGTACAGTTATGCAAGATTTCACTTTTATGTAACATACCGAGTGGTGGCATTTTTGTAATATAAAAAACAATTTACCGAAGCTGTACCTCAGACCATCAGGTAAGTTAGTGTAACAAGTGGGTAAGATCCTCAGAAAGCAGGTTCACCAGAACGCAATTAAATTACCCACTTCAAAAATTTCAGAACTTTTTCGCAGCGTTCCTACTATTAGCTCTGCAGTGTGCCGCTAAAAGCGATATGTAGCATCCTGAATATGTAGCATGTAGCAGGTTAATTGAACCATTTTTACAGATTGTTGATATCTTACCTCGTTGGGAAGTTTTAAGCATTTTACTTCAATTGTGATCATCGGATTTAAAAGTTATTAAAGCGCGACAAATCCGCGCTTCAATATCAAGGTGATGAGCATAATTTTTTCTCGATATAAATGGCGTTGTTGATTATGGATACCTACCCCGAGGCTCCAAACTGAAATGGTTATGAAAAAGAATCAGGCGGACACATCCTAAACTTTCGGCAAGCGGCAGTGGTTTCTCCATCTTGACAATGCCCGTGAACACTTAGTTCTCAGCATTCGATAATTTTTGTCTAAAATGTCAACCACTGTGTTTCCCCACCCTTCCTTTTCGCTATGGCACTTTTTTTTTTCTAAAACTTAAAAATCTGCTGAAAGTAAATCTATTTGCCCCCATTGAAATTAAGAAGAATACGTTGCGGCAGTTAATATTGCAATTATTCATATTATGTGGAGGCCAATGCTATATTATTATATATATGAGTTGAATTCCTCTTCTGAAGACAATCCTCAAATACGATTATACAAAGTATTCTACTACGAAACCCCCACCTAGAATTGCATCAAAAAACTTCTATTGCAAAACAAGTGATATGAGAAGTCGACCACAGAAATGAAGAATCGTTTCGATAGTGACTTGACTTTTAATTAGTACAAATCGTACCAGAAACTATTGTGTTGTATGCATGCTTTTATTATAATTATAACCAAATTAGTGCTGCCCAAATTTATCCCTCCTCCTAAGATTTGAGAAAAGGTACACAAAATTTCAATAAAATCAGATATACGCACTTAAAGTTATCATGTTATACAGAACCGAAAGCAGGACAAAAAATGATTTCAAAACCTCTTTGCTATTTCAAAAAATTTGACATTTTTTTGTAATTCAAACTGGTCTGACAGTTTGAATAGTATTGGATCAAACGAAGTCCAGTGACTTCACTGATTAATATGCATGTAGCAGCTCCAGTCACTCGTCCGAATAGAAATTTCAATTGATAATGTTTGATATCGTACCAGAAACTATTGCAGTCATTATGTCATTCGGCTTTCTCTTGATATTCTATTTTTAAAAAAGATCCAAAACTTTATAACAACCAAATAATTTGATGGATTCCTACTCAGCTTTCACCTTAGGTGTTTCAATAACCATCGCATCATGTTTCCGATGGTAGCCAGATGTATGAAACTGCAGCTCTAAATATGTTCTTGTTTGCTGCTTAAGTCACCAATTCACATAGGCCCATGTGGTATTATTTTAAAAAGATTTAGCAGCCTTCGGCTATGGACTTTGCTCTTTAGTGATGGAATTATTTTAAAAATATTTGGCAGCCTACGGCTGCTGATGTTGCTCTTTAGTGATAGTATTAATATGAAAGAATTGGGTGGACTTCGGCTTTGGACTTCGGTTTTTAGAGAGTATTATTTTAAAAAGAGTTAGCAGCCTTCGGCTGTAGTTCGGCTGCAGTATTATTTTAAAAAATAAACCCATGTGTCACATTAGCAGAGTTTTTTTTTATAGAATTATACAAGACAATGACTGAGTAGGCTGGAAGCTAGAGTGACATTTTCAGGGGCAAAAATTACTACAAAATACCCAAAAATCTCAAATCTAATAAAAATCTCAAATCTAAATTTTATCAAAATCAGAAATATTTCATATTTTTTATTTTTGGGCCCTTTATCGGGGTTCCAAAACCAAAATTTTCACAATTAATCAAAAATTGTCAAATATAATATTTTGATTACTGTGCATACCAAATTTTATCAAAATTAGACAAATTTTTATGTATTTTCATTTGTCGGACCATGCCGGGGCCCGAAAAGCAAAATTTCGAAATTTCTGCAAAACAAAAATTGTCAAATACTTGGGTGACTGTGGATACTAAATTTGATCAAAATCTGAAAAATTTTATGTTTTTTCATTTTTGTTTTACCAAAAACAAAATTTCTACGAACTACCAAAAATTGTAAAATATAATAATTCTTCGATCACTGTGCATACCAAATTTTATAAAATCATACAAATTTTATGTATTTTCATTTGTGGGCTACAAAACACCAAAAATTGTCAAATATAATAATTGGGTGACTGTGTATGGGTCCCAAAACCAAAATTTTTACAAACAAAATACCAACAATTGTCCACTCCAATATCAATTTTTATCAAAATCAGAGGCCTCTGAACGGGCCTCTCGTGAAGTTACACCTCCACGGATTAATGTCTTTACGTAAAATATTGCTATCATTACCAGATTTCAATTTCATCAAAATTGGTTATATGGTTTGGATTTTACAAATTTGGCCCAAATGAGACGTTCTTGGTCCTGGGAACCTGGGNACCAAATGAGACGTTCTTGGGGACCCTGTGGGGGTGCACTCTGACTAAAAACTGGAAAACAGTGATTATAATAAGTTGAATAATACCTACAGGCTCCAGGCATTAATTGTTTTGAATTTTATGTGAATAAACGGGACCGTTTTCTTTTAAATGCGATAGTTAATTAGAGGAGCTTATTAGGCTCACTGGCGGGGCCCCTGATAAAGACGCACCAACATGGGTCATTTTTTTTTTTTTATAAAAAGATGCCATTTTGAATTTCATCAATTTTGGTTATGTGGTTTTGATTTAGTGCGGTTGCGACGTTCTTGGTCCTGAACCGAAGAGGAGGGACTCTGAATAAAAAGTTTAAAAAATTGATGAACTGGATCTTTATAAATAATTTACAATACTTTGAATGATCACTATCGGCTCTACCGTATGTATGTCAAATATCGGTTTTTTGGACTTCAAGGCTACAAATATTTCCAAACTTTGATCTTTATTTTGGGTTTTGGGTTCCCGTCAAAAAATCCAAAAAACTGCTTGTAGTGATAGATCACAATCTATGAAAGCTTTTTGTAGGTTAGTTCCTAAGAAATAAATGGTAATGGTTATTAATTTAATTCCCCATGTTAAAGTGTATCTCTTTTAGAGTAGCTGGTTTAAAGCTCATAAAAATTGGGGTGATATCGCCTGTTTTAGAGAAGTGAGCCGAATTTCAGTTTTAGTGCCCTTAAGGGCCCAAGACGAAGGGCTATATCCGACAAATGAATAACCTAAAAAAGCTTTCTGCGACAAAATTTGTGTTTCAAGCAAGAGAAACAACATTTGTCGATGATATTTTAAAGATTGACGGTTTTAAATTTAATTAAAATCAGGCTTGCCGTTTGTGTTCTAGAGGCTCATGCCAAAATGACCCCTTTTGATCCATAAATGCACCCCGGAGGTTAAGGTTTTTATTTGAATTATAGCCTCAAGGAATATTGGTGTCAAATTTCATCAAAATCGGACAAATAATAAAGACTGGTACCTAGAGGTGCGGACGGACGGGCACACATTTTTTCTAAACCAGTTTTTTGGAATGTAGTCGTCATAATTCGTCCAGAAGAGCAAAATATGCCATCGAATTTTTTCAACAACGCAACACTTTATTTTCCTATACTTCGTATATAGGAAGATAAAATAAAAATCCTATGGCTGCAATTGTGTAGGCATTCACAATGATTTCGAAGATTTCGCGGATTTTATTTTATTCGATTTTTGAATTCTACGTGGATACATTGAATCGTAAAACTTCAAAAAAATTTTTTGAGGTGATAATTTTTTTTAGCCGTTAAGATAATAAACCCATGTGTTACGTTGGCAGAGTTTTTTAATCGATTTTGCTTCAAGCATGTCTTTTTCTTTTCATCATATATGTACTAACTCAAAGCCAATACGCCAATTTATTACATGTAATTCTGACTTATGATAGCTCAAAGAAAAAAGCTATTCAATTATTTTCAAAAACCTTTCATGTAATAAATAAATGGTACGGAAAACCGTACTAGACTTTCTCTTCCTTAATAATTCCATCAGACTACCACCGAATGTAGATGTTGCTCTTCAAAAGTTTTAAGACTTTTAGTGATATTATTGTTATATTTCTATTTTCTGTTGATGTTGACCATTATTTTAAAAAGATTTTGCGGCCTTCGGCTGCAGACTTTGCTCT
>CM022875.1:22124659-22137072 GCA_012654025.1 Pachypsylla venusta
AAAAGCGGCAGAAGTCATGAAAGGCCTCACACAAAATGACCTCCACCACTGTTTCGATCAATGGAAAATTCGCCTGGAACGTTGTAGGGATAGAGGAGGGGAGTACATTGAAGGGGATAACTACTAAAGTTGGGTAAGTTAAACACACATCGTTTTATAGGAAGAGTCTACGAACTTAATAGCCACACCTCGTAAATTGGTTTGATTAAAATGAATGAGAGTAAAGAGTTGTTATAGAAGATTGAATCGATATAACATTCTCATGGATTATATTAGATTAATGATGAAACTGAAAAAAGTATATAGCCAGCGTCTAATGGTACATTAAATACACCAGTTCCCGTTATATCACTGAAGTTCGTCGACGACCAGAGAGAATGTAGCATGTAGGTGTCCACGTAGGTTCACACCCTCGTGATGCTGGCTATTTTTTCAGGCTCAACCCAAGGTGGGTCTGGTCAATGTGGGTAGCTGGTTTCAAGTTTCCAGCGAATGGAGGGTCAAAACCCCGTCTGGAGGTTTGCATACCAAATATTATAAATATCAGCCATTGCTAAGCGTCAAAAGATGGCCAACGAATGTTCACATTCCTTATTTTTATAGAAAGTATTGTAATAGGCTGAATTTTTCGATGTCGAGATTTCAATGCCAAATCACGATTTGAGGTCCCCAGAACCCAAATCTCGAGTTTCAGCCATTGCGTAATGCAATGGCTGAAACTTTCTCTTTTTTTATAGATAAGTAAATTCTTGTGATATTCACACCAGTATCTATAAATTATTGCTAATGAACAGAATACCTATTAATAAAAGCATAATCTTCAGCATGTGACAAAGGCCTCACTTTGTTGTTCACAAAGTGATGAAGACACAACTATTTAAAGCCTAGTCTGATATTGATGTAATTTGGTAACTATATCCACATTTATTATGATTTGCTTTCTTTTTGAACCATTTTAGTGTTGTTTTCGTACTCGACTACCTAATTATGTATTAAATTATAAAAATTAAAGTGGTGCACAAAAAAAAATTGTTTTTATTTTTTAAAGGTAGGTTCACACTTTTTTGGTTTTTGGTCCACATGAGGTTTTATAATGGTCACATTAACTAAGTGAGATATACAGTACACAGAACTAGCAGACTTTGTACATTGATACTAGGCATCAATTTTAATTAATGTGTGCTTAAATTTGGCGTCAAGTTGATTTGGGTTTTGTAGTGTTTCGCATTAAGTGAAATGATCAACCTGTATATCGTCACCCTAATTCAGAAGGGATCTAACTCAAAATTTTTAACCTTAATCCTCGAATCCTAAGTCTGCAACAATTACATTGATAGGCAAAACAATGAGTTGTCAATAATATACTTTTGGAAATGGACTTTTGTGCGGGGATTGTGCTGGTATTGACACGAACCGCATAATGCATAAAGTAATGTTAGGTAATAAAGCAACAAGCAAATGTCTTAAAAAGATCTACTTTGGTCCCCTCAAGATATTAGGAGGTCTGAAAACAGGACCTCACTGTCTAATCTATAATAATAATATGTAAATAAAAACAAAATCGGGTTTTCTGCGAACTCCCGAAAGAACATGTTCGTTTTTCCAAACATATTTGCACAAAGTATATGGCAGTCCGCGAACATCCTCCCTTACAATCCTCACATTGATTTTATTACACTCTATGCAAATCCTTAAATTCACCTAAGAACAATAAATTGGGCATTCGATATGACATGAATACCTGATACTAAATTTCAATTTAAAATTGGAAAAAGTGTGTAAATTAAAAAAATTACCTACCTCACTAGCACCAACCGAAGTCCCCCCGAAAAGTCAAATTGAAAGTCGTTAGTGTTTGAATATCTGATGCTGAAGTAAAATGAAGAGAATTGTTTAAAAATTACGTTCAGATTTGGAGAGTATTCCTGAAATCAGACTAATAATATACAAGTCTTAAAAATAGTTAACTTTTAAAAAGCCTAAAATATTGCAAAAGTCTCCCAGGAAATTTTATCAAATTATTTTAGAAACGAAATAAACTTTTAGCTTTGTGAATTCACTTACTGGTCCGTCATTCGGCTAACTCTTTATACAAAATGAATTTCCAGGCCAAAAGTTAAATCGGACCAGGAAACAGATTTCCGTTATTACTCGATAAAAGAATTCTAAAACTAAAAAAAACTTTAACAGTTCCCAGTTGACCAAAATCAAAAGAGATAAATCCGATAATGAATAATGAACTCGCTCTACTGTAGTAGATAGTAGTATGACAAACATGGACAGACAGACAATTTATTGTGCGAGATCCTGGAAAAGAGCCTGACGTGAAGATGTTGGCGTCCGAACGATTTCGTAGTTACGAGTCTCCAATTGATTCTTCCTATTTGGCACGTGGAACAAACTATCAATGCCCTCCAACTTAGAAATAACATGCGCGAATTATAAAAACGTTGGAGATAGATTGTCAACGATGTCTGTTTATCTGTCTGTCCGTTTGTCAACCGTCTCTATCACAGAAACAATAAGTCGCAGTCAGTTAAATTTTTTAACAATACAAAATCACTGAAACCATCTCAATCTATACTTATAAAACGCAAAGCTTAGTTCGTATACTGACTGACTGATAATCAATGTAGCTCCACGATGGCTTAACCTATAGACTTGAAACTTCCAAGCCACGGATCCCTTTTAGTATGAAGATGAGGAAAAAAATCGAAAGTTCAAGTGGAAGCAAGTTGCCTTGAAATCATATCCTTGAATAAAATATTGAATTTTCTAAATACGAGCGGTGCTCACTCTGGGGGGTCGGTACCACAAAAATCTAAAATTGAGAAGCTTTAATTTCCCGATCTCGAAATTGTTGTTGAATTTCGTAACCGTAGCGAAGCACGTGAAAACAGCTAGTTTTATTTATAAATATAGTCTGCTTTGGTTGAGGATTGATTGGGGATATTCAGTGCATTATTTTCATTTTTTATAACAGCTGTAGAAGACACATATGTAGTAATATCTAGTATCTACGATAGGTATAATCTCACCTTCTGTTTTGCTGCAATCAAAAACAGCTATTCAAGTATCCACACATGGCTGATTGTACCCTGAAACAACAAACAACGCGTACGATACCCGATAACACTTTAAATAATAAACATACCCAACGCCCAACGTTACCTAACCTCAGTGATCTACGAAAGTTGGTATATTGAACATATTAAGGCAAAGTTATTGCAATCATTTTACTCACCAAAGTATTTGAAATTCTTAAAAAATGAAGTACCTACCTACACTAAATAGCTTCACTTTTACGAATCTAATATAGCTAGTAATTTACTTAAACTGAAAACAGTCACGATCAGGTGTTTGCATGGTTAATTATTAGCTGGCAAGTAGGTGCATTACTAATGATTAAAACTGTAGCATGTTACTAAGCTAATCTAGAATTCTCGTCCGACAAGTAGATTCATTACTAATGGTTAAAACTGTAACATGTTACTACGCTAATCTAGAATTCTCGTCCGACAATTAGATTCATTACTAATGGTTAAAACTGTAACATGTTACTGCGCTAAACTAGAATTCTCGTCCGAGAAGTAGATTCATTACTAATGGTTAAAACTGTAACATGTTACTGCGCCAATCTAGAATTCTATTCAGACAAGTAGATTCATTACTAATGGTTAAAACTGTAATATGTTACTGCGCTAATCTAGAAGTCTATTCAGGCAAGTAGATTCATTGCTAATGGTTAAAACTGTAACATGTTACTACGCTAATCTAGAATTCTCGTCCGACAAGTAGATTCATTACTAATGATTAAAACTGTAACATGTTACTGCGCTAATCTAGAATTCTATTCAGGCAAGTAGATTCATTACTAATGGATAAAACTGTAACATATTACTGCGCTAATCTAGAATTCTATTCAATCAAGTAGATTCATTACTAATTGTTAAAACTGTAACATGTTACTACGCTAATCTAGAATTCTCGTCCGACAAGTAGATTCGTTACTAATGGTTAAAACTGTAACATGTTACTACGATAATCTGGAATTCTAGACTTTTTGTAGCAGGTTATGTGTAACTACGTACAAAATATCAATTAGCATTAGGCATTACAGGCCTGACGACAAGGGGGGACAAACAGGATGTTCTTGAAACCAGCCTATGGTTTGGCAGGGGGGGGGGGGNGTTTTGGGGGGGGGGGGTCATTCCCATAAATTTTTCTCTACTCCTAACTGTTCTGGCCAAATAATTCTTGACAAATACACATACATAATTGACCAGTGAAAAAAAAACTTCTTCTATTAAACAATTGCATTGTACAATGTACATATATTGTATCCTAAGTAGTTTTGCCTTTCAATTTAATCTAAAAGAACGCATCAATAGAGTTATAGTAACTGTACTATTCGCATTACTTATCAAAGTATGAATCTATATACAATTTATATATACTTGGAAATTAAGATTCAAGGTCGACATTTTAAAAAAAAATCAAGGAAGGGGCTAAAGTTTAATTTTGTTACACCCTATATAACGGTGTTTATTTTAAGCTTTGATGTAAAAGTTCCCTTAATTTGACCAAAAAAATTTCTCAACTACATAAACCATCAAAAGAGTACATTTTTATGTTCATCAATGTTAGAGGACAAAATCAAATTTTTTTTTCTTTCTGTAAGTTGAAAATTGGCCGTTTTAAGAAAGGCTATTTTTGAAGTAAGGTGGTTATTTAGGACAAACAGTGATAGCTAACCTAAAATTGGAAACCTTTTAGCGGAAAAAGAAAAATATTAAAAGAAAAATGCAATTACCTACATAAGAATTAACTTGCATCTAAAACTGGTGTTATTTTCTATGTAATTACATTGAAATTTTCCCATTCCTCTTACTCCGCTGTGAAAGAATACAAAGATGAATGTTTCTATTTTTCCACTAAATGGTTTCCTTATTTAAGTTAGTTATCACTACTTGTCCTAAATAACCACGTTTCTTCAGACTTTCTACCCGAAAATTGCCGTTTTTAAACGGTCTATTTTTAACTTCCAGGAGAAAAATGAGATTTGACTTTGTCCTCTTTCGACAATGATGAACATAAAAATCTGGAGTGAACATCACACGATTTTCCTTATCTATAAAAAAAGAAGAAAGTATTGTAATGGGCTGAAATTTTCAATGCCAAAACACGTTGTGAAGTTCCTTGAGCGGAAATACAATTATATATTACACTTCTTGATATATTACACTTCAAGTTGTATTTTTCACTTGCCGTTATTTCAAGTTCTAGTTCTTTCCATTCCGGCTTTAGGCGGAAACGCCAAAAATCAGCCTTCAACCGCTAATTAGCGGCCAACAATATACAAAATTTCATCCTAAATTGTATTCTTCAATTTCTTGTACGAAATTGATATGAATAGGCACCAAATTTCAAGTTCTAGCTATTTACATTCTGGTTTTAGTCGGAACGGCCAAAAAGTGGACTTTAACCGCTGATTAGCGGCCAACAATATATCACTACAGATATGAATGACACCAAGTTTAAAGTTCTAGCTATCACCGTTCTTATTTTAAGCAGGATATGTGAAAACCGCTAAAAAGTGGCATAAAACCGCCAACAGTATATTCCGTTCATGGCATAAAACTGACATACATACCAAATTTCAAGTCTCTAGCACTTGCCGTTCTTGAGATATCTTGGTCACGGACAGACAGACACACACACAAACGACCAATGGCTGAAACTCGAGATTTGGGCTCTGGGGACCCTAAACTCGACATGAAAATTTCAGCCCATTACAATTCAGGTAGATGAGATACCTTTTGTGGAACACAATAAGGGAAGGTTTACATCAAATTTTAATGTAAACACCGTTATACAGGTCAGAAAAAAATTGACCCCCCCTGATTTTTTTTTTCTTATTTAATTTGTACTTTTATTTGAACAAAAAATATTTGTTCCATTCTACTTAAATTTCTTGAGAAATCGACACTTTTTGTCAATAAAAGTTACTTCCGAGGGTGAAACCTGGATCTCAACTTAACCATTCGATTGGCCATGGCACTTTTCCTATCCCTAAAGTTTTTCAAAATTCAAAAATTCCAAGCCGTTCAAAATTTAGGAGGGTGACCAGTCATTCTGGGACAGCTGTATATAAAAGAGAAATAGTTGTATGTATTGTTGTGTCTAATACGGTTATTTTTCCGGAATTCTATACGTTTATTTATAATGAGAGGACCTCCCAAACCATAGGCTACTTTTGCGAGTTACGGTCCAATATCTCAAATATTGTCGCGACAATATATCATCTAAAGGAGAGAAAGTTTTAGGTGGCCCTTTAATCCTTAATTTAAGACATACTTTAAAAAAGTATGACCAGCTATTCCAGGGTTACAAAATCGAATTCGGGATCGGCAAAAGAAAATTTAGAATACACTAATTGTTTAGCTAAAACATTAAGAGATATCGAGAAATTGATAGAAGTGGACCCATCAAAATCATATTAGGCTGAGACCCCAGAACAATAATCATAATTCAATCAGATTCGTCCAACCGTTTTTTAGTTACGGACGATTTTCCGATTTTTGTATGAGTATCACTAAATCTTTAGCCCAACACAGTAAGAGACATCGAAAAATATATGGCATTAAACGAAAAAAAATTATATACTGAATATCCAGAAATATTATAAGAAAATATCGAGCCGTTTACGGCCGATTTGCGATTTTTGTATAGAATTTAGAAACTATTAATTATGTATACTGTGACCCCAGAAAAATTATCAGAATTGAAAACTGTCCAATCGTTCTTGAGCTAACCCTTTAAAATTCTACCATTTCGAGTCTTTTGGATGATAGAAAGAATAAAACAAAATTATGGTTTGAACGTTTTTTTTCTAATATTAAACTAGTGGCAACTATCTAAAAACAGCCTGTTTACACAGTAAACATGCTATTCGACATATATTCTGGTGTGTACCATGATTAAATGTGCTAAAAAAATAATGGAATATGAAATAAATTATTGCTCTGCCACACATTGTACGTATCCTAGCATCTAATCTAGGTTCATAATTGTAACAATGTTTTGTAAACACCATCGTGTCGAGTTTATGACTGAATTTAATTTCGGCGATGACGTCTGTTACATTCAAATTCCGTAGCAGTTCAATAGGCTCTAGGAATTAGAAGATCATGTGCAGATACTCAGATTACTCAGTACCGCACTGTGGATCAAATAATGATTACAACACCAATTTTCTTTATACGTCTGTCCGTTTGTCTATCTGTTAGTTCCACGATAATTCTCGAATGCCTCCGATTGATAAAAATTAGTATAGACATTCATTGCATTCATAGAATTCCCTGATTAGTTTTGCGCCCTAGTTGGACAACCGGGGCCGCATAGTGGTCTTTTCAAGGTGTGCGGTGTACATCAGTTCACAGAACTTCTAGTGTAGAAGTCAATAAATTACCATACGTCATGACAAATAACCAAATGTTTACTCATTTAAACTCCTTCAATGAAAAATAGTTGATATTCGGAACACGTTTGAATCTATATTATAAAAACCTACCAGGCTTTTTAAGGTATGTTAATTTAATAAGAGCTCATTTAGAACGAGAAAGAGGCATTGTTACCTCGAGCGATTGGCCGCCCGAGTACTAAAAGCGTTAAATGTTGTTTGACTGATTAGTGATTTGACATACCTAAATGTCGATAACAAACCCTATTGCTGATCCTATAATGTGTGTCCATTGACGGGATTCAATCGCGGCACGTCAAGCCAACTCTCGATTCGTAACGAGGACGGTGGACCAGATTTTTGTGGATTTTCTACAGATTGCAATTATTTGGCATTTGATTAAACAAAACGAAAAGCTGACTTTAAGTTGCATGGTAAAGTTGGAAGATGCATCTTAGCAGTGTTCAGAAAATGAAAATCACTGTGACGTTGCGGTGAACACTTAAATATTTTGGAACGCCCAGAAAAGTGTAGATTCCATATCAATACTTCTATCAAATGCAAATTGTGGTTGCACAATGTTCTCTTTAACATTTATTGTTCATTCAAGACGGATCCAGCTACCCAAATTGACCTCAACCAGCTATAACGAGAGCGCGAACGTACGTGGTCATACAATTTGTAAAACCCCGTTTGATTTTGGTTAACTTCAATAACGGGAACTGATGTATTCAACGTGCCATAGACGCTGGCTAAAAAAATATCCTTGAATACTCGTACTATGTTGTTTCATGACTATTTCAAATATTCGTGATACCCACCAGTCATCATCAATTAATTGAAAGTTTAAAATAGTAATGAAAGATCTGTTCGAGGTAATCCAAGAGTGCAATCATTATAATTAGCAAATTATTATTGGTAAATTGAAATTGAATTATTTTGTAAAAAAAAAAACAATAAAAAAAAACTTATTTTTTTTTTTATTATTACTTCAAAAATTACAACAAATGTTATAATAAAATACCGAGCAACAACACTGGGAAGGCCATTCTGTGTTTTGGTTCCGATTTTGTAATCAATTAATTGAAAGTTTAAAATAGTAATGAAAGATCTGTTCTAGGTAATCCAAGAGTGCAATCATTATAATTAGCAAATTATTATTGGTAAATTGAAATTGAATTATTTTGTAAAAAAAAAAAACAATAAAAAAAACTTATGTTTTTTTTATTATTATTTCAAAAATTACAACAAATGTTATAACAAAATACCGAGCAACAACACTGGGAAGGCCATTCTGTGTTTTGGTTCCGATTTTGGGGGATTAAATCTGTTTAAGGAGTTTTGTGATTGGAAGGAATTTGAGTACTTTATTTGTTTCTTCAGGGGAGTCCCCTAATATTGTTGCTAGATTTACAGAACTTGATTTAAAGATTGTTTTTCTTCGGTTTGGTTGGTGAAATTTGGACAATCTACTAGTATATGGGAACAGACAGAGGGCCACCACAAGAGCATAAGTTTGTTATTTTTACTGTTCATCTAGAATGTATGTGACTAAAAGTGACGCCAAAATCAACCAAAGTCCAATCAAATTTTATTAAAATTTGTTAAGATGTTTTTGATTCCAATTTTTTAAAAAACATGAAGTACCTACATTTTCAAATAATCTCAAGGGGATTTAATTTTTCCTGTCCTTTCCGAAAACGGAAATAATAATGAAGCAATATTAAATTATTGTGACATGAACTTTATAATCATCTACCTACTCGTAATTCTCAAACTCAAATTTGTAAAAATACTTACTGCTTTCTTCCGGGGCGAAAAGAAATTTTCCCCGAACTTTGGTCTAATCTTCTTTAGGTATCATTCCCATGCGAAATAAAGGAAAGTAATTTCAGTAAAAAAAGAAAGAAAGGAAAAACAACTATAAAAAGAAGCACAGTAAGTGGAAAATTATTTCCATTCTTAGAACTAACGTAATTAAAATATATATATATATAT
Source organism: Pachypsylla venusta (assembly GCA_012654025.1). Taxonomy (NCBI): domain Eukaryota; kingdom Metazoa; phylum Arthropoda; class Insecta; order Hemiptera; family Aphalaridae; genus Pachypsylla; species Pachypsylla venusta. The sequence goes on from CM022875.1 coordinate 22,134,120, forward strand.
ATATATATATATATTCACGTACGAAGAACTTTTTCTGAGAAGTGCAATGGTGATAAAAACAAAACTAGTGAAAACCAATAGAATAAAAAAACTTAGGTATTACATGGCGGTCATTTCAAAACAATCGTGCATGTAAAAACAATACTGATAATGAAACAAATCTACAGTAAAAACAAATCTACAGTAAAACAGTAAAAAGAAATAACTGAATCGAAGAGAGGAACTGGCAAACTAGAGATTGAAGCATAAGTAGGAATAAACTAAGCAAACAATTTTATTAAAATCAGTGGACAACATTGAACTCAGGATCGAATTCAAAAAGGTGAACTGTGTAAGGATATTAAAGAGAGATTAGATAGGGTTATAGATTAACATTTCAAATGGACGAAAATGAAAAGGAACAAAATAGTAAATGCGGGTCACTCACTAATTACTTCTTTCCTTCATGTTCAACAACTCAGAAACACATTCGCCCCTCACCAGGAAGATATTGATTGCTTGTATAGGAATGAAACTAACTAAATCAGTCTAGGGATGGTATTCAGCTTGAAAGTAATTATGGGTCGTGAGATTTTGCACAATATTTCAGATACCATTTAAATACACTGAAAATTTCACATGTCGCCGCGACAATAACAAAGTCAAATAGAGACTAACTAATAAATAAAACACTCCCTTCTTCCTTCACTATGAAAACAACATTTTTTCACCTACCATACCAAATATCACGGCCTAAACCTATGCGTGCTTAGGAAGTAAAAAAAATCAGACTAGGATTTCAAGCGTTATCGTGGTAGGAACAAACAGACAAACAAATTATTCGCGCGGTCAGAAATCAAAAACTTTCCCCAAAACTCGAATATTGCACATCACTAGTCATGACCAAATTCCATTCTTCCAGTTTATCAAGCCAATGCTATATGCATCTAGTACCTCAAAGTGTTCCCAGGACTTGGCTCTATGTAAAACAACACATCAATGCCTATGAAGGCAAATAGGTATGTTCAAAGTTGAGAGCGTTCAGTTTTTATTAATATCTGGCAAAGTAACTTTTGTTAGAAATCTTTCATTCATTTGATCATAAACTTTGAGAATATTGTCCAGCAGACACTACTTGTTGACATTGGCAGTGTGGGTAGTGGGCTAGGTCGAGTGCGTTCAAGTTGAATTCTAGTGGATATGAGTAGTGGATAACATGGATTATGAGTCAGAGAATCAGTCAGTCACCATATAGGCTTGGGTTTTATAAGTATAGATGAGTTACTTAATGACTTATTGAATTGGTAGAAGGTTGTAATCAACATAGACAACAAGACTATGAGAGTTATCATTATTTTAATTTAATATAGACTCGTGGTTATTCGAGGTAGTTGGTACAGAGATAAGGAAGATCTTTATAAACCTGGAAACGCGAGAGGACAGAAGTAACTCAGAGCTCAAATACACTTCAAGTGACACTCAGAGTAGCTTTTGGGAAGCACACAATATTTACAAATCGACGCCTGTCGTTTCGCTGAAAGCAACAATAGCTAACCAAATGCAACCAAATTAACAACGATTCTCGACTTAATTACCCATTTGTTCCATTATTTAAACCTTTCTATTTATTTTTCTCCCTGAAATTTAAAAGCATGCAGAAATTGAAAATAAAATTGTCCTCATTACACTCGCAAAATGCGTTTCAGACATCAATACTGGCCTTGCACGCATAGTATATTATAGAAGATATATTAGTACCTATGCGAGGTTCCTTACTTAAAATGAGATTTTTGAGTTTGCGAGCCTTGTACGTATTCAGATTATTTTAAGCATTCTTATTTTATCAGTTTACGTACATACATTTGCGTATGTTACATGGAAAATGATAGAAATAATGCAGCCTAAAAAACGGACGTAGTGAGGTCAGAGTTATCAGGTACAAAGATAAGAAGAAACAACAGGAGGGATTAAACAAATATGTTTTCTATGAATACGAGAAATGCAGATAAACATTGAGACAAAAAACTGCTGCTTTAAAATACAACAATGTATTTTAAAGCTGTGAGATTAAAATACATTGTTGGACAAAATCAGTGGACACTTGTGTGTCCACACTCATTTGTAACCTATATAATCCCATTATTGTAAAGTACAACGAGATTAGATTGTTTAAGATCGAAGAATTTTTAAGGACAAAGGAATTTTAAAAATTAAAAAAAAAATCTGGTGTGAACATCACACGACTTTCCTTATCTATAAAAAAAAGAAGAAAGTATTGTAATGGGCTGACATTTTCGATGTCGAGTTTTCAATGCCAAAACACGTTTTAAAATCCTCAGAAATCATATTTTTCAATTTCTTATATGAAATTGATATGAATTGGCACTAAATTTCAAGTTATTCTGGTTTTAGGCATAAGCGCCAAAAAGCAACCTTATACCGCTAATTAGCGACCAACAATATATTACACTTCAACCTAAGTTTTATTTTTCAATTTCTTGTATGAAATTGATATGAATATGCACCAAGTTTAAAGTTCTAGCCTATTTGCGTTCTTATTTTAAGCAGGATATGCGAAAACCGCTAAAAAGCGGCATGAAACCGCCAACGTTATATTCGGTTTCCACCAAAAGCTTATTTTGCCGTTCATGGCAAAATACTGACATACATACCAAATTTCAAGTCTCTGGCACTTGCCGTTCTTGAGATATCTTTTTCACAGAAAGACGGACAGACAGACACACACACACACGGACCAATGGCTGAAACTCGAGATTTGGGCTGTGGGGACCCCAAAACATGGTTTGGCATTGAAGACTCGACATCGAAAATTTCAGCCTATTACAATACTTTCCTTTTTACTTTCTCTTCCATAGAAGATAAAGTATTGTATTCGTGCAGAAATTTTAGACATATTTTGTCTCAAAAGATCGTTTGACGGGAAGCCAAAGGCCAAAATAAAGATCAAATATAT
>CM022875.1:22159515-22178968 GCA_012654025.1 Pachypsylla venusta
AATGGGTCCAAAGTATGCAAAGCACATTTACTTACTGATTCGGTATCTCTTGTATTCCGAATGGGTCCAAAGTATGCAAAGCACATTTACTTACTGATTCGGTATCTCTTGTATTCCGAATGGGTCCAAAGTATGCAAAGCACATTTACTTACTGATTCGGTATCTCTTGTATTCTGAATGGGTCCAAAGTATGCAAAGCACATTTACTTACTGATTCGGTATCTCTTGTATTCTGAATGGGGCCAGAGTATCGAAATCCCCATCTGTGTCCGCATGTAATAATGAAGCAGGATATGAAAGTGATGCCACTGAGAGGTTTCAAATCAAAATTTTTGACACTGGTGCGTCTTCTGGTTATACTTCCTACTGCTCTTCTTACTGAAAAGCACATCATGAGGTCGACGGTTCTACTCTCTAAAAAATAAAATGATTTTTTTAAAAAAAACAACAACTATCCATTACAAGACTAGCCGATTCGCACGTTACCTAAAATACATGTTTTTGTGGAGGAAAAAGTGTCATATTATTGAGAGAAGAAAACCCCATTAAATACAATTTCGTAGGTATAAATATTAGCAGTATTTTGTATCTTAAATAATTTCAATACCCATCAGTTGTTATAGGAAAGGATTTTGTAAACATTGAACCCGTTCCACAGTTCTGCCTAAATTGTTTTCCACAAATAATGATGCATTGAAAAAATACATTAATACATTTTATTTATCCACAAAGTACAAAGGCTTAACGAAGATGTTAGTAGAGTTAACCTGGATTTTTTTGATTTTGGAGCGAATTTGTGAAGGAACTTACCGACTATAAAAATATAATTTATCCTATCGTTTCTCTGCAGATAACAAGAACTACTCTGTTGCCGAAACTCGAAATGGTAACAACAAGTGGTGTCCCAGAGGGTGATCTGACTCGAACTGGTGTATTCAATTTGTCTAAAGTCGTTCGATCTACATTAGGCAATAGGGACTATAAGACCTCATCAATAAGAAGATATCTTACCAACATTCCATTTCCATTCTTTTTCAGTGTTGTAGAACATAAAATCGTAAATTGTGCTGATGACTGTAAAGAGGACCAGTAAGATGATAAGGGTACTGTAACAAGAAGAAATAAATGGGAGAGAACCATTGCATCACTGCATCAGTTGACTCATTTGTACAGCAATGAGAAATAACTCACTTTTGGAATTTTTTATGTCAATAATCGAAATTTTGAATCAATGAACTCAAGTTGCAATGAAAACAGTTAAACAGATACATAGATGAGTACGGATAAACTTACTGTAGAGCGAGGGAAAAACTGAAATAAAGCAAAGAGCCAAGAAAAAGAATCACGGAGCTGATACTACATGCATTTTTCTGTCTTCTGTACGATCATAAAATTTAAAATAGGTGCATACTTTAATTTCTTGCAACGTCCATTAGAAAATCTTATAATCTAGAGACCTATATAAATCAGAAATCTGTATGAAACTATGAATCCATGTATGAGGTAGGGTGGTCTGTTACAATATCACAGCCCAAACGGTAGCAGATAAGTCACGGTCCGATATCTTAAATTTTGTCACGAGAACAAATCAACTCAAACGAAGAAAGTTCAAGGTGGCAGTATAGTCCCCAATTAAGTTGGCGAAATTTTGCCGGCCATTTGAGAGTAATGATTTCGAAACCGGGATGGGGCAAAATATTATTTAGAAAATAGTAACCACCCAGAACGGCCATACCTCTAATGCCCCTGGCGAAACATATAAATCTTGTTTTTTTAAAAGGCTGCAATATACTGCTTGGACACAAACCCATACTCCTCTCCCACCCCAATGCCCATTGTCCTTGAAAAAATAGCAACATAAGAATCGTAGCAAAGCACGGGCCAAACAGCTAGCAGTATGATATAACAAGCTTAGATATTTAAGAGTAACATTTTTTAAAAAAAACCGGCGTTTTACAAAGGCCCAGACATTTTCACTGCACCTCCAGGTCTGTAACTTAAAATGCAATCACCTGACGAATTTTTCTTCAAAGGTTTTTTGTTCGTTTCTGTAAGTAAATCGGTTTCACCGTGATGAATTATCCAACGTTTCACAGATGGCGGATAATAAAACAATCCTTCACTCACCAGAATATGATGTCCGACAAAAGATATCGGTCATACAATCTTTCTTTTTGGGAACACAGTTTTGGGTCAATAGATACTGATATTTTAGTGTAATTTATGCTAGCTAAGTATTCTCTGTAAGACTGGGTCAAATCCTCTGGAGAACATGATGCAGGAACGCATACGGCCATCTTTACCACATCCATTCTTATTTTCCACGGTGAACCTCGGTACTGAAATGGGGCAAAATATTATATATTACCAGAAAAATTATGAATAATTATTTGATTTCGCGCATTAGATCAGGATTTAATAGGTTAGATACACCAGTTCTCGCAGTGCGAGTCCGGCTGGGAGCCTTTCCTAGGTCACTAAGTATTGTTAAAGTGTGATGAATAATTATTTCGGTTTTTAGGGCATTAGATCAAGCTGATCAAGTCAGCTGAAAATTTGTCACGTTGGATACACCAGTACCCGTGGTTCGTATTCGAATAATGGGAGCCTCTCAAGTACACTTCTTATCGTTGGATTTATCGGGGTGCACTCATTCTCGTGAAGACAATTAAGTAAATTTTGTTAATTACAGTGAAAAGGCAAGGAAACTAGTAAAAAGAGGGCACCAGAGCTGCTTTTGAAAAATCAAGAGTCGTATTAGGTCACCCCAAAGTAATTCTGTAGTTTAGGAATGAATTCTGGAATCTGTAATGCACCAAGGAGGTTACGGCGAAAGCACATCTCTGATTACTGAGTGCGAAAAATAGAAGAATTGGAAAAACTTAGTATATAATTTTACTGTCGGAAGTCGGAAGGAGCTAATGTTTCGAAACGCGGTTTAAATGTAATATGCGAGAACTGTAATAACGAGCCGCTTAGACGTTCATGTATGCCATTCATTTAAAAAATGATGGAAAATGAGCGTCTAAACACAGAAATGACGGCATGTACAGTTCAACTTGTCAAAGATTTTTACTTCATGCCTGGTTAAAGAACGAAACTGAGACGTGCAGATGCCAAAACTGTACGTTTGGACGCATGCTAAATTTGATTAAAAGGATTCATGCCAAACATGCACGTCTAACGGCCCTTTTAAGCAAGAAGTTATGTTTAAATTAGAAAATTTCCTCTGTGCAACTTATTAATTTCGCAATCCTTAATTTTATTTGCTATTCCGTTGCATGACAGGCAATGCATATTTTACTGAATACTTACATAAATTTTGTCCCAAACAGAAGAGTTTGGATCATAGTCAATGGTATATGGATCAACAGTGTCATGACCGGGAGGAACTTTTAGTGTTACATCAACCAAACAATACTGAGCCTCTATAGGTGTTTGTATACTGAGACATTCATCAAAATCTCCCAATTGGTACCTACTGCCTGTAGTAACTCCCACAGGAGCTTTGGCTGATGCGTCCCACACTAAAACATACAAAATATAATACAAAGGATTTGGAAAAAGTCTGAATATTATACAGGGTGACTCAATGAGAATGCAAGATTTGAATTTTTTGAATACATAGAACATCAGATGCTGAAGCTATTGATATAGGTCTGAATATTATATAGGGTGACTCAATGAGAATGCAAGATTTGAATTTTTTGAATACATAGAACATCAGATGATGAAGCTATTGATATAGGTCTGAATATTATATAGGGTGACTCAATGAGAATGCAACATTTGTATTTTTTGAATACATAGAACATCAGATGATGAATCTATTGATATAGGTCTGAATATTATTGATATTATACTATATAAAAAATATAAATATAAAAAGACCTATATAAAAAAATATAGGTCTGAATATTAAACAGGGTGACTCAATGAGATTGCAACATTTGAATTTTCATAATTAGAACATCATATTATGAAGCTATTGATATAGGTCTGAATATTATACAGGGTGACTCAATGAGAATGCAAGATTTGAATTTTCATAATTAGAACATCGTATTATGAAGCTATTGATATTCATAAATATTGTACAAATACACAACTCATACACATAATTACAATTGGACGCCACAGCTCTGTTGGAATATGCGTTCTTTTTTGTCAAATATTTCAATGAAAATCTGGTGTGAACATCACACGACTTTCCTCATCTATTTTAAAAAAAAATTCCATGCCAAATCATTTTTGTAATAAATACCGATTAAAATTGGCAAAAAGCTGCGACTGGTATATTCGACTCACATAAAAAGTTTCTTAGTGGGTTCTATGTATAAAAGACACCAAATTTGAAGCTCTAGTTCTTGTCGTTTTCATTTTATGCTGGATTCGGGGAAACCGCTAAAAAGAGGTAAAAAACCGCAAGATTATTTTTGCGACGGGGTTGTGGCAACCAAAGTAGTTAAATTATTATCCTCCGACAATGTGTTCCATCAGTTCGAGCTTCATAAATCCTTCTGTTTCCGGGTATAATTAACCTTCTCTGATATAGATTGGACAACTTTACTGTCGATAATTGAGTCGTGTAAAGTGTGTGATATTTTCCATGCAGAACGTTTGCCATCCATGTAGGTACTTGTCCATTTTTATTATTAGTAGTAGTAGCCAGATGTATGAGACTGCAACTATAAGTTATTTTTTGCTTTCAAAGTCTTAATCATCATATATCTAGTCTTGAAGGCTGATAATTGACATGAACTACACAGTAATGAAAATTACTGTAATATAATTACATTAGTAATATAAACATAATAATATAGTAGAGTTGCTTTTCGTATTATTTTATACCATCAGCTCAGTTTGACTCCGCAAGGTGAGGATGTCAACCTAAATTAACTTCTCACAATCTAGCGTATGCTTTATTTTTCACTTTGGAATTTCAAAACATAGCTGAAATGAATTTATTATTTTTGGTGAATGATTCTTACAGGTAGGTACTTAAAAGTTTATGTCTTGATGATATGAATCTTTCTGAACCATTTAATGTTTAAGTTTGTGTTACCGACAGTTTCTTTATTTGATTTTCTCATCATAAACTAAAAATGTTTAACATTATTCGACTGGATGATTATTAAGGCGATTTCATAATCGAATTCGACGTTTCTATATTCTATTAATTTCATATTTTAAGCAAACAAAAGTGTCCTAGAAAGGGAATATCATCACAGAGGTTCTAATTGAATTGACCGTGACGTCAAAATAAATTCAAATCTCCAGAAAGTTATCCTTGTACAAGCGTTAAATGGTCAATGACACTTTGCTAATGACGCATTCTCAAGAGAATATCCGTCATTCTGACCAATGACACAGCGTGATTCATAATACGACAGGTCGTAAAGGGTGTTGAAACACCCCCAATTTTGTCTCATAGAATCTGATAGTCGCGTAAACAAATAAAAATATATGATTTGATAACCCAACACCTGTTACAAGTACCACAAACATCAACGTTTTTGAACATTTTTTCCCCGATTGTGTCATCGTTTTACCTGCTTAAAAGGAGAACGGTAAGAGCTTGAAATTGAAATGTGTGCTGTTCATATCAATTACATGTATTGTATTGAATGCGCAAAGACATATTTTGTTGAAATATGACCTACGGTTCTGGACTTAGAACCGACATATTGGACAAAGGTTCCTCCATGTAACAATGGTTAATACTTTTGATAATTTAGGAAAAAATGTAGAAAACTTTTTTTAAAAAAAATATAGTTAATTTCTTCAATTATCAGAAACCTAAAATAACAGTAACGTAGATACCTAGCAATACAAAGGGTGCTGGTTCGAGTCATCTAAATGCATGGATTTTTTAGAGGATTTTGTTTAATCAAAGTGAATCGAAACATTATTGCTTGCTATAGTCAAGTAAGGACACTTGTCTCTTGAAGTCAAGATTGGAAGTTCGATTCCAACTAGAGGTGGATTTTCCTCAAAAGGTAAAATTAATTCTCAGATCGAGTGTTTTTTTTTTTTTTTTTTTTTTTTTTTTTTNTTTTTCCATCCCAAATCATTTCCTCTCTTTGGTTTCTGGACGCTAATAAATAATTACAATGTTTTATAGATCCCTCTTTCAAATTTTGATCCCCCCCCCACTCCGCTAGTGGCATACCCGCATACCTAAGTGATAAATGATTCTGCGCCTAGACTGCTAACTATTGATGACACGTGAAGTTGTAGATCTTTGGTATTGCAAAAGATAATTATCAAACTTATCAAAATTAGTTACCATACCTATTATCTTTTGTAATACCAAAGAAAAACACACCACAAAATAAAGAAAAGCGTAATAATTTAATTAAAATTTTGTCTGTTATTGTCACATGCAAGGAAGAAAACAACTCGATACTATAACGGAGGTGATGTGATTTCAGTGTCCATAGGTCATCAAATTGAACCTAATTTTACCTATCTTTGCTGTAGCGGTTGCTACATCATCTTGCTAGTTACATGCACATCGCGGTAGCACGCTAGCAAACAATTATTTTCAACTTCACGTGTCATCAACAGTCAGCAGTCTTCAAAGCGCAGAGCTATTGATTAGTTAGGTATGTCATTAGCGGATTGAGGGGGGGGGTTACAATTTGATAGAGGGAGCTAGAACATTGTAATTATTTATTAGCGTCCAGAAACCGAAGAGAGGAGAAGATATCGGATTAAAAAAAAACACTCGATCTGAGAATTAATTCCACCTTTTGAGCAAAATCTACCTCGGGTGGGAATCGAACTTCCAATCTTGACTTCAAGAGACAAGTTTCCTTACTTGACTGGCAAGTAAGACTGTTTCGATTCACTTTGATTAAACAAGATTTCATCAAACGAAAAACAGAAGATGTAAATATATCCCCGAACCCACGCACTTTTTATTACCTAACTGTTATTTTAGGCAACATAGTTTATGATAATTGAGGAAATTACAATTTCAAAAAAGTAGGTTTCTACATACATTTTTTCCCAAATTATCAAAACGTATTAACCAAATCCTAAGTATTAATCCACTATATCGATTCTAAGTCCAGAACCGATTTCCGTGTTAGTAATTTCATCCTCGTTAAAAATTACATCAAAAATCAATATCATTTCTATTTTGAGATATACTGGGAGGATATGCCAACTATAAGTCGAGATTTACATGTAAAATCCTATGGGACAACTAGAACTAGCATTTTACGTTTCCCCTTAGAAAAAACTAACCAGGCGTAAAGTCGGTATTACTTTAACAGAATTCAGAAGAACGTGCAATAACAAATTAAAGTGCGACATACACAGCAGCAACAATAAACTTGGCCCCAATAATAGATATCACTACTTTCATAGGTGGAATTTTTTGGAAGAGTGGGTGGAAATTGGCCTTTTTTCAATGATAATTTATTACCTTTTTTTGGTAATAATTACGGGGTTTTCCCCCATTTTTATATCAAAATTTAACAATTTCTATCTGTACTTTCCTTAGCCTATGCTATAAAAAGGAAAATATAGTAATAGGTTGAGATTTTCGATATCGATTCTTTAATGCCAAAACACGTATTGTGGTCCACAGAGCATTAAATGTCGAGTTTTAGCCATTGGTCCGTGTACGTCTGTCACCTTGATGCCAAGGACGGACCACGAAACTTTTGATTGAATTCAATTCTACGCTTGGTGTTTTTTTGCAACGATTTTCACGAATCCTCCTTAAGAAAGGACGGTAAGATTTATTTTATGCGTGAAATGTGAAACGACACTTTCGACTGAAATTGAATGTACTAATGTAATTTTTTGCCACATTTCAGGGGCTTTCATGAATCCTACATCGGCAAGAATAGATATTGAAATTTCATGCTTAATGGCCACCCTCGACAAAAAACATCCACGAATTCTGGTTACAATCGGAAACGATAATGCCATCTTTGATTGATTGAACAGTTCAAAAACATTCCATTTTTTTCCCACCACTCACTCCACTCATTTTGGGAGTCGTATTCAGTTGTCATGGAACACGGAAGACAAGACACCGAATGGTATGTACGAGTATAACAAATAACAAAGCCATTAGCATGACTTGCGGTAATGTCTTCGACAGTTTTCGAATAGTTACAATTGATTTAATATTTACCTTCCTACTTCAAGTTGGAAAACAATATTTTCTAAAATAATAATGTGACTTTTATTTGGATTGGTGAGCCGATGTTTGTTTTGAATAGTTAATGAAAAATTGAAGTGGAACACCATACGAGTATATTATAATAATATGATTGTTGAATTCTCTATGATGAAAGAAAAGTGGCAAACAGATTCAAAATTTGTTGAACAAAGTTTGATAGGTCGTGTTCATGTTAAATATGAAGGATAAGAGGGTACAAACTATAAATCTGAACTTGTGTCCATATCTGCTACAATAAAATGGCCGCATCACTCTCTATTGAAATATGGTTACTTCAACAAAGACTAATCAGTAAATACCAAGTACCCATTAAGTAGGTATTTCCCTCTAGCTTAGAGTAGTGGTGACTTCTTGACAAGAGAGCTCATGAGAATCGCGAACTTGTTTTTTATATTTAATCCGTTACATAAATATATGATTCTATGTCGTTTTTCATACTTGAAATAGAAATCTATACAAGTAGCTTTGTAAACTGTAGATCTCACTCAGTTAAAATGGTAAACATAGTCCCCGGGTTAGCTAATCAGCAACTTTAATGAAACATAACACATTTTTCCATATCAAGTTTCATCAATGTCGGAAAAGGCGGTCGAGAGTAAAATTATCGGGAAACAAACAAAAGAACATCTAGGGAAACATCGTGGTAAATATAGATCTCACTTCGTTAGATGTGTATGCTCAGAATAACAATTGTTTCTATTGCTAGATTCTGTTTCAAGGTATTCTTCTTTACAATACATCGGTTTTATCTTATTTTTTTCCTTAAGATTTACGAGAACCTTTGGCCCCAAATCAACAACTATTATAGTTTGCTTCATCGTGGAAAGGACTATAAACGGGTTATTAAGTGCAGGTATAGGATATTAAACAGCTCGTCCTCACACAAGACAAGTTTCGCACGAGTAACCGTAGTTATGTAACTAATCATTTACCTAATTGAATGAGGATAAAAAATGAGAATTTAACTGAATTTTAATAATATCCACCAAATTTTAAAAAGGCTTTATAAATTTTTAAAATGGTTTAGTACTAAATGATTTGAGTGAGAAACTCGATACTATATAATATTGGAAGATCTCAAAAAGTTGTAGGAACGCAGGAAAAAGTAAATTGAACTCATTAAAGATTATGTTGGAAAATGAAACAAATTTTTTCTCAGGACTTGTTAAAATACTTTACGTAAAAACAGAAATTTAACAGTAATAAATTTCATTAAGAGCAAGAATGCAGAGGCGGATATAGAAATATATTTAAGGGGGGGGGGATCAAGTTGGAAAGGTAAAGTTTAAATTAAATACTAGTAATTGAACCATTAGAGAACAAGTAATATCAGTTACAAGCATAAATTTATCTTCTCAATGTTCCAACTTACTCATTGTGTAAAACATTAAAAAATACGTTCAGTCTGCTATACGGCTGATATCTAGCAACGAAATAAAAAATTCGCACGGAAAAATATTAGACTTGTTCTTAGTAAATTTTAAAAAACGTCAAAGAGACTCTAAAAAATAAAAAAAATAAACTGGTGGCTCTTAAAATAGACAAAGGGGAACCACTGGTTAGGGAAGATGGTCGTCACCCGTCGCTAGCGATAGATATTTTATGGCACAAAGATGAAAACAAAATACCAAAATTAAAAAAATCACAGAAAAATGAAGACGTATCTGATTGTTCGCGAAGGAAACTGCACAATGGAAAATTGTGTAGAACGAAATCGGCTGGTGTCGGATCTTTTCCTAAAAAATATTTTCAATTTCAATAAAGGTAACTTAAACGAACTGTATAATGAACTAAAATATATGGAGTGGGAAAATGTGCTGGGAAATACAGATCCTTCTGTTGCAATTCATGTACATTACAAGTCATTGTATAATTCAATTCAAAAAACATGTTCGAATTTACAAACAGAGTAAAAGCAGAGCCAGAAAATTATCCTTCTGGTGGAGATGATACCGGACAATTGTATCAAAACAAAGAAAAAATTAGGAAAATAAAACATCTCTCATTAGAAAATAGCATAAAATACAATGAACTGAGAGAGAGAGATCGAAAAGAGGAATAGCTAGTAATTATCTAGAATATCTGAGGAAGGCTAAAAATAAAATAAAAACTGATAGCTCGCACTTTTGGGATTTTCTGAAACATAAAAAGAGAAACTTGCGAAAACAGACATTTGAGTATATTATCAGATTCCCAAAATATAGCTGATGCATTTGCAAACCACTTTAAATCAGCATACAGTAAAGAAAAATCTAATTATAAATGTAATTTTGACACGACAGAAATATTGGCATTGGATAAAAATGCCAATATTTGCATTGCTATAAATGCATTGCCTCAAAATAAGTCACCCGGTATATACCACCCGGTATGTTGAAGAAATGTGATTCATCATTTGTAATATTACTGAAACATATTTTTAATTTGTGTATCAAATGTTCAGTGTTTCCTAATTTATTAAAATGCACATTGGTGACGCCTATACCAAAGAAAGGCAATAAAAATGAAATTTCAAACTCTAGGCCTATATCAAAATTAAATAGTTTTTCAAAAATATTTGAACTTTGTCTACACCAAAAGCTAGCACCCAACATCACGCAGAATGCATCTATTAACCAACATGGGTTCCTTTCAGCCAGGTCAACTGTATCGAATTTGGGTGAATTTCAAAATTATTATCCTAGGTTCACATGACCGCGCGGTATCATATGAATAAATCGATACAAGTTTGTAGAACTAAGCGATAGAAAGAGGCGATCGTCAAGTAGAAATTATATACACGGACATATTATATAAAGCGTTCGACCAATGTCACTTTACTAAAGAAGCTGTACGAATTGGCTTGTCTAAACCGCTTGTATTGTTTTTTACTTCATATCTAAATCAAAGGAAACATCGAGTACAATATGAAAAATGTCTATCTACACCTTTTATCCTGAATCCTCAAGGCAGTAACCTCAGTGGCATAAATTTCGTTGTTATGATTAATGGCATTTGGTCAGTAATACAATATTCTCAGTAAACTTTTTGCTTATGATTTTAAATTGTATTTATCAGCCATGTCAACGACTGCCAAAAAGTACATCACGATCTGAGTGCCTGTGAAGCGTGGTTGATTGATAATGAAATGAAGTTCCATCCTGACAAATGCGAAGTAATGACGATCACAAACAAAACAAATAAAATCCACTTTGAATATGAAATAAATAATTTGAAAATACCAACAATTAAACAAAAATAAGATCTAGGTGTGATACTCCAAAAAAACATGAAATTCGATCAGCACATGGATGACGTCATCAGTAAATCGTATTATCAATCCCTGGGTCTGCTACATAGAAGACTCAAGTACTTCCAAAATCTAAACATTTATAATCCTGTATACTTCTTTCGTCAGATGCAAGCACGATTATGCTGCTATAATATGGTCGCCCGGCACAAAAGAAAACATCAAAAAACTCGATAAAGTACAAACGAAATTTGTAAGACAGCTTTTTTACAAAGAGAACGGGTTCTACCCCACTTACCCCGAACCCCCATGTCGCATATGTCCATGTGTGGCAATGTCCATCTAAATCACACTAGAGAATAGAAGAAAGATGATATATTAAGCAATATACTCAATGCTCCCAATTTGGTGAACATATTGAATTTTATACAAACTCCTGGATAATAAAAGCACTGTCACTATCTAATTTTTATAGTTCCGAGCTGGATCTGAGTGATGGGATTGAAACATATAAAGCCAATTTGCGTGAATCTTTTTTTTCCCTTGGCCTCGCAACCTGTACTGTAGATTCTAATCATTAATATTATTTATCTATGTAATGTCACATTGTAATAGTCATAAGACGTAATGTGATGTATTAATATAATAATAATGTAAAGATTAAACTGAAGCATGTCCAACCAGATGCAACGGTTCTAGCCTAAAATTCTGGGGGAGGGCTTGAGTTTTTTCCTGTGCCTGAACAAAATATAAATCATATTATTCCATTGTATCTAATGTAAGAAGTATAAATCATATTATTCCATTGTATCTAATGTAAGAAGTATAAATCATATTATTCCATTGTATCTAATGTAAGAAGACCCGAAAAAATCTGTGGGCTTAAGCCTCCAAAGCCGCTCTCCCTAAAACCCATCTATGACCAGATGTACCAGTAGGTGTAAGGTTGTACACGAGTTTTTGGAAAGCTTTATTGAATATTTACGCAGATCTGTATTTACGCAGATCTGATGAAATTGAAATTAGTGTGCGACTAACTAAACCCTATTGATATAGGCGGAATTCATTCCTTTGCCCAGAAAGTCTCCTGAGGTCAGAATAGGATTTTCCTCTAGATTTTGCTATTTCCGTTATTGTTTATTGTATCCTCATAAGTTTGTCTTGGTCATTCTCTGCCCCTTTTACCTTCTGGTTTACATTCTAATATTTGTTTGGGGATTCTTGTTTCTGGCATCCTTTTAACATGTCCAAACCATCTCAATTGTTGGTTTTCAATTTCTTTCAATAGTTCTTTCTGTCCTGTATCTTCTCTAATTTTCGTGTTTCTTATCTTATCTGTGCGTGTTTTTCCTATTGATCTTCATAAGTATTTAATTTCTGCTGTTTGAATGGTTTGTTTTTCTTTTGATGTGAAAACCTATTGATGACAAAACCACTAAATCTCCACATTGCATATCTCTCTGAACACCACTGACTTAGATAATGCTAACACAAATGAAAGTTTTCCATTAATCTCTTAATATGACAAAGAATAATCAATAATAGTCAATATTTTTACCATCAGTGTAATGATGTCAGCATCCATGTGGTTGCGTGCATCCGTCATGCATTTAATATTTAAGTGGAATTTTCTTTGCACTTAAAATAATGTGAATCTTTCATAAGATATGCACTTGCTTCGGATTCGCTTCCAATACATCTTAACGAATCTACCAATAATTAATATATCTAGCAATAATTAACATGCAAGGAAAGGTAATCAAAACTGTTCGATTAAATGAAAAAGTCCATATCCCCCCAAAATTCTCAAGCTCTTATAATTTAAAATACCGGGATAAATAAATATGGCAAAAAAAAAAAAAATCACGGAGTACTTTGTCCTTCACATTTTAGACACATTTAGTGAGAAAGTGGTAATTATAAATTATTTGTCGGTACTTAAGGAGGAAGCAATGAAACTGGTTATACTATTATCGATTGGGCAGAAAAGCACTATTTTTGTTGGTACTTATAGAGGAAACAATGAAACTGGTTGTGCTATTATCGATTGGGTAGAAAAACACTTTTCTTGTCGGTACTTAAAGAGGAAGCAATGAAACTGGTTGTACTATTGTCGATTGGGTAGAGAAACACTATTTTTGTCGGTACTTAAAGAGGAAGCAATGAAACTGGTTGTACTATTGTCGATTGGGTAGAGAAACACTATTTTTGTTGGTACTTAAAGAGGAAGCAATAAAACTGGTTGTACTATTATCGATTGGGTAGATAAACATCATTTTTGTCGGTACTTAAAGATGAAGCAATGAAACTGGTTGTACTATTATCGATTGGGTAGAGAAACACTATTTTTGTCGGTACTTAAAGAGGAAGCAATGAAACTGGTTGTACTATTATCGATTGGATAGAGTAACACAATTTTTGACACAAAATGTTTCGAAAAATTGTTTTTGTAGTTATTAATTGTATCTTTTGTCATTTTTCAATTTTTAATTGTAAAATTTACTTGTAAAACCCTCATCTTAAAGCTAGGATTACCCTTATTAGCTTAGGATAGGAACCATTGTAAAATATTTTATTGATCTTAAATAAATGAAAAAAAAAAAAAAAAATACTCGATTATGGGCAGTACAAAGGGACCCATTTACAAGGTGACCCAGATAATGCAACCAAATATACACCAATACTTATAAAAAGCAAAGCCCAGTTGGTATACTGACTGACGTACTGACTGACTGATAATCAACGGAGCTCCACGATGGCTAAACGTAGAGACTTGAAACTTAGCACACACTATTTTTGAATTTTCTAAATAAGAGCCGTATTCACTCAGGGGGTCGGTTCCACCAAAAATCTAAAATTGAGATGTTGAATTTTGTAACCGTAGCGAAGCACGGGAAAGCAGCTAGTTATATACAAGTCTGACAAATCAAAAAGGAATTCCCATGCTGAATAAGAAGATAAAAATGTTTTTTATATTTGCTTCATTCTGGTGAATACATTCCCCAAACCCTTTATTTATTTTGGACATGGTTTGCAAAAACTATCCAACCGTTTTCGAGTTACTGCCGATTTTCCTTTTTTTTATAGGGAAAATCATGGAATACCATTAACACGGGAACGGCCATGCCTGCTAGTTATTAATAAATTGAGGAAATAGGCAAGTACATGAAGCAGTTACATGATGTATTTCGTTAGAAATGTCATTAGTGCTTCATGCTATTTTTATGAAATCGTTTTCATAATCAATTAGACTCGGAGAAATAATTCTGGTTCTGGTGTTCATAAGTTCTACGATACCCTGTATATGCTAAGTATTTATTATTCCAGATGATATTCAAACGTTTCCTCAATAGTTCGAAACCTGAATCACGTATTTCATGTGTTAGAGCCATTTTCTATCCACTCACTTTTATCCATCATAACGCAACATTCTAGAGGCTAATAGATTTTTATTTTTCTGTAGTTCGTGAAATATAGGTTTCTGGTGAAATTCTGATCTTAAGAGTGTTGCAGTTCCTATTTTAATCATTTTATCGGAATCATCTTAATTTAGTTAAATTTTAAATAAATAATATTAATACATATAAAGCAAAGAAAATGGAATCTATGGAATTACACAAGAACACTGAGTTTTTTGATCTGAAAAATTGCGTTAAATCACTGAAGAACATTTTATCCAGAGATGAATTTTCACTCTGTAAGCGATGGTTGAATAAATTAAGATACTATCCTGATCTTGAAACAAAAAAAGCATATATCCAAAGAATGCATTCAGAAATTCAAAATGGATATTTGTGTCCTCCATTTTCCACAGATCCTCCGATAGGAAATCTAGAAGATCTCCCTTCTCCACATTTGCACAACTCAGTAAGATGTTTTTCGACCGAATTTGATTCTGATTCAGTCAGTTCTATTGAAAAAAGCGTTGACATAAACACTGATTTGGAAACAATATCCGAAAATAGTCTTGAAAGTAAGAAAATTTTTGCAAGACGTTCAAGAAGTGAACCTCGATTAGTTGTAAGTAAAAATAGATCTAATTTTACTTTAAGTAAAAAATCTGTTCAAATAAATGAAACCTGTAAAATAGGCGACGAGAATCAGAATAATAGCTGCGAGGAAATACATAATGCTTGCGAGTATGAACGAAGCGTACTGAATCAGATTCCAGAAGAAAATCTTTACAATTACCAATTTCTACAAGATGACAATAATTGTAAAGAGGAAAACGAAAGTGCATTAATTAATAATTACATGCAAAATGACAATCAAATTCAAGAAGAGATTCAGAAATTAGTCCATAAGGAAAATCCAGTGCGGACACGTAAAACACCTAAAAAGGGGAAAGACAATAATTTTAAATGTATACATAAAGAAAAAATATCTCCTGATACAACTTTAAAATCAAGAGGAAATGAATTTACTTCCGAGAAAACAAATGAGGAAAATAATAAAGTAACTGGCAGTACGAAAATTCTTCCAGGAAAAGGAGGAAGAGTTCCAACGTCAAATTTGAATACACTGACGAAAGATCAATCAGATATAGAAGAAAATATGTCAAAAGCACAATTTGATTCTAATTTTAATACATCTACAAAAGAGATTTCTTCAAGCAAAAAGGAAAGAGTTTCAAGAGAACAAACTAAATCAAATTTCATTACGCTAAGAGAAACATCTCATTTAATGACCACAGAGGATAAAGTAAATATTTCACATTCAGAAGATAAAGATATTGGAACTCGGAAAGAACCTCTTGAATTATATGAAGAGCAAGAAGTCAATCAAAATGAGTATAATTATCGGAAAGAAGAAATAGAAAAATCCTTCCTCAAGAAAGAAACTAAAAAAGACAACGCGCCAGTAAACCATATGATTAAGACAGAAGATAAGAAAAAAAGCGATGGTAAAGAATTTTCCTTGGATGAAGTTTTTAGGAATCATAAATTTAAAGAAAATTTAAAGAATGATAACATTAGTCAAAATGCTAAGAAGAAAACACAAGGAGAAACATCATCAATGAATTCACAGCATGCATCCGATCAATTAGAAATAAGTGAAAAAATTGACATGGATGATAAGCTCAAAGCACGTACATTTGAAAATTACGAAGACCTTGAATTTAAAGTAAAAATTTTAACAATTGAAAATAACAACCTAATCACGTTAAATGGAAAATATGAAAATGAGATTCAAAATTTATGTGAAAACATAATGATATTAAATTTGAAAATTAACCAAATGGAAAATCAGCACACGTATCACTGTTACGTCAATAAGGACGAAGTTGGTAAAGAATCATGTGGTGAAAAATATGATGAATATGCAGAACTCATTTTAGACAAAAACACAAAATGGTATTCAGAGAAGATAAAGGACATAAGCAGTAAGTATTGATGGTGAAGTGAAGGACCAAGAACTGAGTGTGAAAACTTAGTATCAACCAACTACTGTTTTCCAGTAACAATTAATGTTGACTGATGATTGTTGAAAGTATTTCCTGTAAAATCGAACGTAACTTCATTTTTAGTTAAAGTTCAGTTAAATAAATATATCATACCTACTGCAATGCCTGGTTCTTGCAGATCGATTATAATCTTTTGGACTATTAAACAAACTATGCGCTACACTAGCGTCTTATGATTTTTGAAAACTTTCTCGCTTTTTCAGTGAAACTTAGTGAACTTTTGGAAAAATCTAATTTACAAAATGAAAAACTCGATTCATTCTACACTAAATTTAATTTGATCAGAAATGATTACGAATTGGAACGTAAAGAGATCATGTTGAAATTTAAGTCTATCGATAGTTTACATCAGAACATTCTGACGGAACTCATTAAACGACAGATAAGTGAAGCCAATGAGTTCCAGGCTCTTGTGGGTCATTACAGAGAACAGTTCAATAAGAAGAATGCAGAGATCGTTAGGTTGAGAGCGGAATTGTGTGATGAATGTTTACAGAAAAAAAGGAAATGGGAGGAAGATGATGTTCCACCTGTGGAAGTTGCTCATGGAGAGAATAGAGGTATGTGAAACATAATAAAAATAAAAAGTCTAAAAGCTCGAAATACGCTAAGAGAGTAGTGACTTATAGAGTAGTGGCTGGAGATGACCTTCAAATTTGGGATTTTCAAGAAAAAAATAAACTACCTACTACTCCGTTCCTCTTGTATGGTAAAAACTAATATAGTATTTTTCTGGTTAAGTCAATTTTACTCTTCTGCTGAGATAAATGAAGGTATTTTCTATAAAACATTAATCTGGTCTTTAAAAATTGAATTCTAAAGAATCTTTGAATCGACCATTTCTAATAGTAATGTCTAATATTGTTTAGGTACACCACTAGCTGATAATCTAAAAGACAATCAAGGTGCTAACTGTAAATTGGATAAAATCACCAGCGAACTAGTATACTATTATGAAATGAAAATTAAAAAAATCATGAATGAAAAATATTTAGAAAATAAAATGTTCAATGCTTTGGTAAGAGCACAAAAAGAAGAAATTGAAGCATACATGACATCACAGAAACACGAGGAATTGAGACGACTCGTTGAAGATCTTGAGGACAAATATGGAACGATTGTTGACAACGCTATCAGACAAGCAAATGCTCAACAAGAGGAAGATAGAAAGAAAATAGTTGAGCTTGAAATTAAACTGTCTCAGTTAAGTACAAAGAAATGATGTATTGTAATTTCAATGAAATTATACAAATGTTAATATTATGGAAGGATTTCATTTATAATTTATCACCAATTAGGTGCTACTTATTATTTATCATTGAATTCGATGATAACCAGAATATATCTTTGAAACTGTAATTCCTACACATCACGCGTGATGTTTACAGAACGAGAGTCTGTATCAGAGACTAGCATCATTAAAGCATGATTCTACATACAGAAGTACATAATATGTACCATGCGATGCTTGATCTGCGTTGTTTACACGTGTTTTCAGTTTTTCAGCCTTACAAAATGAAGTTATACGGAGAATTGTAACTAGCTAATTATATCTATTGCACAACTGTGCAACTATAATGCATTATGCAACTGGACACAGTAATCTTTGACTTTACCGAAATTTACCTCTTTATATTTTTGTTTACATATCAGAATTAATAGCACCACAGCGAGATATGTCAAAACAAAATTCCCTGCAATAGGACACATGAGTACTGACAGGTAGCAGTATTGTAGAGTTTTCTGGACAAGAGATAGGGTGTGCCGTATCTGAGAGATTTTGTTATTTGGAGCAAACTGGCTGTAAGTTCTTCCCAGTCTTTTTGAAACTGAGATATCAAGTGAATAGAACATTTAGTCGATGGTGATGATAGTCTTTGGTTGGAGAAGGTAAAATATGAGCTGTATTGGAACGTAGACCAATGCGTAGTGAAGAAATCTGACTCCTAATGACGACTATGATAAAATGTGAACTTTGAAAGTGGTGAGTGAAATTATTTTTTACCGTAACCATGCTAATGTATAATAAAGAAATTGCCAAGACTTCTTTTTCAAAAACTTGTTTATTTGCAAAAAACATTAGAAACCACTAAACCGGTTGAATGGTTACAGATTTAGATATCTGATCCTTTATCCCTATCTGATTATTGTTGAATTGTTGATGTCCTCAAGACATACTGGCATATCTCGTGTAACACTATTATGGTGCCAAACTTACTGCTAAACTGTTTTTTTTTTTTNTTTTTTTTTTTTTTTTTTTTTTTTTTTTTTTTTTTTTTTTTTTTTTTTTTGTGGAAAGGCCAACCCCAGCAGATCTAGATTTAATGCCCAACAACTCAGTAAGTTTAGAATAATGATAAATACAATTCTTTTTAATAAAAGAAATAGTCATTTGGGGACATCTAAAATATACCTAGGTACTCATTTTTGGAGTAACCGCTCGTTGCGAGAACTGTCAGAAAATTCTTGGGGGCGTTGCTTTTTGGTTTTATTTAAATGTCGGAAAAATATTTTTTTACTTTCTCTTCCATAGAAGATAAAGTATTGTATTCGTGC
>CM022875.1:22179068-22192422 GCA_012654025.1 Pachypsylla venusta
TATTTTTTACAATAATATCTATCTTTTCTAGAAGGAGAGTAAATAAATTATTAGCAAAGGTTTAGGGGATGAATCTTTAGAACGTATTACTATAGTGACTACTAATATAATACAAAGAGTTTTAGGTTATAGGTATATAGATGGTAGAGCCGCTATTGGAATTACTTAACCCAGCATTGTATTTGGAAACCATCTGCTTGAGACATCATCAGTGCATAAGCAAAGAGGCCAGTGGTGCGAGGTCAGATTTGTAGATTAAAAATGTATCATAGTTCATACATGACAACATTCCCTAATAACACAGATGATCCTGTAGCACGGCTTGGTAACTAGCAATAAAAAACTCTTAATGGCATCTGTTTTAGATAAAATTAGCAGGACCAAGGGCATGTTTATCCCAAAGATTTCAGCTATTATTATTTATTTCTAGGAACGGTTGAAATTTACTATTTCCTGAAAATTTTCAATGCCAGTGTGAAGATATGAAGGATACATTTAATACAAAACAAACACGCAAACTTTAACTTTCTACAATATTATACATTTGATTATGCCTCTACTAATAGGGAACAAGTTTTAGCTGTAGATAGGTCCTGTATGGAGCTTTACGGCTGTAATTCCCTAAGTAGCAATTGTTTTCTGCAATTGCATTAGGTATACTTTTGCCTGAATGACACTTTCAGTAATGAATGGCAACTGGAAGTACGCGAGTATTGTGTATTCCATACAGGAAAATCTGCGAGGCAAATATGTATTTTGTGTATACACCGATGGGAGGACGAGGAAACAGTCTTCACGTAAACTTTGATTGCAGAGATCTACTTAAAATTGGGGCTTTGGTACCATTGGGTTACTGATGAGCATAGAACCAACCTTGCCATCATTGCACAAAAAAACGTGAGATTGGAAATATGTAGGATAGCAAGCATTGGAACAATATCTGCTTGAACGAGATTTTCCTTTCCTTGAAACGTCTGTTTGTCTGGTTAGATTTACGATTCAATTTTTAACGCCTTGTCAAAATTTCATGAAACTGGAGGTGGACATTTATTATAGTAATTGCTGATTCTCCTTTTAGGCCGAAAACGAAAATTAACAGCGATAAAAAAAGATCTACAAACAGTGCTTCGAATACCTCAAAGGAAAATACGAAGAAAATTAATTGGTAATAAGGTAAATACTATTAGGGGCTGTTGTTTTCGCTTTCAAATTAAGCACACAGTCTAGAACTTTGTACGACACAGTAACTGAGTAGGAAATAGGGAATTGTGTTGCCTACATCGACGTCAGTGATTCCTCATAATTGATGGTGTAATGTGAATTATTGTTCACAACACTTGTAAAATAATCAAAGAATTATTCTTAATAGTTTTAATTCCTATTCATTTGAAAAAATGAATAAATGATTGGGAAGATCAGTTAGTCTCATCCCATCTGGTATTGAATGATAAATGACTCTCTATCTCTCTGAAACCAATCATTAATTAACACTAAATTCAGTGATACTTACAACAGTGAATTGACAGACAATAGAATAAATCCACAATATTTCTCTGGAAATAATCGAGCTTTGCACGAATGAATTCGCAGATAATATATTAATCAAGATTAATAAGTTACTATCTGTTTACCCGTGCTACAGCCTCTAAGGCTTGGCGCCTTGGAGGCATGGCCGTTCCCGTGCTAAAAGTATTCTATGATTTATAAACATGGGTCTAATATTTAGGCGATGATTTATGAAGAAAATATCAAATGAGCATACAGAGAAATGAAAATTATATGCAATTATACGCAAATGATGAAAATAATTAACATTGGTTTCCAACTCATCATTTGGCGGGTTTCTGACGGTTTCTGTTTGAAAACATTAAACGAGCCTGCATGTCGGATCTTGGAGATAATCCTAGACATGACATGAGATGAAAATTGACTTCATACGTAATACAACAGAGTCTCATGCGGGACATTATTATCGAGGAAAAATATAATTGCCGGTTGTAAATTTAAATTTATATACCCAACACAATTTGAGAACTTCCTCACTGTTCACTTAGATCAATTCCACTTCCACAGGGTGAGTCCGAACTAATCCCCACTTAACACAAATTCACAACACCATAGAATGGGTCGGATCTCGAACCTATGTGCATAAACCCAACCTTGCCAATCCTCGTAGGATATTGCTTAAATTCAGTGATCTTACAGTAACTGTTGTATTCAATGTGCCAGCTAGGATGGCCGAAACTTATACTAGGTATATATTATTTCGGTTACATTTATCTCACATCCGTGAGGTATTAGAAATATAGTGTAGGAAGTGGATATGTGGTGAGTAAATTTTATATTTTTCTCACTATGCATCCACGGTAAATAAAGAGTAATAAAACGATTTTCTTCTTCCGTTATTATTAGGTATCTTATAATTATAGTACTCATAAATACTTCATTCTCTCACTGTAACAGTTCACCTTGTGCAGCGTAATACCTACCCTACTCGGCGTTTACGCTACGGTAGCTACAAATATCAAATATGTTCCTAGCTGGAACTATAATTAGAAAAACACATTATATTATAGGTCGCTGCTGCTCCTTATTGAACTAAGACACAAGTTCTGAAACTTGTGTCTTTCATTAGAAATAGCTTTCTGAGTTTCAATTGACAGGACAATTGAATCGGTAAATCCAAAAACGGCTGAAGTTTGAAAATATTTTTTTTTGAGGGTATTTGGTTCCACAAATATAAACCCATCATTTATTTTTGGATTGGCACTACTAATCCGATTCCGTGATTGATGTCCCGAGTTCAATAGATTCAAAGATATCATTCCCGAAAAAATATATTGAGAACGATTTTTTTGCCTCACCTGAAAAGTTGTGATTCACTTATATCGTTTTTGAAATGACCGTTTCATTTTCTCTACGAGTCCAGAACATTTAGCAAATTGCTGAGCTTATCGCAATGTAGTAGCCTGTGGTTTATATCAGATAGGGTATGTCGTAAATCTTTCAAACGATCCTGCTGGAATAGTTCTTTCAAAATAAACCTATTTAGATTTACTTTTGGTCTCTTCTGAAAACTAGGCGCGATCGTATTGGTCCTAAAATATTTGAGTTTAGAGAGCCGGAAAATGTTATTGTAGATGAACGTCAACGTGATCATTGATGTGATATGTCCAGTACTAGATCCGGAAGAGTAAAGCGGATGGTTTCCATTTCCTCGCACAATAACATGAGGTTTGCATTCAAAAGATTCAAGGATAAGATACTGGTTCGGACGGCATTGATCTTGAATGAGTGTGTGGAGAGATTATAAATTACATTATAGGTTCATTGCATTGCTTTTAGAACACGTTTTTAGAGAATAATCAATTCAGTCACCAAATCTGAACATGTGTCGAAGGCGTGGGAAGAAAAACAGTTCTTGTTTTTGTGCAAAAAGAATGAATTTTTTGGTTCCATTTCTTTGGATGATCTTATGATACTGATTTGCCGTTAGTTTCTAGTCTAAAACTTCCTGCATTTTATTTTCCTGTCTGTTTGAGACAAGCCTCCTGTCTGTTTGGACCAACCGGTTTGAGACAAGCCTCCAAAGGGTGTAGTAATAAATAGAATAAACATTGCAAAAATATAAAGGTACAAGATTTCCAAAAGTTCACTGAAAAGGAAGAAAGTTTTAGAATGTCATAACAAGCGAGTGAAGCGCGCAAGTTCTGATGGGCCAAACATCTAAGGGTTCCTAGAAATGATATAGAAATGTAAAAAAAAAAATGTAAAATTTCTTTGTGGTAGGGCCCAATGGCCTTTTCACAATTTTTGTGGGTATTACAGTATTACTTAAGAGCCTCCTGCACTAATATTATCTTTAATCCTTTTACTGTGGTAATGCCGCCCCTGGTTGCCACTAACATTAAAGTAGCTACTCAATCGCCCTCACGAGGCTGAGTGCAGTGCGAAATCACAAGCACAAAGTCGAAAATATTTCGACCTCGCCGGGGATTGATCCCAGCATGTACAATTATTGTACATGTTCACGGTGTCTTTCCTTTAGTTTTCTAATTTTATTCCGATTTTCTTCAAACTTGTTTTAATACCTATGTTTCTGAGGGCGAAAAAGTATCAATTATGTCTGAATTTCAACTTGCAATTAATTAGAGGAAAAAGTTGAATTTTATCAATTGATCCAAACATATTTGCGACGGCCACACCTCCTTGACATGATCACTAATCTATGTGTGATGTAAATTTGCAATTTAGTATCATTATTGAAAAAAGAATCATACCCAAGTGTTTTGGGTGTGACTTGTTGGTAGTAGTAATTAAAGCATCCAACGGAAAAGAAACAAAAGACAATATTGTTTGAAGATGTTACACACAAACTAAAGCCAATTACAGATTACATCGGAATGATGTTCAGTGGTATGGGACCAGATTATAGACTTCTTGTAAAGAAAACTAGAAAAATTGCTCAGCAATATAAATTAGTTTATCAAGAAAATATACCTATACAAAAGTTGGTTCAGAAGGTTGTTGCTATCATGCAAGAATATACACAATCTGGTGGTGTGCGGCCTATTTGACGTGTCCTTATTAATATGTGGCTGGGGTCAAAAACGTCCTTATTTGTATCAGTGTGATCCATCAGGAGCCTATTTTGCATGGAAAGCCACTGCCATGTGTAGAAATTACATAATTTTGTAAATTTGTAATTTAATATCTTGAAATTTGAGATGCTTTGTGCCTTGTTACATTTACTCGGTTGGGGTTTTTGGTGGTGGGGGAGGGAGGAGACCTCATTGTTTTGGGGTCTCCTCCCTCTCCCACTCCACAACAATTTTATCCTTTTACCTATTTTGTAAATTTTTGTTTAAGGAGGGATTTTGAATATTTTGATTATTTTTATTTTCGTCGGTCGACTTTTTCAAATTTAGAAAAATTCTAAATTTGAGGGGGTCGATCCGGCGAGGGTTGGAATGGTTGAAGTGTTTAAAATCTTTCCTTAAATAAAAAAACCTAAAGTCACCAAAGACATTCCTTTATTATCTTGTTACATTTACTCGGTTGGGGTTTTGGGGGGAGAAGAGGTCTCATTGTGTCTATTTTTTTTTTTTTTTTTTTTTATTGCTCTCCTCCCACTCCACCAATTCCATCTTTTCGTATTTTAATATATACTCCATTGGGGTGTATGGTGGGGGAGGAGACCACATTGTTTTGGGGTCTCCTCCCTCTCCCACCCCAACAATTTTATCATTTTTGTAACTTAAAATTCTTATGTATAATTATTTTAAATACTGCTTGGATGGTCGTGGACTGGGAAACAGCGGGGGCTCCTCTTTCGCTCATTCCCGATCAGGGGCGTAGCGACTGGGGGGTATGGGGAGGTGACCCCCCCCCCCATGTTGAAATTTAAGTNATCCATAAAATTATGAATTTTTCGGTTCATGGAGATAAAATCGGATATTTTTTTAAAAAAATCCGACATTAATATCGGAAGTATCCGCGATTTGCCCTCTGATGGATCAATAAAATTTTGAATTTTTCGGTTCATGAAGATAAAATGGCATATTTTTTTTAAAAAAATCCGACATTAATATCGGAAGTATCGGCGATTTGCCGACTGATGGATCCATAAAATTTTGAATTTTTCGGTTCATGCAGATAAAATGGCATATTTTTTTTTAAAAAAAATCCGACATTAATATCGGAAGTATCGGCGATTTGCCGACTGATGGATTCATAAAATTTTGAATTTTTCGGTTCATGGAGATAAAATGGGATATTTTTTTAAAAAAAAATCCGTCATTAATATCGGAAGTATCCGCGATTTGCCGACTGATGGATCTATAAAATTTTGAATTTTTCCGTTCGTGGAGATATTTTTGAATTTTTCGGTTCATGGAGATAAAATCCGATATTTTTTTTAAAAAAAATCCGACATTAATATCGGAAGTATCCGCGATTTGCCGACTGATGGATCCATAAAATTTTAAATTTTTCGGTCCATGGAGATAAAATGAGATATTTTTTTTAAAAAAAATCCGACATTAATATCGGAAATATCCGCGATTTGCCAACTTATGGATCCATAAAATTTTGAATTTTTCGGTTCATGGAGATAAAATCGGATATATTTTTTTAAAAAATCCGACATTAATATCGGAAGTATCCGCGATTTGCCGACTCTGTTTGAAATTCGAATTTCAAACAGAGGGCTTATTGTTCTTACAAGATTTTAAAAATTGTATCATCAAGGTTAATTAGTTCCTGTACCGTCAGCATCTTGTGAACAGTCATTTAGTAAATTAGTTTTAAATCATTTGCGAATAACAATGGGAGATGAAATCGTTGAAAAATTTTTGCTCTTAAAACACCGCAGAATTCGAATCTGCCGTTGAAAAATCTGTCGATTCGGCTGCGGACTTTGCTCTGTATCAGGGTCCGAAATTTCTAAAAAAAAACAATAATTGTCAAATATAATACTTGGGTGACTGTTATGTTTTCCTAAAACCAAAATTCCTACAAAAATTGTCAACTATAATAGGTAAATACTTCGGTGACTGCACACATCATATTTTATCAAAATCAGACAAATTTTATGTTTTCTACAAAATATTAAAAATTATCCAATATAATTCTCGGTTGAATCAATATAGGTACCTACCAAATAATGTCAAAATGAGACGACTTTTGTATTTTTACATTTGTGGGCCCCTGCCGGTGTCCCAAAACCGAAATTTCTATAAAATACCACAAAATATTCAATAAATTACTCAGATGACTGTGCATACCAAATTTAATCATAATTGGTTATGTGGTTTGGATTTTAGAGATTCGGTCCCCCCCCCAAAAAAACAGGGCCCTGGAGACAATATCGAGAAAAAGAAAAATAATAGTCGGGCTTTTTACCATTGATCGGACCAGCGGTTTGGCTCCCAGAGCACTGCACACGATTCCATACATACGCCATACGTCTTACGTGGAACGTCGTACATATCGGTTTTTTGGATCCCATGGCTCCAAATATTTCCAAACTTCAAAAATGAAAATATGGCCCAAAAGCAATAGGAAATGACATATTAGATCCCTATTTTATGTTTCGGGTTCCCGTCAAACGTTTTTTTAGGACAAAATATTTCTAAATTTCCTGCAGGATTACTATACTTTTATAGGAAGAGAAATTTCAGAATAAAAAAATCTAAAAAATACCCTATTAAATCTCCATTTCAAATTGGGGGGGTTGACCTCCAATTTCACAATAAGATTCAGTGATAATTCATACCTACAAAGATTTTACTAATTTCATTCCTATATGAATTTATGCAGTCGGCAAATTGCAGTGGTGAGTCGGCATTTTCATTCATTTTACACCCCACAGTTTCCACCCTCGCTACGTCTCTGTTCCTGATACCAGAAATTATGTATATATTGAGATTTTTTCTTTTCTTTCTTTTTTTAGTTTTTAAGACTTCTATTTTGTGTTTATGTTAATTGTATGGGTTTTGTATGGGCTCTTATAAGAAAGGAAGGGCTTGGGTATTAAAAGTCGAATGCACCTCACTGACCAAGTAAAATTAGATGGAAATTAAGCGGTGAAACGACGCCATAAGGCTAGGGATTATGTATAACACTGTCCCTGTATACTCTATCTACCTTGGAGATAAAGTATATATTCGGTAAAACGGGTTCTTTCTCTCTGGAGCCTGGGTGATGTATATTAACTCCACACTGTCTATGGGCACTTTATTCATATTCGTTCTTCCTATCCTTCTCATTGTCTTTGCTGGTGGTGTATATTAACTCCACACTATCTATGGGCACTTTGTTCATATTCGTTCTTCCTATCTTTCTCATTGTCTTTGCTACCAGGTTGGCGGAGCACATTGATTGAGGCAGCAGAAAATTCCACCTCCCCGGGAAGCAACCAAAAAAAANTATAACTTCGGGAAGCAAAAAAAAAAAAAAAAATATAGAGTAAGGTTACAAAAAAAATCCGTGTTGAAGTCTGCACAAGGTTAGACCGGGTACAACCCAGTCTCAACTCAGCAGGCTTCATTCAACAGACTTATTTTTTTGTAATCTAACCGAAATATATCATCATCCATCACGGCTTAACAGACGTACCTTTCAAAATGTTCGAACGAACAATTTAAAACAAACTCCAGATTATAGTTTCAGTATTACGCCTTTGATAGACCTACTATGTTGAAAAAAAAATAATTACAGTAAAACCTCGATTATTTCAACTAATTTGGACTGAAGGTAGATGAAATAATCGAGGTTCCGTGTAAAACAATGAAAATAGGGCAAAATTTAGATATATACTAAAGAACGAAATGGGTATTAAATATGTACCCTTTTTATTTTAAACTAAAAAACAACAACTAATAATGTAGGAAGGAAAGTTTACCAAATGCACAATTTTTGTGGATTTCTTCAAACCTATATAGGTAAACCTTCAGTTTTGCTTCCTGTTAAATGGTGGAAAAAAATATATACGGATATTAGAGTTGAAATAATCGAGGTTGAAATAATCGAGGTTCTACTGTAGTTTCAAAAATATTTCACTTCAAGCTAAATTTCTTGTTATTATACTTATCTATGAAGCATAAATCAAGTTTGGTGAAAATCGGACTAAAATTAGCAATCTAACAGCGACTCCGGACCTGAATATTATTTTAATAATTAACACTTGACAAACTTCTATTTAAATAGATGTTTGTCTAAAAATATGACTCTACATTATAACATATTTCATTATTTTAATTGTTCTTCTTTAATTTATACTGGGTGTCTGTCCCAAATGTCCGAGACCACCTGAATATCTTTTGAACGGTTTTATGTGGCCCCGCCCCTGAAAAATTGGTCACACCATAAGGTGGTTTAATTTGAGAATTTCGAAATTTTGCATTTTATTATATCCCAAATTAAACCACCTTATGGTGTGACCATTGTAAATAATTCGCCTAGTTTTAGACACTCTTGGAAGTCATGTCTTCGAAATTTCAAATGGCTGCCATTTTGAAACCAAGCACGCTAGACGTGTATTTTTTTTTTTTTTTTTTTGCAAAGTACTTCTAATTCTATTGTCTTAGATTTGCAAATGTATCACAAGATGGGGGTTCGTATTTAAAAAACAAACGTTGGACCCCCTGGGGGACACATGGGACCCGCCCCTGAAAAATTGGTCATACCATTTAATTTGGGATATAATACCATGCAAAATTTCAAAACTCCACGTAAAGCCGTTCAAAAGATATTCAGATGGTCTCGGACTTTAGGGACACCCTGTATAGTCTACATTAGTCTGAACAGTACACTGTACAGGTCTCCGTAGAATAGAACTGGACGACTAACATAGAATCATTTATCAATTTTGAACGATTACTATAACAATTTAACGATCAATATAATATTGGAAATTACCAGCCTCAGTAGCTCAGTTGATAAGAATGGCGGATTCGTAACCAGGAGGCTGTTGGTTCGAATCAAAGCGGAGGCATAAAATTGAGTAATAACATGGGGAAGTGTATTGTGACATAGCAGTAGCTTTAAAACAAATAAATTCCTTTTTTTAATATTGAAAATCATTACGTCGAAAAACTCATTTTCTTGTGTACCGACAAGAGGGGGTTCCTAAATGTGATTTGCCAGATGATTTGAAACAATTTATTTAAAATTGTTCAATTTATTTAAAATTTCTCTTTTATATATATAGATGAAGGAGCCTCCATGTTGATTACAATAATTTAATGCTTCACATAACTACACAAAGCACACTGAAGCCGGACAGGACCCCATAAATGCTGATTGAATGGCTATTTTGTCCTGCGGTAATAATCTTTAATGTCTCTTACAAAGCAGATCTTTTTTTATTTGTCTCAAGTAATATACCTACCACCTACCTAGCTTTAAATCCACTTTTTAATTTATTATTTTATCTTGTAATTAAAGAGTAGAAATAATTATCTTTGTAGACCTCTTCATTCGAACAACAGTTCGCAAAATTTTGACTAATAAATCCGGCATCACTTTATACATGGTAACATTAAAAAAAGATTTAATGACAGTTAATATTGTCAATGACATTGCCAGGCATCGAAGCTCTATCCTAGAATATGTCACTTGAAGCTTTTTAAGGAATTAGACACGGACATATATGGGAAAAATGTCATTCCAATTTACTTGCAATAGTAATTAATTAGCTAGCGTCTATGGCCTATAGCATGTTGAATACAATAGTTCCCGTTAGATCAGTAAAGTTAGGCAACGTCCATTGAGGTTTTACAATGTAAGTGACCGCGTAGGTTTGCACCCTCGGGATTCTGGCTATTCCTGGCCCAATCCAGGCTGGGTGAGGTTATTATGGGTAGCTGGTTTGTAAGTTGCCCGCAAATGGACAGCAAAGTCTCGAATGAACAACTGATGTTAAAATGTAATTAATGCACAAACACATCCTGTAGAGGCACATCTATGCACAGACACATCCTGTAGAGTGACAGTACTTGGAAATTGTTACATAATAATTTATTATCATGTTGCTTGTAATTACAAGGTAGTACTAATACAAATGGTGGAGCATTGTTCATTGGCGAATGGAAAACTCATTAATTACTTTGACCACAAAGAATAATTCTTGATCCTGTTTTTGGTAATTAACGTCCCTCTAAGAGACGAGGCTTTTAAATTCCATTAGCTGGAAAATTACAAACCAGCTCAACCAGCCTGGGGTGAGCCAGAAATAGCCGAGAACGCAAACCTACGTGGTTACCCACTTAGTAAAAACTCGCTGGATGTTGCTCAACATCAGTAATCTAATGGAAACTGATGTATTTATTCAAAGGCTGCCAAATGGGAACCGATGTATTTATTCGAAGGCTGCCAAATCTATTTCAAGTTATATCTTCTCCAGGGAGCTGCGATAAAAACCGAAGGTTGTCAAAGGCAATTTAATTTATTTCCACTATAGGGCTGCGACAACAGCCGAATGCTGCTAAATTTAATGCATATAATTTTTTCACTAGATAGCTGTGACAACAACCGAAGGTTGTCAGGTGTAATTCAATTTTTTTTTTTCACATTAGAGCTGTGACAAAAGCCGAAGGCTGCCAAATCTAATTCGTATAATATTTTCTCTAGGGAGCTGCGACAACAGCCGAAGGCTGCCACTGCTAATTGATATAATATTTTTATCAAATACCTGCGACATAGTCCGGGGCCTGTCAAATTCCTAGAATAAAGGAAGATAAAGTTTACCACGGTTTTCCGTACCCTTTATTTAATATATTTTTTTTGGGGGGGGCTTAACGTCTCTTTAACATCTATTGATCATCTATTGAGCCATAGACGCTCTAAAACTCTATAAATTAACTGAAGGAATATGGTAATATTAGCATGGTATTTAATGGACACCCACACAGAACAACCTCGCTGGACGTTGCATAACTTCACATACACCAATTTCCGTTAGATAACTGAAGTTAAGCAACGTCCAGCGAAGTTGTTCTATGTGGGTGTCCACGTGGATTCGCGCCTTCGTGATGCTGGCTATGTTTCCGGCCCAACCCAGGCTGGGTATTAGTCAATGTGGGTATTAGCTGGTTTGCAAGTTTCCAGCGAATGGAAGGTAAATCCCCCGTCTTGAATGACCAATAGATGTTAAGGAGACGTTAAGCCGAATTAAAAAAATAAAAAATAAATAATTCCAAAACGTCTTCAATAATAGAAATAAAACTTAAATACTTTTTTTTTAAAATAAAGTAACATACAGTGACCTCAAAATGTTGCGACGAAAATGTCGCGAGGTTCTCGGCAGAGCAAAATCGCCCTTTTGTTTCGCAACGTTGCGAGGCAATGTTGCAGTCAATGGGATTCGATGTCATTTGATTCTATAGAAACAGCGGAGCATGAAACGTTGCGCTTTAGTTGTCATCTTACGTATATCTAACGTTGGGGGATAATAATTGACTTGGGCCCCAGAATCATGTCAATCAGTACATTATAATTACGTCAGTAACACAGGAAATTAATTATAAAACATGATAATATTACAGAGTTACTTTCTATATTATTTCACACAAAGCTCAGGTGAACTCGGCACGTGAGAATAACCGCCCCAAGTAACATCTCATAATCTCAAATATGATTTACTTTTCCTTATGAAAAATTAGTAGGTCATACATGGATTGCAAGAAATTACGCCTTCGCATAAACTCCTGCACAGAATTGACGATTCCAAAAGTTTATTATTGAAAACAATAAACCGAATTAACCGAAATGTTCGTTCAAAATTTTTGATATCAAATCTTCCAAATATTACCCAGCTATTATAATAATAAATTATTTTATCTACACGTAATTCACTCAAATACTTACTTTGTTCCGCCCATAATGTCAAATTTTTGAGTCCTTGTATGACTTGAATGCTGTCTTGGCGACATTTTATATTTTTTGAATTTGGTGCTGCAATTGGTAACGGTGGAACTAAATTTAAATTCGAAGAAGACCAATCTATATCCCATTTTAAGTTTGGTTCATTTCCAAAAGTAAAAGTTGGAAAGAAAATGGCACAAAATAATAGAAAGAACATGGCATTGGGTGAATAGTTTGTCTATTTATGGTGAAGGTATTATGAAAATGTTATTCACTTTTTGAAGTCTTTTTTTAAGTTTTTTAAAGACAAATATAAGAAAGTTAGGAAATTTGTACGCACAGGAACATCGTTATTAAAAAAAATATCTGAATTTTCAAATTATCATCAGTTGCTTTAATATTATTTGGTATGAAAAATTGATTTATTTAATTAATATTATTAGACAGAATAGTTATTTATTTAAATGGACTGTTCTATAAAAAAGTAAAGCTTTCCAGGACATTTTAGAAGGCACGCCACGGTTTGGTTTCATGCAAGTTTAAGGGAATTTCAAATGGTCTTATAGACATCTTCTTGTATTAGAATTCTTTTTACTACGGCATTCTAAAATTTCATTGCTGAAACATCAAAAGAAATCAAAATCATCAGAAAACAGTATTTTAAATGTATTTACAGGCAAAGCCAAATACCTAATAGAATAATTATTTTTGATAGCAAAATCTTTTTGATTTTTACTTTCTCTTCCTAGAAGATAAAGTATTGTATTCATACAGAAAATTTTGACTTTTTTTGGCCCAAAAAATCGTTTGACGGGAACCCAAAACCCAAAATAAAGATCAAATATATCATTTCCTATTGCTTTTGGGCCATATTTTCACTATTTCGGGTCATTTTTGAAGTTTGGAAATATTTGGAGCCATGGGGTCCAAAAAACCGATATTTCCGACGTACTACGTACACCGTACGTACGGAATCGTGTGCAGAGCT
>CM022875.1:22209770-22236821 GCA_012654025.1 Pachypsylla venusta
AAGGAAGAGAAAGTCTAGTACGGTTTTCCGTACCATTTATTTAATTTTTTTGAGAGAAGGAGGTGAAAAAGTGATTAAGTGCATTGACTCTCATCTAAAGACGGAATTAAATGTAATTCAGTCAGTGGAAGATGAGAGTAATGTACGATGATGATAAATGAGGGTAAATAATGAAAATGATAGTAAAAAATGAAATTTATATTAAGGAATGAAAATGATGGTAAATAATGGTAAATTTTGGCTTAACGTCTCTTTAACATATATTGGTCATTCAAGACGGGGGTTTCACCCTCCATTCGCTGGAAATGCTGGAATGTAGGAATTAATTTTATTTGAGTTCTGTTCAATGCAGGAATGAATTTTATTTGAGTTCTGTTCAATGTAGGAATTCATTTTTTTTTAGTTCTGTTCAATGTAGGAATTAATTTTATTTGAGTTCTGTTCAATGTAGGAATGAATTTTATTTGAGTTCTGTTCAATGTAGGATTTTTTTTTTTTGAGTTCTGTTCAATGTAGGAATTAAATTTATTTGAGTTCTGTTGAATGTAGGAATTAATTTTATTTGAGTTCTGTTGAATGTAGGAATTAATTTATTTGTGAATCCCTCAATAGTCGCTTCCGAAAACGTCATCCCTCTTTTCTAAGTTTTGCAGTCAGATTTTCAAAAAATTAATTTCTCTTTTTATAAATGTTTTAACCCTATCACTATGCTCATCTTCTTGATTCAGCTTATATTTAAAAAGCACAGCATAATGATCAGTTAATTTGGTCGTAGGAACAAAGGTTATACCTATGTTTGGACATAAAAGGGATCAACTACACCTTAATTTGGCTGTCCCCTTTTTTTAAAAGCGGACATCTATCTGCATTAATTATTATGCTTCAGAAAATTAATGATGCTTTTGTCAGATGGTATGGTCTTAGGTGTGTTAGCTGAATTTTTAGGTGGTTAGCTGAACTCTACCCAAGCAAACAACTTAATCGCCAGATTGAATTCAGTATGTCTAGTCAGATCTCTGAAGTTAAGCGACGTCCAATGTGTTTAGTACTTGGATGGGTGAAGTGGCGCAACGAGGATTTCTAAGAGGGGAAATCTGTTTATTTTTAATGATTTAGATTGCCACTATGAAGATTTCATCCTCTAAATCGCACGGTAGTAATATGCGCACTAATTGTGCAAGGGTACCGGTTCGATCTGCGAACCTATGAGAATTGAAATCTTGCATATTTTTAATTTTCTTGATCCAAAAAACGTTTTAAGGTTCCCTGTCCAAAATATCTGAATTAAGTATCTCAATTTTAAGCCAATCACAAATCAAGAATTTTTTCTTTGAAATCGAAATTACTGTCGGTGGTGTTTTGGCGCTTTTGAGCTATTCACAAATCCGTCCTAAAAAGAGATCACTAGAAAAACGGCGACTTTTTATATCAATTTTATCCATGAAATTCGCGCAAAATTTTTTGTTGAAAGTTAAATTTACCAACGGCACCTTTTTGCCGCTTTATGGCGGTTATTATGAATCCTGACTAAATAAAGATTTTTATCTTAGTAAAAAGTAAACAATAAAAAGTGCATTTTTGTATCCTAGAAACATACCTACTACAAATCCCAGATTTTTATCTTTCACAGTTTTCAAGATACACGTATTTACATTTAATTCTTTCCGGACTAATCAATGTTGTACGACTTCAAAATATAAAATACAGTAATTTCGGATGTACCTAATAAGATACAATGTCAGTAGCGCAAGCAATCAATTAAATAAATTATGCTTTAAACGGTGATCGAACCTAGGGCATTTTGCACAGTTAGCGCACATCTATACCTTTTTAGTTTCTGAAGAGATGTAATCATCACCGTTGCTAATGGCCGTTCTGCGCATCAGGACGACCTGGAACGCCTACCAACACAGTTCCGGCCAAGGGCCATCAAAACCTTTTGGGTCACCTAATGTCAACCTATTTCTGCATATTTTAAAACAAGAATCTGGAAATGGGAAGAACAGTTGATTTTAAGAGGAACACCGCTACTACTAAAACAACAAACTTATAAAAGATAAAAGTCGAATCGCCCCCCCCCCCCCTCAAATGAAAATCCTGGTTACGCCACTGAGTTAAATTATCATACAAGTACTTCTACGTATCTATCAACATATTTATAATTGGATAACTATTTCAAAAGATTTATATGTAATTAATTATATTATAATTTAAATAAAAATGATTTTGAGATAACAACAGTGGCCTTGCCCAGCCAGAAGGGATTAGAAACAAACAGATAGCATGTAGAAGTTATCTATTATAGTACACAAAGTATACTAGAAGTATGTAAGCAAATGATTCGTTATGTGGCGTCAAATGAATGAAGATTGACTGATAGCATGCGCGGATATAGGGGAGGGCACGTGCCCCCCATTTTTTTAAGCGGGCGGTGTTTCTCAAATTTCATTATACCTAATCACGTAAAAAAAATTAAAAAAATCAAATGAATGGTGATCAGCTGTGTCTTTTATCCCTCATGAAAGGTATTTGTGGTAAACTCTACAGCTTTTAATAAATTAGGTATCGTACCTCGATAAACATTGCAATAAAAAAATGCAAAAATATTTTCTAATGGAAGGACATCGATTCATTTTGTGAATTTTTTTTTTCAATCATTTTGGAAAGGTAATTTAGATTTAAAAGAGAATTACCTGCCTTGGTAGCTCAGTGGTCAAGCGCTCGCCTGGTAATCAGGAGGTCGCGGGTTCGAAACCCAGCCAAGGTAGGATTTTATCCTCTCAATTAATTGAGAATTTGACCACAATAATAGTACAAGCTTACTGCTGGAGTAAAGGGACTCGTTAGTCTCATTCGAGCAGTATAAATAAGCAGTATTATTATTATTATTAAAATGTACTGGCCAGGACTCGAAACCCCAGTCCCTGGGTTACGAGTCCCTACCCCTCCGAGTAGGGACTCGTAAGGACAATTGTGCCCCCCAAAACAGGAGGGCTATATCCGCGCATGACTGATAGTGTCAAAGGAACGAGATTAAATATTCGTGATATTGTTCAACAAGAACTAAGCAATCCCTTATTTGATTCAAAACATAAAAAACCAACGATTTACCATGTTAGATTTGGATACATCACCAGGGAATATCGGATCATGTCGGATAAAAAACGTTGGTGCAAACTCGTCGGCGGACACTACGTATTACTTGCTTTATCAGGGGGCCGCGTGAGGAGTGGCTGTTGTTGATTAAAGGGAAACGGCAGGGGAGACTATACCTAAGTTAAACTATGCAGTTATAAAAAATAAAAAACAACGTATTTAAAAAATCCGGTTAACAATAGACAATGGATCTGTTTTTTCTTTTTTAACTTATTTGAAATAATGTAAGTAATCGAACCTCTAAGGAAATTTCTATAAAAAAGAAAGGAAATTCTGTTAAAATGTTTGAACATTTTTAAGGTCAAATCGAACTCTATAGTCCGGGAGCTAGCCTGGCTTGTCCTACCTCATAAGCAGCAGAAGGATTTCATAGTGGATACAGAAGAGCTCATTGTGTAGGTGCATGAAAGTCTTAGTCTGGCAAGTTTTGTGGGTGATTTTAGTCTCCACGAGCTTTCAAAGTTCGAAAATTTTGGCAAAAATTACATTATGAGCAGCAGGGAAAATGTTTGCGCCAAAATGACGTACTCTGTGAGCTGTTTCCAAAAATACCTCGCCTGACTAATTTTTTGGGTCATTTACCCGAACCTGACAAATTTAAAAATGGCGACTTTTGAAAAAAATTACCTCATAAGCAGCAGGGAAAATATTTACGCCGAATTGACGTACTAGGTGAGCTGTTTCCAAAACTACCTCGCCTGACTAATTCTTTGGGTCATTTACCTTAACCTGACTGGAAAATTTGAAATTTCGGGGGAAAAAATACATCATAAGCGGCAGGGAATTTTTTGCGTTGAAATGACGAACTAGGTAGCTGTTTCCAAAAATACCTCACCTGACTTGATTTTTTGGTGATTAACCCGAACCTGAATTTAAAAATTGCGAATTTTGAAAGAAATACGTCACACGAAGCATGAAATATGTTTGGTCGTACTATTTCAGCTGTTTTCAAAAATACCCCGCCTGACAAATATTTCGGGTGATTTGTCCGTGCCAGAAAAGTTTCAAAAAGTATTTTTTTTTTTTCAAAATTCGCCATTTTAAAATGTTTTCGGTTCGGGTAAATCAGCCAAAAAATTTGTCAGGCGGGGTACTTTTTTGGAAGCTCACCTAGTACGTCATTTTAATGCAAAAATTTTCCCTGTTGCTTAGGATGTATGTTTTTCAAAAATTTCAAACTTTCCAGTCAGGTTCGGGTAAATCACCCAAAAAATTAGTCAGGCCGAGTATTTTTGGAAACAATTACCTAGTACGTCAATTCGGCGTAAATATTTTCCCTGCTGCTTATGAGGTAATTTTTTTCAAAATTCGCCATTTTTAAATTTGTCGGGTTCGGGTAAATCACCCAAAAAATTAGTCAGGCGAGGTATTTTTGGAAACAGCTCACAGAGTACGTCATTTTAGCGCAAAAATTTTCCCTGCTGCTTATGATGTAATTTTTTCAAAATTTCAAACTTTTCAGTTAGGTTCGGGTATATCACCAAAAAAAAATAGTCAGGCGAGGTATTTTTAGAAACACCTCACGGAGTATGACGTAATTTTTGCCAAAATTTTCGAACATTGAAAAAGCTCGTGGAGACTAAAGTCACCCACAAAACTTGCCAGACTAAGACTTTCATGCACCTACACAGTGAGCTCTTCTGTATCCACTATAAAATCCTTCTGCTGCTTATGAGGTAGAACAAGCCAGGCTAGCTCGGACTACTAGGAGAATTTACCAAAATTTAACTTTTTTTTACAATGTACTAAATACAGTTTTTGGCGTTTTATTCATTTTTGAAAATATTAATTACTAGCTGTTTGCCCGTACTTCGCTACGGTTACGAAATTCAACAACAATTTCGAGATCGTGAAATTAAAGCTTCTCAATTTTAGAATTTTGGTGGAACCCCAGAATGAGCGGTGCCATTCTGGGGTTTCTTTAGAACATTCAATATTTTACTTAGGGATATTACTTTTTGTACTGCAGTACACCTTCGTATTAAATTTAAGCTTTCTCGCTCATCTCGATATGTTACTTCTCAATTATGGATTTTTGGTGGAACCGAACTTCAGGGTGAGCATGGCGCTTATTTAGAAAATTCAATATTTTACTCACGGATATCACCTTCTGTACTGCGGAACAACTTTGTATCAAATTTCAGCTTTCTTGCTCATCCCGATGAGGTACCTCTCAATTATGGACTATGGCTGGAACCAACCCCAGGGTGAACATGTTTCCAATTTAGAAAATTCAATACTTTACTTAGGGATATTACTTTCTGTACTGCAGTACACCTTCGTATTAAATTTCAGCTTTCTCGCCCATCTCGATATGTTACTTCTCAATTATGGATTTTTGGTGGAACCGACCCCCAGGGTGAGCTCTGTGAGCACGGCTATTTAAAAATATCAATATTTTAAGTTTAGAGATGGTATTTAAGATGTAGTCACTTGAGAATGTCGTAACTGACGAAAGCGCTCGTGTCTCATTAAATTAATTGTAGTTGATACATAAATATTTTTTCAATTTAATATATCAATATTTTACTCAAGGATATTACTAATTTCAACTTTCTGGCTCATCCCGAAGTGGTAATTCTCGATTCCAATTTTTTGGTGGTGAAAACCTGCCATCTATATGTATGTAGGTATATACAAAAGGGATATATGTTATATGTGGTTATGTATGTATGTTTATTTGTCCGGAATTGTTTGGCCAGAAGCATAGGAGAAATCGAAAAATTGATGGGAAAGGACCCACCTAAAACCATAGGAAAATTATTAGAGTTCAATAAATTCGAACCGTTTTCAAGTTATGGCCAATTTACCGATGTTCCAATATCTTAAATTTTGTCGCAACAACATATCAACTCAAAGCGAGAAAGTTTTAGCTGACCTTTTAGTACTTAATTTAAGACATAGTTTACAAAATTATGACTGGCCGTTTCAGAGTTTGAATCCGGGATCGGGCGAATTTAAATTTGGAAAATACCTACTAATTGTTTACCCAAACGATATGAGATATCGAGAAATTGATAGGATGGACCCCACCAAAACCATAGGCTAAGAACCTAGAACATTAATCACAATTCAAACATTAATCACATAAAATGAGTGAACTCAGGCCTAAATAAACAGGCCTAAATTTTTTATTTCTTTTGTCAATTTAGGCGATTTAACAGCAGGGTAGTGTAGTACGCGCTCAGTGTATTTCTTTGACGAATGTTGGTCCACGATGTGAATTATTTACAAATGCAACCTTTCGATCTTGACCTGGAACATAATATATTATTCTGAAGTGATCCTGGTTGGGACTACCGTCTTCTAGGAAGTACTTAAATAAACAGCACCACCTGTTCCACAAAAAATATGATTCATAATCTGATTACCTTTTCATTTGAGTAGTAAGAAGGTAAGTGCAGCAAGTATTGCACAAGAATTACACTTGGTCATCAATCGCAAACCTTACCTACCTCTGACATGAACCACTAATATCACATGACCTTGTCAGTACATTATTAAACATACAATGAAATTATTATTATGACGAAGAAATCAACCACGAATGTTCCTCGAGGGAATTCCCATGACAAGTGATAGATGAAATCTAGCAGTAGATTGGGTGTTTGGTTTCAGAATTCTTAAAGTTTGTATGCTCAGGATAACTAGAGTAGAGCAGTGAGCAGTGTCGTATCAGTGTATGAGTAAATTTATAATAATTATTTACAAAGAGCCGACTCTACTGGTTCCAGTAGCTTCTGTGTAAGGAGACAACACATACAAGGTGCCATTGTAGTTACCAATGACAATACTAATGGGGCTGATTCCAGATGCTAATAACTCTCAAAATCTTTTTTTTAGTTATTCACACAAGTGTGCAGCTTACGTCACAAATTAATATCTCCATAACTCTCTTGAACAATATTTTTTTGCGAATTTGAACATAAAAAACCTTGATGACCAGAAAGTTTGGATTTTTTTGTAAACTACGAAAAAAAGCAACGGAATTCTCCCTCGTTTTTTTTTTTTTTTTTTTTTTTTTTTTTTTTTTTTTTTNTATCAAAATTATTTAATTTAAAAAAGATGATAGACATTATGAAAAGACCCTTCGTTGCACCCGGGCGTTTTGAAGCCAGAAATTTATCAATACGGAGCGCCTGAGATAAGACATTTAAAATAATATTAAATTAATGGGTAGCGGCGCAGGAAAAGTTCGGGCAAAAATGGAGGTTACCTACATTAAACAATTA
Organism: Pachypsylla venusta; assembly: GCA_012654025.1. Taxonomy (NCBI): domain Eukaryota; kingdom Metazoa; phylum Arthropoda; class Insecta; order Hemiptera; family Aphalaridae; genus Pachypsylla; species Pachypsylla venusta. The sequence goes on from CM022875.1 coordinate 22,217,159, forward strand.
GTTGTTAATTGATAAGAATTTATGTATTAAATATTAATATCTTCTTTTTAATTTATTTAGTTCGCATTATTTTAATTAAAATTGTCCTAGTCCGTAAAAACATCGCATTTTTCTGTTTTTCTCATTAGGCAGAAAGCACTTCGAAAAAGCCAAAACATGCCTGACGTTGCTGAACTAAGTTGTTTGAATCTACTTAATTGAAAATCAATCCGAAGTATTTTTTTCTCACTGAAAATTGTTTCGGGAGTATGGGTGAGGCGGCTGCCGAAAAAAGGGAAGAAAAACCAAACAATTATAATAATAAATTCAGAATAACAACTTTAATAAAAAGAAAAACTAAAAAAAAAAAATAATAAATTTCAAGATAAACATAACATAACAGCATCAAGATGGCGGGCGGCCCGACTGGATCAAATAATCTGTACACCCAAACAGAAGACACCAAAAAACATTGCTGATAGCCCCGGAATTTTAAAAAAAGGAAAATAAATGATATAGTTCTAAATTTTTCTGAGATACGTAAGTAAAATCGATATTTTTTTTATACTTATATATCGAAAACTGTCAGGGATACGAAAATGTATAGGCATTGGCGGAAATAAAATTTAGTTATCGTTTTACCTATAAAAAAAAATCGATAAAATTACCCGTTCTAGAGATATTTTCAGAAAAAAAAATAGCATAAATTTCAAGATAAAAGGCGGATGATAAAAGTTCCACTACTTTCCTGCCTCGGGGCTTTTCATAATATTGATAAGGGAGGTCTAATCTAACATTTTCAGCTAAATTTAAACATTTACCTATCATTTAAAGTCAAAATGGCGGACGGTTTCACAACTTTCCCACCTTGGTACTTTTTATAATATTGATGAGGAAAGATCTAAGCTAACATTTTGCTCACATTTAGAACAACCTATATCATTTAATGTTTTTTAACCCATTTTTTCATCTAAAATTCCTGGGTTATAATGCAAATAATAACATTAAAAAGAATAACATCAATTCAAACTCGTTTATTTACATGAAGGCTATGTCCCTTCTTTTCCTTGGCTCTACTAGTACAAATGGGTTGAACCATCCTGTTATTTGGTACAAAGAACGCCTTCATGAAGCTATCTTCATGGTTTGTTAGCCAGCAATCAGATTGTTTGAAGGGTTTGGCCTGAAATTAATTGGTCGATAAGATTTATTTCGGTTGAATGGTTGCAAAAAACTAGAGAAAATAGTTGAGGCTTTCGGAGGTTTAGCAGAATCCGTTGGTGTTTTCGCCGTAAGTGTTGGGGGCGGTTTTGGTATTTCTGATTGAATGACTGGTGAGTCCTGAAACAGAAAAAAATCTTCAACCGTTTATTCAGTTTTCTGATAAATGAATCCTACTGTAATTAAGATTAGATTAAATTTATTTTACAAAAGATTGCAACTTACAATCATTTAGATCTATAACAAAATTACCTCGTCAGTTTGTCTCAATTTACGATAACTATATACTTTTTATTATAAGTAGTTATATTTTATTAGAATTTTAATTTCTGGTATTCAGGAGGAATCACTAACTAGTGTTGTACCTACCCCTTGTTATCACAATTTTACGATAACTATATACTTTTTATTATAGGTAGTTATAATTTATTAGAATTTTAATTTCTGCTATTCAGGGAGAATCACTGACTAGTGTTGTACCTACACCTTGTTATCAAAATTTTACGATAACTATATACTTTTTATAAATTTCAAAAAAAAATTGCATCAAACTACAAATATTAAAGAGAGTCACGAGCGCTTTCCTCAGTTACGACATCGTCCGGTGAACTAAATCAAAATCTTGATTTAAGATTTTGATTTATTCACCAGACGATGTCGTAACTGACGAAAGCGCTCGTGACTCTCTTTAATATTTGTAGTTTGATACAATTTTTTTTTGAAATTTATATTTCGCAATGACTACAAACATCCTAAATATTTTATCTAAATTATATATATACTTTTTATTATAGGTAGTTAGAATTAATTAGAATTTTAATTTCTGGTATTCAGGTAGAATCACTAAGTGTTGTACCCCTTGTTGTTACATTTTTACGATAACTATATACTTTTTATTATAGGTAGTTATAAAATTAGTTACAATTTTAATTTCTGGTATTCAGGTAGAATCACTAACTGGGGTTGTACCCCTTTTTGTCATAATTTTACGATAAATATATACTTTTTATTATAAGTAATTATAATTTAATAGAATATTAATTTCTGGTATTCAAGGAGAATCACTAACTAGTGATTCACTAACCTACCCCTTGTTATCACAATTTTACGATAACTTTATGCTTTTTATCATAGGTAGTTATAATTTATTAAAATTTTAATTTCTGGTATTCAGATAGAACCACTAAGTAGTGTTGCACCCCTTAAAAATCAACAGAAATTACTGTTACGAGGGCTCCCGTCTAGAAATAGGGCAATACAAAAATGCATTCCTGCATACCTACTATCTCAAGAGGTCCAAAAGATCCTGATATATGTTGTTTAGGTGGGACAGAAGTCAGGATGCTTATTATTGGTGTCTGTGCAAAAACAAAGTAATACAGGACCAGATCAGAGGGGTATCTCCCGACCGAATACAGATATTGTTTGATAAAATAACCTATTGGACAATCCAGCTCATTAAGGCATTCGTCTTGTTCGAAAGCTTATCATACCGGATCTGTAAATAGGATCGATAAAATGTGAGTGATAAAATAGAATCGCCCTAGATTTTTGTTTTAAAAAAGGATACTCAAAAATATTTAGTATGAAAATGATGACTGCATTCTCCCCACAGGTACATAAACCGCAGGAAGTATATAAACCACCGTAACACTTACCTCTTCCTTGGATTTCTGCGCCTGTTCAGTTGAATCCAGAATATTTTTCCCCGGAACATCCGGAGAGCTGAAATATTACAAAGAGATACAAAAGGTAAATTTTATATGAATTAAACTGGTGCGGTGGTATACAGGAGGAACATTTCTTACATTTTTGTACTGACGTGACGTGGGTATAATAAAGTAGGGCATAGGTAAGTCTAAGAAATGTGCGCGAGAAATTGGATTTATCATAAACAGGATTCCGTATTAAAACACGCAAAATATAAAATTTTAGGGGTATTTTTTTTTTCTCTTCATTCCAATTATGACATATTTAACATTATGAGATATTACTTGAGGGTGATATCCTCCCCTGAGTAAATGGCGTAAAATAATACAATGAGCAACTCTGTAAAACTATTATGTGACTGACGTAATCATATTGCAATGATTAACATGGTTCTGAGGGTCCATGCCAAGTATTAGCCTCCAATAGTAGATGTACATATGATGACAATTAAAAACTTTAACAATAAACAACAACTTCTTTAGATCTGCATTCTTATACATCCAAATCGAAAGCAATTCTAAAGGTTTCTCATTATTGAAAATAATAAACCAAAACATATCTTTATGAAGCGTCTGTTAAATAAGAAAAATACATTAAGAAATGTACTCAATTTACTGTAAAATTCAATAAACATACACGTTTGTATATATTATTTTGTATTGTTCCAAATGTACAGTAACAAATACGTTCCCCCTAAGTTTATCGTTATGCTACCTTACAATGTAATTATAACATGCTGCTGCTACATGCCCACCAAGCCTCTTTATAAAACCGTTTATATTTCTAGATATAAAGTTATACAAATTTACTTACTCAGAATCAGTGGGTTAATGGGTTAAAGAGCATGACACCTCATTTTGTTAAGTAGTTAAAACCTAAAGGGGTTAAACATTAAAATATTAAAATAAAATACAAATAATTATAATTCGAAATCCGAGAGTAGAGATAGCGTATTTGACGAAAAAAAAAAAAAATCATGACAGCAATACGCTCTTGAGATACTAGTAAGTATTGAAAAGTAAGAACGACAAAGTTGCCTCCCTTCCTTTTCTATTTGTAAACAAAGCGTATTTCTCTTATGTCTCATCTCTTGAACTATAAAAAAATATTACAAAAAATGCATTTTTCCCTGGATTACTTTTCATATATTCTGCCTATATGGTAGGCTTCTATGATAAAGTACATCATCTGACGTTAATTCTTGCCTACAACAGCGGTTAAATGAGTCAAACTCATCCTAAAGTTGACCACATAAGGTAACCTGGTTACAAAGACTACATACATAAACTGAAATAATACTTGTAATGCTGAGAAGGTTTTATTATTTGGATAATACTAAACCTGCGATAGTACGCAATCTGTGGAATTAGAATACACCAGTTCCCGTTAGATCACTGAAATTAAGCAAGGTTTAACGAGGTTTTACAAAGTGCTTCCCAGCCAAATTCAGTCTGGATGAGGCCATCCAGCCTGTGGGTAGCTCGTTTGCAAGTTTCTAGCAAATACAGGGTAAAAACTCTGTCTCGAATGACCAATAGACGTTAAGACGTCTTAAAAGATATTCTCCACACAGATTCTAGAAAAGCGCACTCAGTACTGAATGCAAAGGTATAATTAGGAAACACTATGTCAGTCACCCTTCTCGTTTCTCCCCATCTAACAAAAAATCGCCAAAAGAAAGATGGGTCAGATTGTCAGAGTAACTAGAGTCACCTGTTGCTCCCTAGGGCATTACTATTACCAAAACGAACATTTCAGTTTTTTAGTTAGTAAGTCACAAAACAGGCATAATACCTACTAAGAAGACAAGGTATGTCTTGTCGTATAAAGCTGACGTCACGCGGAATTTAAATAGATAAACCTATCTATCAATCACGTTATTATTGTTGTCGCGGCGTCATTCTCTGTCACACATCTGTCTCCACTGCCTCCTTCGAGCGGTTGCTCCACCGATGACAATGCACTGGGTGACAAGGTCTGCCGACTATGGTTGAATTTCCCTGGCTGGATATCCTCTTAGAGACCCAGGTCCACCTAGTGTGTAGAGCCAAACCATCGTGAGGACGTACCAACACTTATGAAAAAGAAGGTACTTGTGACCTCATACTCAGAATCTGAGACGTACCTTGTCTGCTTAGAAAGGAATTGAGTTGTGTTAAGATAATATGCGCGTCACATCTCAATCTCCGTTGTTATTGCTAAATATTTATGTTCATGCTTAGACTGGAACTAACAGCCACGTGGTTAAAAAACTAGCGGCTCTACCTGCTGAGGCTGTCTTTTCTCTTTAGTAGGTTTGGTGGCTAATTGGGTTTATATAAAAAATGGTTTACCTGTTCCGATGGGAAATTGGTTGGGACAATTCTGAACCAGATCGAGGTAATACGCCTTGAGCAAAATCTCGTCTATAGTTGCTGCTGTCAGACAATGTACCTGGAAAAAGTAGGACAATTGTATGTTACAACAGATAAAATGACAGATCCATGAAACTAGTATTTCTGTGAGCTGCGGACCTCACAGTGTTATGTCAAACTTATTAATTATAATACACTTCATAAATTTCGTTTAAATACTAAAATTCATCAGCCTAGTAAGGTCTCACGTGTCAATTCTTCAGGAAATAAAAAAATATGAACCCCTGGCCCAAGCAGAAATTGAACTGCCGCTCACTCGCTGCAAACCGACTGTGATACATAAATGGCCGCGGAGACAACCAGATAAATTAAAAACTATGAAAACGAGTGGAAAGTTATAGAAACCCTGATTGGTATCCTACTGATATTATAAATGTGAAAATGTGTTTCTTGGGTTCCCCCCTTTCACGCAGTAACGAATAGTCCTGATTTCTTGCATGGTTTGTGGACCGAAACAGAGAAGTAGTCTCTATTCTTTGACGCAAGGGTGTTGTGGAACCAGTCGTCTTGAATTAAACAACTAAATGTTTTAAAGGCCACTGCGATTTTTTTTTTTTTTTTTAATTTGGCTTAACGTCTCTTTAACATCTATTGATCATTCAAGACGGGCGATTTTTTTAAATCACGTTATAGCCTAATCTTATTAAATTTTAGGTTCTTACATACATCCCCTACTTGATTCAGGCTCAATTTTTTAATCATGATCTTTTTTTCTCATTTACTTATCTCAAAAATAAGTGATAATTTCAAGTTAATTTTCACTCATTTTTGGTTTAGGATGATGATTGTGTTATGTGTTAACTTACTAGGCGGATTTGTTGGGTTGCTGTTGGCAACCACATAGACTTGAGTATTTTTTGGCATTTGATAAACAACTTGAGGATGAACGACTTGAGACGGAGTATCAATCACTTCAGTTCTGGAATTTCAAATGAAAATAATATGACTTTGGAAATGTGACGCAAAATGGGTAACCAGAGGTAACAGTAAGTTGAAAAGAAACGAAACAGCCAATCAAAATAATTCTTTTGTGTGATGGATGTATTAAGAGATTTTTTTTTTCCTGTTACTTAAAACAAAGGAAACATTGTCATTATGATTGAAATGTCCCGTCCTCGCGACGCGACGATGATCGGGTCTACGTACCGGAACTACCTGGAACGTATACCATCACATTTCCAGCCAAGAATTTAGATGGCCTTTTCGGTAATCTCATATCAACTTGTTTCTACCACTTTTTAAAAATTATTATTATTACGCAAATAATTTACCTCTTTATTAAAAAAATAACATATATCTAAGTTTAAGAATGTATAAGAATGTAACAAGATAAAATATAAAGATGAAATAAAATAAAAATATTAGCACAAGTTTGTGATTTGTGTTACCAGCATACATTTTAAAAATATAAAGCCCTATTTTCTTTTTTTAAAAAAACACATTTTATCTCGCAAGCAAACTTCCATTACATGTGCACGAACTACCATATACTTCACGGGAGAAGGATTTGAACTGGAAGTAAAAGGAAAAAGATAGTTAAGGAAAAGAAAACGGTTGATTTCGAGAGGAAAACTGCTAAAACAAGTTTAGTTTCTTTTCACCTCACTATTTCTATTGACTATTTCACACTAATAGTTTGGTAAACCGCAATACTCGTACAAAGTAGTCTCCTGAGTTATGACGTTAAAGAGTAGGTAAATAGTAATTATAATTATTGAGATGTTGTAATTCTGAAAAATATTTTTACCCTTCGCTATCAAAAGAAGTGTATTTCTACCAATTTTCCAAACCTGAATCTAGAAATGAAGAGAACAGGTTATTTTAAGAGGAACACCGCAACGGCAATACTCTCATTTTGTTAACATGTGCCACTAAAGGTAGCCCTTTCTAAACTTTTCTTTTACTTTCTCTAATTGCAGTAAATGGACTGCTCCAGGAGAGTGAAAACTAAAAATCTAACCAAACTCACCTATTGCTATTGGGAGTATAATCTTTATAATCCCGACTTGGCTGTTTGAACTCTGATAGAACGTGTGTATACAGACGAAGCTGTTGTCGAATATCAGCTTTTTCTCGTTCTCGCTTCCTTTGAAACTCCGCTTCTACCCTTTGCATCGTTTCCAATTCCATAAGACGTTGTTTCTCTAAACAGAAAGACGCGGATCGTAGACAGAACAATGAAATTGATGAAAAACAATTTTCCAAAGTTTTAATTTTCAAAAACAAAATTCTTCGGAGTTGAATATTTATCAAGTTCAGAACAAGTGTGTTAATAGCCCCCAATAATTTAAATTATTCAACTCATAAAGTGCTCATCGACCATTCGCCTTTAATTCTGCCACAAGTTGCTATCACTAGAGATAATATATTTTATTGTCCTCAGGAGGCTGAGTTACCCTCAAAACCAACAGATCACAGCCTCACTGTTGCTGCAAACTTTCCACATGTGTTGCATAGTGAGTAATGAATGCCACCAAGGAAATCGAGCATTCGTAAAATCAATATCTGTCATGAATTTTACCTTTATGTTCGGCTTGCTTGGACAATTTTTCTGCTATTTTCCGCCTCTCTATTTGTCTCACTGTACTTTGGAAGGTAAACTTTTTGCATTTTTTTGGTTTCACAGGCGCTACGTATTCCACTGATTCTTCTCTTTCAATCTGAGACTGAATGACTAAATCGTCACAGGACTTTGAAAAGGCAGACATATCCTGCATCGACTGAGGTGTCCTGGATAAAATAATAATATGAACATATATTATATCGTTTAAAAAATCAGTAAGAGAAGCTAAAAACACATTATAAGTGGCTTCAAAAATATAGAATTTGCTATCGGAGCAGCTTACGGAAGCACCTTATTTTAACAACTACATAAACTCAGGTATAGCCCAGATGTCTAAATTAAGCTGAGTGCATTCCGAAAAGCCAACATCACTTGGTACCCGGGCGGACTCCCATCCAAGTTCGCTTAATTTCAGTGATCTGACGGGAACTGGAGAAGACTCCCATCCAAGTTCGCTTAACTTGAGTGATCTGACGGGAACTGGAGAATTCAAAGTTGTGAAGTAGTTTATTAAATTATAGAAAACAAATGCAAAAAAAATCCTCTGGTGAGTCCTCCTTCAACGGAAATTTGATAGTCTTGGAGAAATGTCTGCTTTTGTTATACTCCTCTTTAGAAGTGTTTTTCTTCACGGTGCACCCGCCATCCTAAGTACAAGATGAACGTCCACGCGATATCCAGATCTACGCAGCAGTATGACCTGGTCATTTCATATCAACTATTATTCCAAACCTGAATCTAGAAATGAGAAGAACAGTTGATTTTAAGAGGTAAACCGCTACAAAAACATTAATTAAAGGACTTTCATAGATGATGTTAAACGAGTGTGTATATCAAATTTGCTTGGATTAAATTGAACACAACTGAAACACTCCCACACTCAATGAATTGTATGGAACTAGTGTAGTCAATGAACTTTACCTCAGCGGCCGATACTCGGGAAGGTACATAACTCTTGGACCAGATTTGGCAAAATATGGCAACGACTGAATATTATTTCCAAAATCTTTGGTATCCGGATCTGGCCAACGATGTAAATGAAGAGAAGAAGGCACACTTCTACTAAGCACCCAATTTTCGTCTACCAGACTGCTATCTTGCGTCAGGTCTGTCATCCATTCATTGGAATGCAGCATCTGAAAGAGACCACGTTTAACAATCAGCTTATGTGTAAGACAGACGCTACCACCCACGAACAGCTTGGTTCTATAATTACTTACACATCAGAGCTTTCATTTGCATAACCAATGCACAAACAATAATTATTATTTTAAGTACTATATGACTGACAGATCACGATATCTTGAGAGTTCTTCATTCACTCCTAAGAAATTCTAATCTAACTGGAGAATTACAATCACTGTTTGGGGATGTACCTATCGGCTTACGATGAATTCTAGTGTACGATCCATATTATTTCCGAAATCTTTTTCTTCCTGATTTCATATCTTCATACCTATTAAAAGAAAACTGTGTTCCCTTTTTCAACTTTCAAGAATTAATGAATTAGCATACATTGAATATTTATGAGTGAATGAGACAATCTGTCAGTCGGTATGCCAACTGGGCATTGTGTTTTATAAATATGGATTGGGTCTAGTTGACCCTAATACAGCTATTAGGTATATTTTTTAAAAAAAACATACCTACTGTACATATGTATGCGGTGATATACAATCACATATAAGACTATTTTAACCAAATTCTTCAATTAACTTTAACCAAAAGTTTTGACAGGTTAAAAAAAATAACTGAAGCGTTAAGAATGGAAACAATGCCCCTACATTTCTGTCTATGTGTATAGTTTCATTTAGTTAGAATATGGTTCACTTACAGTAAAGCTGTGTTGGGCCTTATTTGAATCTCTGGGTAAAGAGAGAGAGAATTTGGTAACTCCCAGAGATTCAGGTGTAACAGGAGAAGACTCCATGCCCCCATCAGAGCTGGTCTCTTCTAGATCTTGTTGAGGTGTCCACGCAGCCTGCAATAAAAATATACTACTTTGTAGTGACTGGCACCACACTGAAATCAATGTTTGATTTAAATCAAGGCTAGTCTGGCACCACACTGAAATGAATGTTTGATGTTCTTATTTAAATCAAGGCTAGTCTCCTTAAAATGCTGAGATATCCCAAGTGCGCTCAGACCGGAAAGAAAAATGGTTTTCTGAATGGTTGATCCAGTAGAAGGTAGAACCGGTAGAAGTGTAAACTGGAGATTGTTGGTTCTAATCTAAGCATGGGCATACATTTTTTTCTTTACTCTTATTTTGAGCTAAAGTCTAATGACTTCTTTCATTCTAAACCCAAATGAGCATTGTGCACTCACCATGATGACCAAGGTAACCAGATATTACAATAACAACAACACTAACCAGTCAGTTTCCTTAAAAATGTCTACGAAGTAGACGAAACCCGAGTCGGAAGTGAAAAATAAGTGAATCCTCATCAAAATAACGGTAGTGTTTTTTAAATCCTTAACTTCAATATTTTTTGTATCGAAAAATCTCAAAAAAAAAGAAAAAAAAAAAAAAAAGAACCTCTGGGTTCATTTCCGTGTCTAGGATCAATAATTATGAATGTATGAATTGGAATATTATGTGAGAGGAAAAAATAAAGGGTGACCGTACAAGTTAGTCTTACCTGTGAGTTATGTGCGGAGTCCAAATGGGGACTTGCGTCTCCAGAAATTCCCGAGTCTACACTTTTATCATGGACATGAGGTATGACCAGCTCATCATCTTCACTATGACTTTGAGTAGGAGATTCTAGGGCTGATAATAGTCTCCAGGCTGCGGTTGGCGAGAACCTTGGAATATCAAGTTGTTTTCTTGGTAACGTTGGTCTAAGATGAAGTGAAATGTTGTTCGACTGAAATTAAGAACAGAATAACAACGTTCATTATTTCTTGTAACCTGATTAAAGTTAACTGGAGAGTTTGATTAAAATGGCATTCACAATCTCAAATGTTACCCCATTTTTGCATATTATGGTACTTTGAGGACGACGACTTGATGTGATAATGCTGATCCCTTCCATGTCCTCCAATAGTAGTAAATATTTCTTATCTACGAGAATGAAATTACATTGGGTGAACCTACACCCTACTGTTTACCAGTCAGAGCGTCTTAGAAGAAAATAAGCCTTGAGAAATACCCAAAGAATCACAATGATAATTGGTATGTATGTACATATGTTCAATTTGGTCTTCCAAGCTTGGCGTTACTGTAGGTTCCGTATAAGTAATGTAATATATTTATTTATTTGAAACATAATACAATTAACGAGTAAATTTTCCCTAAGCTAATATAAATTTAAAATGTAAGCTTCTAAGGAAAATAGAGAAATGCGCGAAGTTCAATATAAGATCTATTTTGTCGGCTTTTATATCTAAACCTGTCAACTTACATCGTCTTCGTCCAGTGTATCACTGCAAGGAGATTGTCTTGGCGTGATACTTGCAGCGAACTTATGTAAATCGGCGTCAGTTTGTTTGATATGATTTTCTTGACTATTTTCTTCCATGCCAAAGTAAAATGTTTTAACTGGTTTTCTGAAACAATTAAATTGGACAGACTTTATTAAAATATGAATCAATGAATCTTTGTTTGTACATAGGTCTACTTGGGATCCTCCCAAAAATACCACTGCCGTGCTATAAAAAAAAAATCCGTCTAGTCATCACCCCAAAAAGACATGAAATCTATTTTGGGCCTGAAATCAGTTGGGGTGGGGTCGGAATTTAAACTCATTAGTTATATAGAAGAAAGGAAGAGTGGATAGCGGGGTTCAAAATAGATTTCATGTCTTTGTTGGGGTGATGAATTGGCGGGGAATTTTTATAGCATGCAGTGGTATTTTTGGGGGGATTTCATAACTTTTTGTACCAAGAGAATATGTATTTAGTGGTAACCTTCCACTCAAGAGTCTATTTTTTTTATATAATGGTAAAAGGACAGAAATCTTACATAAGTATTATATCTGAATTATTATCTATCTTCAAACTATGTCCCAGACAACGTCCGGTGGTCCAACCGGTCAAGTCCTTGAGGGCGCTGAATGATTTCGGCTTGTGCTTTCAGATTTGCAACAGAAAAATTTTGCTCAAATAGTGGGGGAAAAATTCAAGTATCCCTAAGAATAGTTTTGACAACCCAAATGATATCATACATACACACTCTTTCAATAATACACATCAAGTTATATGTAAATGTAATTTCAAAACCAGGTACCTATGACGGGTCCTAACGGCGGAACCAAATTCCATCCAATGAATTTCTTGAGAGCGCTAAACGTTTTCTGGTCTGAACTTTCAGATTCACGGAAGAAATTTTTTAGTCAAAATAATGAAAATCAATCTAGGTATCATCAACTATCATTAATCAATATGTTACGCCCGGTATAAATAATTTACTTTTATGATACACTGGGTGACAAAATTAGCGGAACGCTCAATTTTTTTTTGGTTTTGCAACGGATTTTTATGTTTCATGGCTATTAAAACTGATAATTATGTATTGTTGGAAAACGAAAACAAGATTTTTTTTTTTCATGTTATTTTTCAAAATGGCGACATTTATCGAGAAAATCTAAAATAGGACGAAAATAGAAGCATAGAAAGACTCCGACTTTTGCAATATCTTAAAATTCGCTTCAAATTTAGTAATCTGAATTGCATGAATTGCCACACCGGGCTCAAATAAGGGCTTCTACTATCCATTGCATGCTCCAGTTCAGACCATCCACGATCTCCTGCGGCATCTGGTCCCACTCGTCAAGCACTCCTCTTTTGGGCTCCATTATTGTCGTTGGTCTGAATTCTACCTACAAAAAGCTATTTTTGGGGTGGTTCCAGACATGTTCGATCATGTTGATGTATGGTTAATGTGGGAATGCTCAAGAACTTTCATACGGTACTCTTCAAGGTATGCGCGCACTCAGTTTCCAACGTGTGAACGCAATTTGTCGTGTATTAGCGCAAGACCGTTTGAAATAAACTGCTCGAATGACCCCATTATAACTCCTAAAATATCCAACACTTATCGCTGAAAAGTCTTAGACCCCCTCCTACAGCACACAGGACCGTGGGCCTCCCCAAAGTTATGCTCCCCACAACATGAATGAACTGCCACCATATTTCTAAGTTCCGATGATATTGCACTGCGCTTATCGTTCCTTGGGATGTCTCAGCACTTTAATCCTTCTGACTTCAGGTCGCAGAGAGATTGTACACTCATCGGTGAACAGTACTTTACCCCAGTTCCCCTTTGACCAATCCTCTAGTTTTTCGCTTAATCGCGTCTTTACACTTTGTAAATCCTGGCGAGCAGAGAAGCCTTCACGGCGCAGTAAGAACAAATTTCGCCATCCTTGAGTATTTTGCTGACAGTTTTTGAACAAACATTGACACCTCGACGGCGTTGGACCTCGTTACGCATGGTTTTGTGGGTTAAAGTACGATTCCTGACGGCTGTCAGATTCATAAAGCCGCGGTACCGTGCGTGCATAACTCGTTATCGACCTTGTCTACGCCTTGTGTTGTGGTTGTCAATCTCTTGGTAAGTTTTGACAAAACCACGAATCCCAAATTTCGATACAATGAGAGAATTCGCCACCCTCCGGTAACTCCAACAAACAATGGTACAAACAACCGCTTAGACGACTTGCACTTGAGTAAAGTCGTTCATCGTTAAAGAAAAAAGAAAGATACAAGTGTCAAAGAGCACAATAAAACTCAGGGTTGTCTTCATTTTGAACGTAGGTGGCCGAATACTGAAATCTCAAACATGGCAAGGTATACCTAAAATCACTGTTTTTCGGATATTTGTAGTAAACTTGCAAAAATTTAGTCAAATGTCTGATAAGCTTGTAAAATTTTTTGGTATTATCGTCAACTATAATATTTGTGATATTAATTTAGTAAACAGGGGTTCCCAACCATTACATATCTCGGGCTATTTGAAAAAAATTGAGCGTTCCGCTAATTTTGTCACTCAGTGTAATATTACATCATGTATCATGCGAAGGAAACCTATTTATTAACTAAAGAAAAGTATGAATTTGTTAACTAACAACTTATCTCTGGTATATCACCCTGTATATGAGATAAATTAGACACTGTATATTTTCGGTACGACCAGCTCCCATGGCTTCGAATCCTGGCAGGGGCAAAAATTTGTCACTAGTTTTGATTTTTTCGGGTCCCAATCAGCCTCGTGAGGACAATGAGTAGCTATGGACATAAAGGCACATACCAACCCGATGGACCCTGGATTCCTCGTGAACTCACCCTTTTTGGGCCATGGAGAAGTAAATAAAAGTTGCAGTAAGAGACATTCCAATGATTTAAAAAAAAAAAAAAATCAGTGTTTTTGGAATTCACGTTCTTTTGTATTACTTTTCAAAATGTATAAAAAATTGGGTGATATTAGTAGTGTCATTGAACAGATAAAAAAATTCTCATATTATTCCAGATGAGTGCCACAAGGGTTCTTTTATAAAAATTCATGACAAATTTCAGAACAAAATATCGGAAAAAAAATATATTCGAAATATATTGGAATAAGTGCGACAGTATATTTTTTAAAAAGTAATTGAAATGTAAATACCTTTCAATGACTACTGCAATTTTTATTTTCTTTCCCTTGGTCTAAACGTTTTTAGGCAGGATTTCATCCTCCCGACTTACATATTCTCCCAGTTATTTTTGACGGTATCTTCTTTGATTATTTCCTGCATTGGCTGACTATTCTGAAATACATTTTCTTTATTATTAACATAATGGCTATCTACACTTGACTGTTTTCTAATATTTGGTAGAATTTGTTTCTCCTTTGCTCCAACAAATTGGTTTTGGTTCAGTCTAGAAGAGGCAATGTTTGTACTATTGTGATAATTCATTTGGTTTGAATTTACAGGTTGACTTGGTTTAGGTTCCACAAGAGGACTTTTGGGACGTTTCCTCAACTTTTGAGTTGCTTCTAGAAGTTCTTCCTGAAAAAAAAAAAAAAGTTATAATTTTTTTTGCGATTTTGATGAACATATCTTGATTCAAATTTCATTGAATTTAAATCAGTACTTTCGTCTAATCTTTAAGTGTTTTTGTCTACAAAGGTAAAAAATGGCGAGGAATCTATACTGTTGGTGAATCTTTAGTAAAGATCCGTACCCAGGCTGACACCCTTAGTCCTAGCGTCCTAAAAATGATTAACATTCACCTCACTTTTTAAAAATGATTAACATTCACTTTACCTCATAGTAAATCTTATCAATATCTCATAATATATTATCATTATATTGTGCTATCACTGTTGTTGAATGTTTACTATCTTCTCAATATCTCATAATATATTATCATTATATTGTGCNGTCATAGGCTCCCATGCTCCACAGTGCAATTTGGTTAAAATCATTAAGCAGCACGATTCTTGATTTGGTATAGATTATAGAGATTCAATTTAGAAGCTTCTTAAAAAAAGAACTCGATCATTTTAAATTTTACAAAAACTGCAACTGTAAATAGAACCCATCATTTTACAAATATTGCAATTTTAAATTGCAAAGTGGGTCAGAGAGATCCAACATAGAAGGTTCTTATAAGACAAAAAGATAAAACCTATCATTTTACAAATATTGCAATTTTAAATTATAAAGTTGGAATCTCCTGAGATTTTCTTTATGATAAAATTGCTACCTCTGACTCTGATTCTCCAATATACTTACGTGAAACTGAGGAGAAGACAGGCTTCTATGCAAGGGAGGTACTTTATTAAGTCGGGGTGGAGGTACTTTTGACTCAGCGTGTGTTTTGAACAAACGTGACTTTCGAACTGGTGCTTGTACTTCTGAATTTTCAGCAGAGGTATCCCATGGTTGATAGGATTCAGGCGATGAGCTGTCCATCTGAAAATTTTGAAAATGAAAGTCACGTTAAATATGATACCTTTGTCATGTGTTGACTATTTGATTCGGTTAGCATCTTGTATGGACAGACAGACACAATATGAAGTGAAACGTGCATGGTTGAAAATTGGGAAAATGTGATGAGTGATGTGACGCATTGTGACGTCTGGAATGCAGGTCAAGTGGATGAGGAATCTGTTCATCGCAATATATCAGATACATGACAGACCGTGGCATAGCACATTAAACAATATACAGGGCTGGACATAAATCTCTACACCCATTTTTCAGATTAAACAAAAAAGTAGTAAACGTGTTGCTCACGACAAATTTTGGACAACTGGATTATTGTTATTCGAAAAGTATTTTTGAGAATAAACATGCGGATCATTGTCAAAAATACCCACCAAACTTGTGCGTTCAATATTTTGGTGTCCCATGTCCAGTCATCGAATATTGAAGCGTGTAGAGAAAACTATAGAAATAACAATTAAATTTTTGTGGATTTACCAAGTTACGGTAATCTTTCGTCTGTTACGGTAATCTCGCCATAACAGTTGTTTTTAAAATATTATGTCATTATGACTATCTACTTAGTATTTTGAATTCTATCTACGTACTTTATGAAACTATAGCAGATACCGAAAAAATGTTAGAGGACTCTAAGAAATAAACTTATATTTCACATCAGGAAAATTAGCAGAAGTCAAAATTCAAAACCTTTTTTGAATTTTATTTATAAACATAACATTTTTTGGTTACTTGAAAATAGAATGTTCTGTTGTTGTTTTTTAGTATATTACACTATATTTGAGAATATTTAGATAACGAATGGGACTAAATATCAAATTTCATTAAAATCGGTTAACGCTAAGTGATAAAAGTGGTGTTATGGCGCGAATAATCAAAGATTTTTAACGCGATTTTTGGATTATGCGTACCTACCTATTTTATAACGTAAAAAATTAAAAAAATTCAGGGTGGTATTTGTTCGCGGTCGATTCCAAATGTTCATTATTGAAAAAAATAATATATATATCTCTCTCACAAAAAATTATCATTGAAAAAAGGCCAAGTTCCACTTTTTCAACCAAAAAATTCCGCCTATGGAAGTAGTGATATCAATTATTGGGGCCAAGTTTATTGTTGCTGCTGTAATCCCGCACTTAAATTTATTATTGTACGTTCTTCTGTCTCAATTTTCTTAAAGTAATACGGACTTTACACTTGGTCAGTTTTTTCTAAGGGGATTCGTAAAATACTCGTACTACCTTTTTACAAACTGGCCAAGTGTAAAGTCGGTATTACTTTAAGAGAATTGAGACAGAAAATTTAAGTGCGGGATATACAGCAGCAACAATAAACTTGGCCCCAATAATAGATATCACTACTTTCATGGGCAGAATTTTTTGGTTGAATAAGTGGAACTTGGCCTTTTTTCAATGATAATTTTTTGTGAGATATCAATACTTTTTGTAAGATTACTATATGAAACTGATTATATTTAGCCGTTTTTTCTTCATTTCTTCTTCTTTTCAATTACACAACATATCGAAAACCAGGAAATTTCTGTGTAAACCGGACCCAAATGTCCAATGAGATCTAAATTATTCAAATATAAATTATTTCCTGATTAATTGTATGTAAATATCTAACTTTATGCAAGATTTCAGCGTTCTACCAGTTTAAACTGTTTTCGACCATCTCCTTCCCTAAAGCGGAACCGTTTTGGAGCACCGGGAGTGTAAATGTTCAAATATAAATTATTTCCTGCTTAATTGCATGTAAATATCTAACTTTGTGCAAGATTTCAGTGTTTTATCAGTTAAAACTACATTACAATACGTTGTATTGTCTTCCCTAAAGCGACACCGTTTTGGAGCACTTAGAGTTAAAAAGTTCAAATTTTCGGATTTTTCCCTTTACGTGGATGTCAATTGCTAACTTCATGCAAAATTTCAGCGCTCTAGGTATACGGGAAGTGCCTGAAACTTTTGATGATGAGTGAATCAGTCAATAAGTCAGTCAGTCAGTGAGTATCCAAAAGTGCAAACTTTGAAATTACGTATCTCCCGTTCGGGTTAACATTAACTTTTGAAGTTTATCCTGTAGTATTGTACTATACTTACGGAATGTATGTTCAAAATTTCAATGATCTATCTCTTGTGGAACCGGATATCTGACGGTGTGAAAACCCTGGTGAATTGCTTTGTGTAAAGATACACTGGTGCTTTCTGGAACTTGGCCTGGCGCACTGCCGTGCGCTCAGATATATATATATATTGATACTTCCGTACTTGAATATTGCATTATGATATTATTGGAACCCAAATTTCACCCCTATGATACGATACAAGTCTACGGTTGTGTTAATTGAATCTCGCAGAGAATTCCTCGTGGTATGTATTCTAGGTATATCTATTAACATTTGCCATAGAACATCTGACTTTCTGCTAGGTCTGTATTCTATAGAATAACAGTTCAATAACTGAGGCATTCATTTTCCACACTTGATTCCCAAGTTAATTAATTACTAGCGGGTTTTTCATCTTCTAGATTCTAGACCTTGGCACTAACAAATATTGCTAGGCAAGTTGTTAGGTGAAGACAGTACGCGACTAGCAATCGTAATTATTGAGACAATAATTAAAATTTAATAAGAAATGCATGCTTTTGCTTGTCGAATAGGTGTCCACACAACCGTTCGTTACATAGGAGAGACATGAATTCGATTTTAGTTCGGGCTTTTCACCACCCGTCCTCTCTTCACTATGAATTGAGCCTTATATGAAAACCCTTTTGTGATTTTTTATAGATTTATCGATCTAATTTAAACTGTAATACAGTGGTGAATAAAAAAATGTGACCCCCCCCCCTTCCAAAAAAAAAAAAAAAAAAATAGACCCTAAATTTGACATACATACCAAGTATTAAATCTCTAGCTCTTACCATTCTCTTTTTAGACAGCAATACTGAAAACCGCTAAGAAGCGGCAAAAATCGGTTGTATTTGATTGCACCCAAAAGTTTCGGGGCACAATTAGAGCCCAGATCGGACCTATATACCAAATTGCATCCAAACCGGTCACCGCTAAGTGGAAAAAGTGCCCATCACGTTGTACGGCAGACAAACCGATTCGAGTTTTGTATACTACGCACCTTGAAACGTAAAATATCAAATTTTGAGGGGGATTTTTAATTTTTCTCGTGACGATTCCAAAGACTCATTATTGAAAATAATAAACTAACAGGAGACCCAACAAACTTATCTCAGAAAATACACCAAATTAGTCGAATCACTAAAGCAACGTTGGCTGTGATTAGTTCGAGGACGCCATGTGTTGTTGGCGTTTCAGGGTGTACTCAGGCTCGTGAAAATTGAGCAGTTGTTGTTGATTGCAGCAAACTAGCAGAGGAGGCTCTGCCTTACCTTAGATATAAAAATACTCCCCAAAGCTGCTGCAAAAATAAATAGGGAACATTCAACACCGTACAGATGGATGAACGTAGTTTGAAAAACTTGAAAAAGGCATTTGGAAACTGATTATTAACCAAAATATACAGTACTTACTCCATTGGTAACAGGTGTGGGAGCTTTGTACTTTTTTCTAGAGCGTGATATTCGCTGTTTGGATGGACTGTCATTGTAAGTAATGAATTCTCGACCCGTAAATCTTAAATCTGGTTCACTACCAAACCGGGGCACCGGCTGGAACAAAAACAAAAATTTACAACTGATCTATTATATTATTACTGGGTACTTATGACATCATGCGAGTAAAATAATGCATACCTAATAATAGAAATATTAAAATAATTAGAAGAATCGTAAGATATAGATATATAAATGATTGACAATATCGTATATCGTAACAG
>CM022875.1:22243480-22253543 GCA_012654025.1 Pachypsylla venusta
GTAAAAATAATGTTAACAAAAAATGTAGGTAATTTTATCTCAAAGCGAATGATATGTCACTCTCTCATGTAAAGCAAATAGAAGCCGAGATATTTGTGGAAATGTGAAGGAAAACGTTTTTTCGCATAACTTTGCGAAGAAAGTTTGCACGCTACTGCAAATTCAGATTTAACATCTCTTAATGGTTCTCTATCGAATTTCATTTGATTCGAAATTCGTGTATGGTAACGCAAACTCAAAATACCATTCTACTGGACTATAAGTGCCAACTTTACAGAGGCATTTTTTTTCTTACAAATATGTGAATTTGCTTCCGGGGAGAAATTTTTTTGGATTTGTTGAGCCAATCCAAAAATATTTTTTAACCAATTTTAACCCAATTAGAGAGGTTAGGAAACGTTTTTACGGCCATGTCTCTATTGCTTATTCACAACCGTCCAACATGGACCCATGACGGCCAAAAAAAGGGATTCGAAATTTTTTTTTTGATTTTTTTTTTTAAAAAAACTTACCTCAACACATCTCCCCGGTGTAGGACCCTAAATATTGTAAACAATAGACTTGGTTTCTTATTTGTTATCTTATCACATAGAAAATTGTTTATTAATTTAAATTCTGTTAGAAAATAAGTGTTTTCTCAATAAAATAAACATCGAAATGAGATTTCTCTTGAAAAAATAAAATTTTCTGTTTGGTATCTTGTGCGTAACTCTCAGCCTCCTGGAGACCATTTGCTTTACTCATTATTTATAAGTATGTATCTGGAGTAGTGTGAAAATTGTAAATAAAATACTCTTAAGGTAAGCTAAAAAATTTCTATTGCATGGTATGCACAGGCATGCAATTTTTTTTGAAATTGAACTGTAGACCCCCAGGTCAAATATTCACGGGCCGCTACTGATGAGATCCATATATGGATCCACCCATCACGGTGTCAGAAGCGGACCATTAAGTGGACACACTTGTTCCTTTATTTTTACGCCACCTTGGCACCCAATTTGAGAATCTTAGATTGAAAGGTATATTATTTGTGATACATTTTTGGAAAGATCTTTTAAAAAGAAGAGTTTAAAGAAGATTACGGCTTTATTCGACTTAAATGATCGAATTTGCAGGGTGTCCAAATTAGACATGCACATTTGCCTGCTTCAATTTTACAGGTCGATGAAAAAGCTGGACGATGTTTGTTTTTCTACCGCTGACATGATTTAATAGAAAGGTCACCCAAAGGAGCTCAAGAACTAAGCAGTAAATCCAGGGTTATTTTTTTAAATGACTATTTTATCTACGATTACCTGTACGTTTTTTATGAATCTTGGTATAGACATTTATTCATATAATTTTCTGATTTGTTTTGGACCTTACTGGCCACCCAACGCTTCATTAGTGGCCATTTTAATCGGGTGAGATCAGTTTACAGAGCTACTGATTTAGACAAAGACCATACCACGTTGAATAATACACCAGTTTCCGTTAGATCACTGAAGTTAAGCAACGTCGGGCGTGGTCAGTACTTGGATGAGTGACCGCTTGGGAACATCTCGTATTGTTGGCTCATTTTTCCGGCCCAAACCATGCTGGGTGAGGTCAATGTGGGTAGCTGGTTTGCAAGTTTCCAGCGAATGGAGGGTAAAACTTGAATGAACAATAGATGTTAAAGAGACGTTAAGTCAAATTAAAAAAAAAAAAGAGCTACTGATTATGACGTGGTGTTGGTGATAGTAAGTGGCTCTTACTGGACGTTGTTATTTTAGCAGGTTCTCCCTGAAGATGTTGTTCTTGCTTTTGTTACTTTTGAGTGATGAGAAAGTTTCATTTAATAATAATAATGACATAATAAAATATTTGGTTTGTACTCAATGGAGTGTTCCGCTAAGTTTACATTGTAGTAAATAATATTTATTCAAATGGTACTTCCATTATTATGATTTATGCATATTATCATTGGTCCATCTCCCTACACTGGTATTTGGATTTCTTTATCTTCTTATTTAGTGCGGTACCAACTTTATTATTAATGCTTCGTAAAAAAAATATATAGGTACCTTCTTAGTCTATTTAGAAGTGGAAATGTCGTATTGTCGTATGATATTATTAGCTTTCAATCACATCACAAGCCAGCAACTATAACGCATTGAATACACCAGTTCAACTTTAGATCACTGAAGTTAAGCAACGTTCAGTGAAGTTTGGCTAATTTGGAGACCACGTCATTCGCGCCCCCCGTTATGCTGACTATTTCCAGCCCAAACCAGACTAGCTGAGGTCGGGATAGCTGGTTTGTATGTTCCCAGCGAATGGAGGGTAAAAACCCCGTTTCGAATAGATGTCAGTCAATTTCACAGTTTGAAACATATTTTCAAAATGAAAGTTCTTCTACGAGTAAATCAATGGTCACAAGAACACCGAGGTAATTTAACGAAACAAAAAATATCGCAATTCGCATTATAATAATGACGATTGGAGAACACACACTAGAAATTCAGCCCGACTAAAGTTGAGATTACAAAATAAATAACATTGAACCGAATGAAGTACAAGAGAACTTTGAAATCAGTCCTGAGTCGTGATTTTCAATTGAATATTTTTCTTTCACTTTTATCTGAACTTTAAAGTTGTACTGAAGAACACCAAAAATACACAATAAGCCTATAGCTCCGCCAAGCCTATAGCTTGTCGAATGCTTTGTAGGTGTAACTGACATCTGTGTAAAATTTCAAGTTACTATATTGATATATGTCTAGTAAAAATAAGGTTGCAACTTCAAAGGCCACCGAAGACAACTTCAGGCCGATTTTTTTTCATGCTTTGTAGACTCAATTTTAATTGCAGCAATTTAAATCTCTGCAATTTTAACCTCACCTTGTGCGGAGGGCCTTACTGTTATCATTTTTTTGCAGGATTCGTGAAAACCGCTAAAAAGCGGCAAAACACCCCCAACCCAGGGTTTATTGGATTTCAACGACAATTGTATTTTAAGTACATAGGCACCAACTTTCAAGTTCTAGTACTTACCGCAGAAAAGCGACCGAAAACCGCTAAGAAGCTGAAAAAAACTTCAACAGTACATTGCACTTCAACAAAAAGTGTTTTTGAGCATTCAATGCATAAAATTGATATGAATAGTCTCCAAATTTTAATTTCTAACGCTTAGCGTTCTCCTCTTTTCGCAGTATTCGCAAAAACCGCTAAAAAGCGGGGAAAATCCGCCAACGGTAGATTCAAATTCAGCAAAAAGCTTCGTGTGTCGTTCTTGACATAATATGACATACTCGTACATACCAAATTTCAAGACTACTGTTCTTGAGATAACTTTTTTATGCACCGGCCACCGACAGACAGATCAATGGCTGGAACTTGAGATTTTGGCTCTGGGGACCTCAAAACGTGTATGCTATTGAGAACTCGACATAGAAAATTTCAGCCCATTACAATGCTTTTCTTTTTATAGAATAAGGAAAGTAAAAAGGAATAGGTATGTGTTAGCAATCCATACTAATATATAAATGCGAAAGTAACTCTGTCTGTATGTATGTATATATGTTACGCTTTCACGCTTAAACTACTGAACCGATTTTGATGAAATTTGGTATGGAGATAGACTAAAGGACATAGGCTACTTTTTATCGCGAAAAAAAAGGGGGTTGGAACTATAAACGGCCATGCATCTAAGGCGCCAAGCGAAGCGGGCGTATTCTGCTAGTAGATATATAAATCTATAAATGCCTTCTCTAGGCGGTTCACAATTTTTCACACAGAAACTTTGGGGTCCTCGCATACTTACTGATGTGTGTCATTTCGGTTTAAATCTGTACAAGGAACAACCAATACACATGTTCTTATTGCGAGTCCGTAGATTGCAGGAACTAGATGTGTAGAATGCAATATAAGATAAGTAAGTATACGGCTGTCTATGAGCGACCTTAGATATGTTGGAGTATGTGGAAGGAGGGGTAATGGAATTTATTGAATTTATCCAACACGGGTGGAACCAACGGGTAACGGCTAAAGTACAAAATATTAGTTGTGGTGGGGTGCATCTATGTTCTATTCTCTATTATATTGCATTTTAAATTATTGAAAAAAATCGGACTTGTTTTAGTTTTAGATCTGTCGTCCATAAAGGAAAATAAAACATTGAAAAAAATAAAGTAAAAAATGATATTTTTGGACGTTTCATTTCAAAACAAATTGTTTTCCAAAAGCCAGAGTACCTAATATTATATTTTGAGCAATTTCATAACCTCGCTTTCTCCATCAATCAAAAAATGTTAATTTTTTGGCGTTTCATTTCAACACAAATTATTTTCCAAAAGCCAGAGTACCTAATGTTATATTTTGAGCAATTTCATAACACCTCTTTCTCCACCAATCAAAAAAGTTAAGCAACGTCCAGCGAGGTTGTACCATGTGGGTATTCACGTGGGTTCGCACCCTCGAGATGATGGCTATTTTTCCGGCACAACCCAGGCTGACTGAGGTCAATGTCGGTAGCTGGTTTGCAAGTTTCCAGCGAATGGAGGGTGAAACTTCCATCTTGAATGGCCAATAGATGTTAAAGAGACGTTACGCCAAATTAAAAAAAAAATTTTTTTTAATTTTTTGGCGTTTCATTTCAACACAAATTGTTTACCAAAAGCCAGAGTACCTAAGGTTATATTTCATAACCTCTCTTTCTCCATCAATCAAAGTTGTTGCTGTGCGAGTTCTACTGAAATCTGTAAAAAAATTTAGAGCAAAAGTCAGAAAGTCACATTATCAATTTGTGCTCATGCTCATGGTCTTGTAGGTTTGTCTAATGTAAAAAACGACTATATGCAAAAAGATTACAAAGCCACGGCTACATATAGTAACGACAACTCGGTTGCTCTGTGAATGTTGGTTGGACTTCTGCACAGAAGGTAAATGAGGTTTGATATAAAATAGTAGGATACTATCTTGAGATAATTGACCAAAGACCAAACGAAATAATAATGTCTAGTTTTAAATTTATAATTTTGTTTTAATTGGACAGTTTGTCGGTTTGTCTTTTTGTACCACGGTAAGCCTCGAACAGCAGGTCCCATTATGATGAAACTTTGAATGGATATTTATTACGTTCATGCGAGGGGCTCTATTGGACATCGAGGCCCACGGTAAGTCTCGAACAGCAGAGCAGGTCCGATTATGATGAATATTTGAATGGATATTTATTATGTTCATGCCAGGGGCTCTATTGGACATCGAGGCCCAAATCTAATACAGGCTCATAAAAATATCAAAAACAGCCTAAATGGTCTTTGTGATAAAAAAATCTGGAGAAAAAATCATTTTATAATGATCTAACCGGGAGACCTGACATTTTTAAATGATTATATGGCTTCTCGGAGCGATTTTTGTAAGTAAACTTTGTGATTAAAAAATCTGGCAAAATTTCTTTTTTAATGCTATTTAAGACTATGGATAAATGAATTACATTTTATAATGGAAGATGTAAGATTCATGAATTTAAATTGAAAATTTGAAACAAAACTACATAATAATTTAAAAAGTCAACTTTCTAAATTTTCCACTTGTTACTATAGTGAGATTTAAAGCAAATCTTTCTTTGCCCAATATAAAAAATCTCTTGAACCATTTTTAAAAACAACTTCAGTTGACTGCAGTGTGCGTCCAAGTTGTGAGGTCAATCTTACTAAAGAAAAACCGAAAATTATTCATTCAATGTTTGTTTCCCCTGAAATGATTATATTCACCGGTAGGATTTCACCAACCAAATTCGAAATGGTGTATCATCATCAATATACGATTTGATAACCACTATATGACTTTCTCTAACGCCACTTCTATGATAAATTACTGATAATGAACCATGTGGTACACGGCAACGTGGACTATATTATTTTATAGTACAACCAATTACAAATATCCATTGTCCATATATGATTAGAGACCAGGCTCGTTTCTAAACACATTTAGGTGTAGTAAAGAACTAAAGAAAATTTTGAAAGTTGGTTTGAAAAGATGGTTTTGTCAATACTAATTGGTTGGTGGTGTAGTGTTGAGATACTATGACTGGTAAACGGTAAGAGGTGAGTTATGAGTTTAAAAACCCAGCCAACCCATAGAATTTCATTCTCATGAATTTGAGATTATCAATATCAAGTCCGACGTCCTCAAAGTAGCATGATATGCTACCCAAACCTTCCACCACCATCACTTTCCGCAATGAACGAACAATTCCATCTTCCATCTTATGGAAGATGTTGTTCAAGATTTCAGAGGGCTTTTCATCTTCCATCAACAATTATCAGAAAGAAGCTCACAGGAAAAATTAAGGGAGATTTTTTTTTTCAACCCAAANAACCCAAATTCGCACCAAATTGTGGTTCTATGATAATATGTAAAAAAGACCGTTCAAATTTGTTTTTTCCCCCAATCCCAACTGTTCTCTCAATATCTAGATTCAGGTCCGAAAGAGGAAATATTATAATGAAATTAGGTTACCGAAATTATTTGATGACTCTTGGATAGAACTGTTAGACTAAACAAAGTTAAAATTGTCCCGGTGCGGTGTATAGAACACATTATCAGTGATATCACAAACCAAATGAAGCCCAATAACTTCTCTGGCACGTTTGTAAATTTACCAATCAATGTTGCTGTCGGGTTGTAAACATCCACAGTTAAAAAACTCTATAAACGAACCTGATATTCTTTGAAGTGATCCCACCATAATTAGATACAGATTAAACGCTATGACACGGCAATATATTGCCATTACCAACGCTATCAAATTTGAACATTATTTAGACGTCGCGTCGTTCAACTGACTAATGACATTTTATGCCTTTCTGGTGAAACTGAAATAAAGGAAATGCTCATTTGTGTGGTATGGAATTTCGTTTGTTTTTATTTCAAACAATAAACTTGTTATATTTGATTTTTACTTTCATTCATATGGCAGCAACTTGCACAAGATATAGTTATTGAGATATAAGTCAGCTTTGCAATACGATAATCAAAACGTGAGCCCCAATAACTTGCAACTTGTAGGTCATCTATTATGATAAAATATTTGGTTTGTATTGATAAAATATTTTGTTTGTATTCATAACCATCAATCAGATTCCAAAACTGAATCTTGATAATATTCGTGTGGCGATATTTGATATTTCATCTTGACTTTCAAAGAGAAACAGGTTCCAAACCAGCTACCCTCATTGACCTCACCCAGCCTGGGTTGGGCCGGAAAAATAGCCAGCATCACGAGGGCGCGAACCCACGTGGTAAAACCTCGCTGGACGTTGCTTAACTTCAGTGATCCAACGGTAACTGGTGTATTCAACATCCCATAGACGCTGGCTTCCAAATTCTTATTAATAATACGTTGTAAGATGAAGCCCAATAACTTTTGATCTTCATCTTACAACGTCGCGTTATCAACTCAAACGTATCATCAATTTTCAACTCAAACTTATCATCAATACCAATAATAAAGTCATCTTCCCTATCCTGGGTCATAATCTATGTCTAAACTTTTAGGTCCTTGTAGATCTATTAAGAAATGTCTAGTCTCCTTTTTCAGTTCGGCAGAGTGCTAGCCAACAGAAAGGAGGCTTGAACGCAGTCTAGACTATATTAAAAGTCTAAATTTCACCCAAAAGGTAATAGCAGCTTTTTACAAACAAAAATCCAACATCTTCTGAAAAAGAGAGAATGCCCTAGAATACCAAATAGCAAAAACCCATTACCACTCATTAACCTAATGAATGAAGGTAACTTAACTGCATCATTCAGGAAGTCAATAAAGTGGTCGTTCACACGTACAAGTATCATAAGGAGCACCAAACCAACATGAAACTAGTTATCATATTAACGACTCAATAAAAAGTAGATCAATCAATCTGAAATCTGAGAGTAATATGAAGATAAATGCTTTGGAAAAACGTACTGAACTTTATCTTCCTTTATTCTAGGACTTTGACAAGCCCCGGATGATGTCGCAGTATTTGATGAAAATATCAATTAATGAGTTAACAGTGGCAATTAATTGATTAATCTTTTCAGTGAAAATATTTTTGAAAATGTCTTTGGCAGCCTTTGGCTGTTGTCGCAGATCTCCAGGGATTATATTATTTCAGTTAGATTTGTGCAGCCTTCGGCTGTTGTCGCTGATGCTCTATATAGAAAAAATATTTGGATTACCTTTCACAACTTTCGGCTGTGAAAGGTAATCCAATTATTTTTGGATTACCTCTAATGTGAAAAAAAATATTTGAATTTAAGTTTGTTTTGGTTCTAGGGGGTCACCCTTTTCGACCCATAAATGGACCCCAGAGGGTGCTATCTTCAATGTTGGCTGGAATTATGGCCTCAAGGAATATTGTTACCGAATATCAAAATCGGACAAATAATAGGAAAAGGCTGTAAATGCGCGAACACGATTTTTGCGGACAGACGAACACACATTTTTTATAGACCCATTTTGGTTTATTATTTTCAATAATGAACCTTTGAAATCGTCACGAATTACCCCCCCCCCCTCAAAATTTGATATTTTACATTTCAAGGTAAGTAGAATCCAAAAAACGAATAAAAAAAAAATTCTTTTTTTTTTGGAGTTAGTCGTCATAATTCGTTCAGAAAAGCAAAAAATGACCTCGAAATTTTTCACCAATACAATACTTTACTTACCTATATTTCGTATCTCTCTATACATATTATTATTAAAGTCACTTTTCGGGTCTGTCTGTCTCTCTGTTCGCGATAAACTCAAAAACTACCGAACGGATTTTAATGCTGTTTTCATGTTTGGCCGTTTTTTGGTTACGGCCACTTTTTAATATTTTTTCACCAAACTTTCCGAATTTTGATTAATATCTTAAGATTTGTCACGACAACAAGTTTTAGGTGACATCTTAATCCTCCATTTAGGACATATTTTGCAAAATTGTGACTAGTCATTCCGGTTACAGATTCGAATCCGGGATCGACCAAAAAAAAATTTAGACAAATAGATTCCCCCCCCCCCTCAAAAAAAAAAATCATAGACCGAGAACCCTGTAAACTTATCAGAATTCAGAAGTGTACCACGGATTTTTTATGAGAAATCATAGAATACTATTAGGAACGATAATAGTAGTGGTGATGGACGCGAGACGAAACAAAATCTTTGTCTCGTCTCCCGTCTCAAAACCAAAAAGTCTCGTCTCGTAAAAACACGGGAAATTTCTCGGCTCGTGAAAAATACCTATACTTTGATAAATCCGACTTCTAAAATTGTTGGGTGTATCAGATAGACCTTTTCCTGGAGATTCTAATAATATATTTTGGTTTATTATTTTCAATAATGAACCTTTGGAATCGTCACGAAAAAAAAAAAAAAATTATACGTTTCAAGGTACGTAGAATCCAAAAATCGAATAAAAAAAGAATCCGTTTGTCCGCCGTACGCCGTGATGGGCACTTTTGCCACTTAGCGTTGACCGATTTGGATGAAATTTGGTGTATTGGTCCCATCTGGACTCTAATTGTGCCCCGAAACTTTTGGATGCAATCGAATACACCATAGCGGTTTTCGCCGCTTTTTAGCGGTTTTCAGTATTGCTGTCTAAAAAGAGAATGGCAATTTGGTATGTATGTCCATATTTTGGGGTCTCAGTGAGCCCCTAAATTTTCGGGTGCAATCGAATACACCCTTGGCGGTTTTCGCCGCTTTTTAGCGGTTTTCAGTATTGCAGTCTAAAAAGAGAATGGTAATTTGGTATGTATGTCCATATTTTGGGGTCTCAGTGAGCCCCTAAATTTTTGGGTGCAATCGAATACACCCTTGGCGGTTTTCGCCGCTTTTTAGCGGTTTTCAGTATTGCAGTCTAAAAAGAGAATGGTAAGCGCTAGAAATTTGAAATTTGGTATGTATGTCCATATTTTGGGGTCTCAGTGAGCTTCGAAACTTTTGGGTGCAATCAAATACACCCCTGGCGGTTTTTGCCGCTTTTTAGCGGTTTTCAGTATTGCTGTCTAAAAAGAGAATGGTAAGCGCTAAGGATTTGAAATTTGGTATGTAAGTTACAGCAGCAAA
>CM022875.1:22258738-22277006 GCA_012654025.1 Pachypsylla venusta
TATACAATGGTATAGGCGGGACTCGAACTCACGCCTCACTTTTTTAAATGTATCAGGGGTGACGTCCTCACAGGCCTTCTTGATACGGTCTTTGAGATTTTCGAGAAAGCAGGTGGGGTTCGGTAAACAACCGATTATAAATACCACCAACAAAAATAGTCACCTGGATCCAAGTCGGTGAGTGGGGACACCATTCCCGCGGATATCTCCTACCTATCCAGCTGTTTTGAAAACTCTGTTCTAAGAAGGTCGAAGTGGGCGGGACAACCATCTTGTTGGAACACTATTTTTTACGAAATTACTTATTTGGGACCATAAAAACATATTTCTATGCATTTTTACCTACCATTTAGGTGATGTGGCCGCAAAGGGTCCAATTTCACATGTTCTACCCTGTAATTCGTAAACGGTAGATTCTAGAGAGTTCCGGTTTTCTGTAAGCCCCCTAAAATTTAAGGGATACGTGTTTTTGCGTTCTCATGTATTTTCAGCCAATCTGGAGATACGGGGGGTGGGGTGAGACTTTATGGACACTCTGTATATATATTTTTCAATTCAGACTACCTGTTTTAAGGGTTGTGCC
The DNA here is from genome assembly GCA_012654025.1 of Pachypsylla venusta. NCBI lineage: Eukaryota > Metazoa > Arthropoda > Insecta > Hemiptera > Aphalaridae > Pachypsylla > Pachypsylla venusta. Next base: position 22,259,322 of record CM022875.1, read on the forward strand.
TCTAGAACCAACCATAAGTCGTAACGAATGGAAATAACCAAAGTTTTCGCCACTAAAAAATGTACTAAAATTCTCACTATCACTATCTCACTAAAAAAATCTCTCAATAAAAAAATTTGTGAGAAGTACCAACACGAAGGAAGACCATTTCTGGGCATCCAAGGGCTAGCAACTTGCAACACTGCCAATCCTTTCACCACCGTAAAATTAAAATAACATTAATCTTCTGGTTTTAGGTGGAACCGCCAAAAGGCGGCCTTCAACCGCTAATTAGCGGCCAACAACACATTACACTTCAACCTAAGTTGTATTATTCAATTTCTTATATAAAATTGATATGAATTGGCACCAAATTTCAAGTTCTAGCTCTTTCCATTCTGGTTCTAGGCGGAGCCGCCAAAAAGCGGTCTTTAACTGCTAATTAGCAGCCAACAATATATTACACTTCAAAATAAGTTGTATTTTTTTAATTTCTTCTATGAACTTGATATGATAAAGCACCAAGTTTTAGCTATGACCCTTCTCATTTTAAGCAGAATATGCGAAAACCGCTAAAAAGTGGCATAAAACCACTAACGGTATATTCGATTTCCACCAAAAGCTGATTTCACCGTTCATGTCCGTTGGCAGGTATTTTATGATGAGAAAATGTAACACGTAGATACTTATGTACAATTATGATAATGAGAGGAAAAGAGGATCCAAAAAGTCTTATTATTTTTTTACGAGACGAGAAATTTCTCGTATTTTCAAGAGACGAGACAAGACCTTGTCTCGTCTCGTGAAAATACGAGTTCGAAATTTGTCATTTGATACAAAGCGCGCGCTTGTTTTAAAAGTCAAATCACTGGCAAAGCGAGATTCACATGTTTACAATACCGTACTGTATTACAATATTGTGGCCACAAGAAATTAAAGAACCATTCAAAACTATTGATAAGCCATCATACCACGTTGAATACAACAGTTCCCGTCAGATAACTGAAGTTAAGCAACGTCGGGCGTGATCAGTACTTGGATGGGTGACCGCCTGGGAACACCACGTATCGTTGGCTCAATGTGGGTAGCTGGTTTACAAGTTTCCAGCGAATGGAGGGTAAAACCCCCGTCTTGAATGACCAATAGATGTTAAAGAGACGAAAGAGAGAGAGAAAAAAAACTATTGATATTATCGATCGTTTTCATATTATATAATATATTCGACCAGGTATTAACGATTGTTTAGTGACGTACGAATAATGTCTGAACGACGTTGTATGATGAGAAACGTGTAAAACAATGGATGGGGGGTGGGGGGGGCGACGAATCATTCTTCGCCCCGGGCGCTCAATGTTCTACGTACGCCACTGGTGGGTGATTACCATCAAATGGAACCAGTGTGAGGAATTGCAACAATTATCAAGTAACATTTTAGCAATTAAAAGTGAATCGAATGATTGGGAGATCATCTTCCTTTCTAAAAGAACACTGGGTGGACATGGCAATCTCTAGGTTAAAACTTAAACATACAAAATTGAAAATAATCTGTTTTACAAATGAGACATGTCCACATTATACATAATCCCCCCCCCCCCCCCCCCCNATTATGATATTGAATAGGGCCAATTTTTTTTCTTGAACTGTTCCTAAACCTATTAGGGTTTATGTTTAGAAAGGACGTTCACGCAAGTGCGGAATCATTTCGCCTCAATTCTCCAAGACCTGTTCATTGATTAGATGAATCAAACCTTACAGGAAATAAACTCCTATATCTATATATTCGCATACTGTCCATAGACCATTGGAAACTAAAAACCAGTCTCGGCTATATCTTGAGAATATCATATCTGTGAAATCTGGTTGCTGGTCACTCATTAAAACATTGCAGGAAGTGTAAGAGACTAGACTCACTAGACCACTGGACTAATCTCAACAAATCTAATAAGAAAGATTCGCGAGATTACAGGATCAACTAAGAGTAGATACTTGTGCTAACACTTGAAAAGCAGAAACATATTTTTGATTTATTTTTCATTATACGAAGTATTAGGAAAATAAAGTATTGCCTTTCTGGACGAATTGTGACGACTACATTCCAAAAAACGTCCGTTCGTCCGCAAAAATCTTGTTCGAGCATCTACATCCTTTATTATTTGTCCGATTTTGATTAAATTTGGCACCAATAAACCTTGAGGCCATTATTCCAGCGAAAACCTTAACATTGAAGATAGCAGCGTCCTATGGGTCAAAAAGGGTCATTTTGTGATTACCCTTTTTGAATTAATAAATTCACTGGAAATCAGTCGGCAACAGCTGACTGCAAATCCAATTTCGAAAAATATTTTCACTGGAAGGCTGCCACTTGTAACTGATATAATATTTTCATCACATACCTGCGACATCAGCCGCAGGCTGCCAAATTCCTAGGATAAAGGAAGATAAAGTTTATTGCGGTTTTTCGTACCATTTATTTTTTGCTGTTTTCAATACCAAGTGGCTAAGGTTGTTGGCTATATTACCCATTTCGTTTCCACAAAATATCAGTTGTTTCCAGGGGAAATAAAACGATGAAACCTCCAAGAATATATTAAATAGCACTTTACAGAATCTCAAGCGTATCGGTAGGTGGTGCACGTCAAAATTTGCGGACTATATTAACAGGAAGCAGAGTTTGTAGGTATGAGGACCCACTTTTTTCTGCCACTTTCAGAATACTTGAAAAAACACTCCACAGTTGGGTATGACATGTATTCGTTCAAGAAAAACAACCCTTCATACATCATATTAAAAAAAAAATCCACTTTTCATTAAAATATTGTTTTGAATGACATGATAACAACCTTCCTGTATTAGACCAAGTAAGAATTTTTGTGTGTTGTGTTGTGGAAAATACAAATATCACATAAAACTGACCTGTTTGCATTTACAACCTGTTTGCTAACCACTAAAAGTAATTTCCAAAAACAAAGAAATTTCAAAATCTGATTAAGCTTTATTTGAGAGCACCCCCCTATCATTAAACAAATTTACCTGGATTTTTGTAAGTGGATACTTTAAATTTCAATAAATTAATCTTACTAATAGAGAAAGTTGTCTTATCAGAAAGACCAAAATAAATACTTGCATAGTAACAATCAAGTTGGTTTACATGTCCGATGTTATAAAAAGGTCAGTGGCAGCACACAACTTATAAAATAAACATTTTTGCGAGTAATCAACAAATTTAGCAGAAACCTGCGACAGTGAATGAACATTATACAAAAGACATGCAAGTACTGTTAAAAGAAACAAATTGATTTGAACTTCACGAGATATTAGAATTGCATGATCAAACACAAGCACTCTAAGACACTAGAGGATACACTTGGCTGTGTTTACGAGTTTGCGTTAATAAACGTGTATCTAGTATGATAAACCTTTATTAACGTTTTACGGCGAAGTTTTTTTTTTTTTTTGGGGGGAGGGGATAGATATTTATTGAATTCCTAAAATAAATTTATTGAAGTTATACTTCTTTAGGCGCGTTGTGAAAAAATGTTGAGAGTGAAATTTTATTTTTGCGAGACGCGAAAGCGTCACGCTAATTCTGTATATGAAACTACTTATCCGATTGCAGTTAAATTTGGCACAGTTGATAAGCGCATTCCTGGGAAGATTTTTGTCTAGGTCCCATCCCTATAATGTTAAGGGACAAACAATGGATGGGTGACAGAAAAAAAGTTCACGTTTTTCGACCTAAATGGCATTCTGTCTCGAAATTTGTCGCGACGACATATCAACTCAAAGCGAGAAAGTTTTAGGTAACATCTTACTCCTTGATTTAGGACATATTTTGTAACTCTAATGTTAAGCTACACCGAGTAGGGACAAACAATGGATGGGTGACAGCAAGAAAGTTCACGATTTTCGAGTTTCTCGATTCTTTCTCGAAATTAGTCGCGACTACATAATATATCAACTCAAAGCGAGAAAGTTGGGAAGATTTTTGTCTAGGTTCCATCCCTCTAATGTTAAGCTACACCAAGTAGGGACAAACAATGGATGGGTGACAGCAAAAAAGTTCAGTTTTTTTTAAAATATTTTTAAATTTAATTTTAAAAAAGAAGTACACACACCCATTTTTGAAAATTGTAGTGAGTACCCACCGCTATGTATTAAGATATAATGGATGAATACTTTTTGCCAAAAACTTATATCAATAGTTACATCACTTTGGTGATATTATATCAGTAGTACATTTCATAAAGCTATAGAGAGATTGAGCAACGCATCTTATTTATATCTTTCAGAATCAGAACTTGATTGATTAATTAAATTAAAGCTAATATAGCGACCATGTATCGCATATAAAAACCAAGCAAAATGAACTTACTTTCCAAAACAAAAATATATAAGTAGTAAATCTTTTGAGTGCCCTGAGGAGGTGTTCGTTTACTTGACTAGTTGGTGATCATGTAATCAAAGTGCCTCCGGCATATCTTCAGTAACATAACACACTATATTGGTTTTTTTATTGCGTTAGTTTATATTAATAAATATATGCTATTCCTCAGGCATTGGAAGTTCTTACTTATGACGGGAACTTTATTAGGAAACTTTTTAATGACCTCAACTTTTAAACTTTGATTATGTGAATATGTTAACACCAATGAAAGTTAATAGGATGTGTACAATGTGCTCATCAGAAATAATGGTGGTTTATAATTTGTCTCTTGTTCCTGGCAGGAGCATTATAATGACAAAACCAGCATAGAAATAAAATCATATGTCACTTGATTTATTTCAAACTAATTGTGCACCTGAATTAAAATTTTAAGGTCGATACAGTTTTCTTCTTTAGCCAAACTGCCAAATTTAGTCAAATTCGGTCCAAGTATTAGGAGGATTGAAGAACATACATTGGTACAGTCGGTACACTTTCATTTACTCCCAAAGTCAATGAGGTTGAGAGGAATGAGGAAAAAAGGGAGTTATGTTGAATATAGCGACTCACTTAGGAGAGTGAGTCGACTCTCGATGTCGACTCGCATCGAGTGACAATTTTCAAGAACACCTTATTTTATCAGAAAGAAATAATAAAACCAATTGACAAAAGTGGCATCTACCAAATAAACGTCCCCAACTTCGGCGAATATACATTAAAAAGACATCACAATCAATCGTCACCAGAATGAAAGGCCATTTTCCTTCAGTAAACAACAAACACCCGGAAACATATTTCTCCCATTATAATCTTCATCAGTCAACAAAAAAAGCTATCGACTCGTGAGTCGACTCGTGGATGACTAGCCCATCCCTAGTTGAATATGAACATTCGAATATAGTGCTGGAATGATTTTAATGGTCGACACATATTAAAGAATAAAATAAATTCAATAAGCTCTTCAATATGAAAATGACGACATCTGACCCACATCTAAAATATTTGGGTACCTTTTGAACCCAGATCTGATAAAATAAGGTGTTCTTGAAAATTAGATTGGCAATACACGTATTTGTATGTCGGTGTTTCCGTTAATTTTTCAAAGGGTACAACATCATCATAAGCAGATGGGATCATCGGGTTGAATGCCAATCCGACACCAGGTAAACATATTTTACAATTACGTTGAAAAATTCATTCACAAATGTACAACAGAATGGGGGAAATGAAGGCAGAAAAACTTCTAGTGACACATGTACGAGTATACTGATGGTATGTGACGTATGCTCTCATGAACTTAAAATATGATACTGTCTATAACATATTATGTCCACTGAACGGATTAATTATGCAATAGAAATGTGTAAACATAAGACTACTGGCGTCTAAGCAAGCTTTACAACCAATAGGCACATAAATTTTACGTAAAAGTAGGTAACAAAAATCGGTGATTTTAAAAAAAAAATAATATATTAACATATTCACAAAAAGATCCGTTAACGCAATAATAATACTCCTTAACTATGATGCACGAATAGGACTAAAGAGTTGCACACTACACTGGCCGTTTTTGGGTGCTATTATTATGTTGTAAATATATTTCAAATTCATCAAAAGTCCATGGGTAGGCTAGGTTTCAACCCACGCCATCAAACCACCACGTGTTGTTGGTGTAGTCGTCACAACTGGAAATACGATATTTTTTCCAGTATTGTGGGTTGCAACATAATCACGCATTATGGATTAAAACTTTCCCAATCACAAAGCTCGAGGAGAAGAAGATTTCATAGAGGTCTTCTAGAAGTTCAAAGATCTTAAGAGCATTATCAATTATTTATTGATATTATGAGAGGCGAGAGTAACGCTTTTACTTTTCACCGGACAGTAGATTCAGAATTATTATTCTAAGGTCTTTCAGGTCCTTAACCTTTGCTCAGAACTAATTTATCTATCTATACTTGCTGGCATCCTACTATTTCATTTCATATCGTGGACAACTCTCTATCTCTACCCGCAATAGCAATGAAGACAAACAAGTTAGTACAAGGTGATAGATCAGAGAGATGCACTGCTGCAATAGACTGCTGATGATACTGGAAATGCTACAACAAACTGCGCTCAGGAAAGATACACTGCTGCATTCAATTGTTGATTATACTGCAAATGCTACATTAAACAGCGCAGCGGAGAGATGCATTGAAAGATTTAATTATCTAAACTCATATTTCTGAATGTACTAACTAAATTATTCTTTCTTAGATGTGACTTTTCCTTGGAGGTTTACGTTTCCCTCTTTGACAAACTCCTGTATAATGCCCCTTCTCTTTCCCAAGCTTTGTCTCACAGATCTCCCTTTAACTTTGTTTCTTCTCCCCCCTATATCTATTACGTCTTTCCAATGCCATCTCTTCTCTCTACTCGAACCACCTCAATCTATTTTCTTCCCCAATCGTCCCTCTTTCACTATTTCTCTTTATTTTCCACTAATATAACCCACATATAAGGGGTAATATGCTTTGCAACCCCTTATTTACTCTTATTTTTCCTTTTTTATCTTAACGTCTTTTTAAGGTCATTCGTGACAGGAGTTTTACTTTCCAATCGCTGTGGAAATTTCAAACCAGCTCCACATTGATCTCGAGGGTGGTCACTAAGTGAAATCTCGCTAGACGTGGCTAATCTTTAGCAATTTGACGGGAATTGGTGTATCCAAATTGTTACTGACGCTGACTTGATTTCCATTTTGGAATTGACCCTTAATTGACCAAGTTTAGCTCAACAACTTGATGTTGATGTATAACACTTGTACAGAGTTCTTTTAATTCTTCACTCACATTCTTGTCACAGTATTTTTTTCCAATTCATCCATCCACAGATTCCAATTCTTTTCTCCTAGATATTTGAAATGATCCACAATGAAATTACAGAATCAGTTGCGAAACATAATCTTAATCATAAATCTGTTGCAAAAGTCAAGGATGAAAAACCGAAAGAGTTATCAAAGAAGATTATCAATCTAGATCTAGAGTGAAGTGGTACTTTGAAGTAAACCTTCTCCCTATGTGGCATGAGTCATGGGTTGAAAACGTAGAGCTTCTATCTCCCATACAGGCTACATACGTACATACACTTTCTCTTCCAGTTTAATAAATATGACTTATCACATAACCTTTGGTCAAATGTAAAACCGCTAGAGGACAAAGTTATGTGTAAGCAAGATCGATCAACTCCAGCGGCATTTTAGCAATGAAGGCAGTTCCAAAAGTAGTCTTGTTTAGTATAGTTATATAAAAAGGAATAATTGCTCAAATCTTCTAATAACAATACCACCGCACAAAGTTCTCACACATAACACTAATTTTGAATAGAAAACTTTCAATATTATGTGGAGAACAGTAATAACTGGATTAAGCCCTGCGGTGGGACCAGGTAGACCAAAAATTTAATAAATTTATATTACTTCCGGTTTTCCTAGTACATAACTCTTTGCTTGTGAGTGCAATCAGTAACGTCAATCTTCGAGACAAACTAGATCCCAAATGAAACATACATAAAATAGTTAAAAATAGTCAACTACCACGTAACAAAAGTGACACCAAAACCAGCGCCTATGACAAATTGAATACACCAGTTCCCGTTAGATAACTGCTTCCAGTGGGGTTTTATGTGGGTGACTACGAAAGTTCACACCCTCTTTGCTGGCTTTTTCAGGCCCAACCTAGTCTTGGCAAGGGCAATGTGAGAAAACCTACGTCTCGAACGACCAATAGATGTTAAAGAGACGTTAAGCCAAAAAAAAGTGACACCCACCGCTGACGGCAAACGTACGATTTTTTATTCCATTTTTGGATTCACGGTATCCACACAACAAGGGAACAATTTGAACAGNATTTAACTTGTTCAGCAGATCAGATAGTATCACTTGCACACCACGCCGCCCAAGGTGTATAATAGGCACGGTATCCACACAACAAGGGAACAATTTGAACAGAACATGCAAAAGTGTGTTAATATGTTAAAGTTGGCTGGGCGGTGGCATTAAGAAACAAACAGCAAGCGTCACAGAGTAAATTAATTTAATAACAGGAAATAAAAAGTCAAACGTTACTTAATAAGAAGTCCATGGGGTTCAGACCCCCCCCCCCAAAATTNAAAAAAAAAAAAAAAAAAAAAAAAAAAAAAAAAAAAAAAAAAAAAAAAAAAAACATCAGCAACAAAAACATCAACAGCAGGAACAAAAACAACAACAGCAGCACCAACAACAACAAAAAGGTGGTAGTCTTCGCTTGGCTGTCAATGGTTCGCCCCCCCACCCCCCAAAAAAAAAAAATCTTGGATACGGGCCCGCTTAATAATAAAAATCAAAATTTAAATGAAGATATTAGAAGCGTTCTATTGAACCTGTCAATTAGTGGTTTAATTGCGTTATCTTTGGTTTTTTTCTCGCCCGCCATGATCAATTTATCCAATAATACGGATGACGGATTGTCTTCCGATGTCAATTTATAAATTTCAAAGTTCTTATTCCTAATACACTTTATCCTATGGCTCACAATTATACGGCAAGTCTTAATTTGACGTGGCCTTAATTTGGAACACATGGAGAGATAGACACTAATTAAAGAGATTGATTTTAAATCAAAACCGGAAAGACTATATAGAACAGATACTAGTGTCCAAAAAAGGGAAATTTAAAAAAATTGTGATGAGGACAAAAAACTGGACACATATTTTCGAGAAATATAAATTTCTGATGTGATAGAAATATCGCAAGGAAATTCGAAGCTAAGATTTTTTAAGATATTGTGGGTACCTAGCTTTAACACCACGTTTCCCCTTTAAGGTTTGATTCGGTCTGTTCGAAAATGCAATCCACGGTACCAAATTGGAACCATATTCCAAAACAGAAAGGTACGTATAGGTGCAGAATTTACGTAAACTAAACGGATCCAGTAAACCAACCAGAAAAAAATCGAAGAAAAAAATAGCACACCCAGTTACTTGTACAGGACAGGATCCTGCATTATTAAGTGCAATTTTTATTGTTTTTCTATTGTGAGTCATTACGAGTCGCTAGTCACGGTAATTGAAATATGATGGACTTGCTCGCATCAATATTTACCGCTCTCGATAATTTCTTTCATCTTCATTTGAGAAGAAACACATAAAACTGTATGGAATTTATGGCTCCTATATTCTAATATTATTGCACCGTACAGGGTGTACAAATGATCTATCAAATTTTTATTATGATTTCTCACACATAATCCTATTACTGTAGAGCTTTCTAACATAAATGGCCCCGGGTAGCATTGTGGCACCGCACAGGGTGTACAAATGATCTATCTCACTTTTTATTAATGATTTTTGAAACTATTTGTGATCAGCCATGATTTTCGTATGACATAATCCTCTTACTGTAGAGCTTTCTCACTTAAATGGCCCCGAGTAGGCCAATATGGTCCAAAAACTAATCAACTAATTCTATGAATATATGATGAATGTTCATAACAAATTTTATCCAACATGCAGAAGAAATTTTGTCGTGTTTATACTAAACCTCAATTATCGTGAGAAATATATTTTATTGAATTTGCACCTGATCAATTCACTTGAAATTCATCAAAATCTTATACTTTCATCTGTGCATGCAAAAATTACATTCAGATGTAATTAGTGGATCAATATGATCAGTGTTGTAGTCATTAATAAAAAAAAATGTGATAGCACCAGCAATCACATATCAAAATTTACGTTTCTATAAAAAACCGCTAAAAAGAGAAAAAACTATACTGCAAATTTCCTTCATACCCTAAACATGTATACCAAATTTCGTCGAAATCGGATGAAAATTGTAGCTTGTATCGCGTAACATACGAGGTGTGGCTATTAAGTTCGTAGACTCGAGCCGCTACGCTAAAGCTGTGCATGCTAGGAAGATATGATGAACATGTTTGGGCAGCTTCAAGTCTTGTATTTTGATTGATAGGTGTCGCATGCCTGTACTGTAATTAGTTCTGTTGTGATAGCCCGACGCGCAAGACACCTTTTTTAATTTTGCCGGAATTATGATTGATATAAACGTTGAGCAACGAGTGATTATTAAATTTTACGTAAAACTTGGTAAAAGTGCTAGTGAAACTTTTTCTTTGTTAAAGACAGTGTACCAGGAGTCATGTTTGAAAAGATCAACGCTTTATAAGTGGTTTAAACGGTTTCAAGATGGTCAGGAAGATGTTGAGGACGATCCACGTCCTGGTCGCCCCCAAACCTCAAAAACTGACGAAAACATTGAAAAAGTTGGTGTTATGATTCGTTCTGACCGTAGATTAACTCTTAGACTAATGGCTGATACACTTAAAATTGATAAAGAATGTGTGAGACAAATTTTGCACGAAAATTTCAACATGACAAAAGTTTGCGCAAAAATGGTGCCCAAGAACCTTTCAGATGAGCAAAAGGAAGTTCGCAAAAATCTCTCTACAGACGCCCTAAATCAGATCGAAAGTGACCCCAACTTCTTAAAAAGAGTCATTACATGCGATGAATCATGGTTTTTTACCTATGACCCAGAAACGAAGCGCCAGTCCATGCATTGGAAGAGCCCAAATTCTCCGAGGATGAAAAAAGCTCGAATGAGCAAGTCAAAATTCAAGGCCATGATGATTGTTTTCTTTGATATCCAGGGGATAATTCACCTAGAATGGGTTCCTGAAGGCCAAACCGTCACTCAGTATTACTATCTTGAAGTTCTAACTCGCCTTCGCGAGAAAATAAGAAAGAAACGACCCGAATTGTGGAATGAGAAGTCATGGTTCCTGCACCAGGACAATGCGCCAGCCCACAGTGCCTTCTCCGTGAAGACGTTCCTGGCCAAGTACAACATCCCAGTGTTGGAACACCCTCCTTACTCACCCGACCTGGCCCCGTGCGACTTTTACTTATTCCCAAAAATCAAATCTGCCCTGAAAGGTACCAGATTTGACAGCGTAGATGCCGTTAAGAAAAAAGCGGCAGAAGTCATGAAAGGCCTCACACAAAATGACCTCCACCACTGTTTCGATCAATGGAAAATTCGCCTGGAACGTTGTAGGGATAGAGGAGGGGAGTACATTGAAGGGGATAACTACTAAAGTTGGGTAAGTTAAACACACATCGTTTTATGGGAAGAGTCTACGAACTTAATAGCCACACCTCGTATATACACATATATACATTTCGGGATGTATATGGAAGTCAAAAGTGGAGTTCAGTAAGGTTTACAAAAATGGTGAGGATGTGGGGAAATTTCATACTGACCTACGCGATGCAGTTTCCTTTTAACAATAATATGTACCTAATAGGAACTGATCGGACAAATCAAATCGTCGAAATTCCTCAAAATCGGATTGAACCCAATGTAACATGGGCATGTACCGAGTACCTATGGGACACCCTGAACATTCGGTTCAATACTTATACAATGTAACATACATAGTACTTATATGGGACACTAGGACACCCTGAACATTCGGTTCAATACTTATACAATGTAACATGGGTATGTTTATGTTTCTACTAGATTGTGGTAAAACATGCTGATACATGTTTTATGATAACACACAGAACTCTACAACAATGGAATTGCTGTGAGCACAGCAAATGCACACTTGGACAATCGTCACCGCAACATAACCAAGACTTTCTCTAATAGCGACCTAAGATAGACGTGAAGAAAGTCAAATAAAATAATACAAATCAAGAAAATGGCCATCCTGATAAGGGAAATCAACAACATCAACATGACGATGCGATGGATCAATACAAAACTTATTACGTATACAAGAATCGTAAGTACATCGTAAGTAAAATAATACAAATCAAGAAAATGGCCATCCTGATAAGGGAAATCAACAACATCAACGTGACGATACAAAATCAAGAAAATGGCGATGGATCAATACAAAACTTATTACGTATACATATTAGCGTTATATGAAACAAATCATTTTGGGTAACATCGTATCCACTTATTTCCACAATTTTTCCAAATCTGAATTCATTACGAATCACAAGAAGACGTGGCAAACCGGAAAAGAGAATTATTGGAGTTCCAGTGTTAGGCGGTTTGTAATTTTACATTTTATTAGCCTCTCCAATTTGTCTGTGCGGGTTAGCTCTTTCCAGTTTCCATTTCAAGTCACTGTGCTGTGGTTTGTAAATAAGTTCCACTAATAAATTCGTCAATAAGATAAGTAAAATTCTCCAACTTTTAGGCTTAATATAACAATTGACATTCTACAGTTTAGTAAGGTCAAGACGGTCATGGTCAATTTATTAAACATATTATCAAACTAAATAGCAATCATCGCTAATAATGAACAGCCATTAGAAAACAACGACTGATTTTAATGCTCTTTGTTTTGCATATGATTCCTTGAGCTTTTCTATAGGTTGACATTGGACACTGATTGATCGCCTGGATGGACATCTTGTACCTACAGAGCGTAATGGAATATACAATTAATAAACTTCAAGGTAAATAACTAAATTGAATTATAACCGACCCATTTAGCTTTTGGGGGCTTAGATTAAAAAGAAGAAGAAAAAAAAAACTTTCATTTTATATAACACAGAGCAAACAAGACTGCATAATAGATCTACATCTACAATAACACACACTTCAGGTCATCACAACACGAAAAAAACACAAACTTCGTACTGATTACAATATTGATCAATGTGTAGCATCAAGCATCATACAATAATAAATAAGATCAACCAATACTCAATACAACAAGTAATTTTATCACAATAGGGAGATAAATAAAAATCAGGTACTTAGCGGATAAGTTAACAAACAGGTGCCGGCCGCTACCTTTAAAATAGGCTACTTAAACCAGCCAAAGCAAATGGCAATGGGAAACTATTGCTACAGAGCTTTTGGGGGCTTAAAGTCTTTAACATCTAGTGGTCCTTTGCGATGGTGGTTTTGGTTTTCATGGACCAGATTACCTTCACCCAGCCTACTACCAACGTTGCCCAGCTTGAGTTGGACGTTGCTTAACCTCAGTAAACTTACGGGAACTGGTTTATTTAACGTGACATAGACGCCGGCAACAACGTTTCTTTTTCGCTCTATTTTTTTCAGTAAATTGTTTTCCTGTCCCGCTGCACCTTGCAACACTACTAACATCTACATAGATCGTGCACGATATATAAGACGATGATTCACTTAACCTAGTTTCCGCGATAATTTCACAAGAACAGCAAGCATTGTTTTAAATTCATAATCCTGTAGACTGTTACATATTAAATCTGAACCAAATACAAGCAACCTGGGAAAGCAAAATTATTCCATCACACATAGCAAGCACGCGACTTTCTCCATCAATATCAATCAATAATTTAATCTGAAACAGACATTGCGACGGCGAAGATAGAGATATATAAGAGAACCTATTGTGTGAAGAGAGGACTCAATCGTTTGGACTTTGCGATTGCAAACGGACTAGTCATACATCAGCATATACAGGGTGAACCTGAAAAATATAATTTGAACCAGCGAAATTTGGTTAGAAAAAAATTTACCCAAAAATGGGCATGCATAAGATATCCGTACTGTAAGGTGCTAGAATATAAATCTCTGCCCTAAGCTGCTATATGACACCAGAATCGTCTCATTATTCACATTTTTGGAGGAGCTATGGAACGGATAGCTATACCAGAATAAATTAGATAAGTTCCATTCAACTCAATGCTATTCACTTCAACTTGAGTTTGATACTTTCTTCGCCAAAACGAGACTATTTTGGTGTCGTTTAGCTGCACTACTATAGTATCCCAATTCAACCTATTACTTATTAATCGGATCGTCATTGTTGACAGTACTACTATAGTATCCCAATTCAACCTATTACTTATTAATTGAATCATCATTGTTGACAGTACTACTATAGTACCCCAATTCAACCTATTACTTATTAATCCAATCATCATTGTTGACAGTACTACTATAGTATCACAATTCAACCTATTACTTATTAATCCACTCATCATTATTGACAGTACTATTATAGTATCACAATTCAACCTATTACTTATTAATCGAATCATCATTGTTGACAGTACTACTATAGTATCCCAATTCAACCTATTACTTATTAATCGAATCATCATTGTTGACAGTACTACTATGGTATCACAATTCAACCTATTACTTATTAATGGAATCATCATTGTTGACAGTACTACTATAGTATCACAATTCAACCTATTACTTATTAATCGAATCATCATTGTTGACAGTACTACTATAGTATCACAATTCAACCTATTACTTATTAATTTAATCATCATTGTTGACAGTACTACTATAGTATCACAATTCAACCTATTACTTATTAATCCAATCATCATTGTTGACAGTACTACTATAGTATCACAATTCAACCTATTACTTATTAATCGAATCATCATTGTTGACAGTACTACTATAGTATCCCAATTCAACCTATTACTTATTAATCGAATCATCATTGTTGACAGTACTACTATAGTATCACAATTCAACCTATTACTTATTAATCGAATCATCATTGTTGACAGTACTACTATAGTATCACAATTCAACCTATTACTTATTAATCGAATCATCATTGTTGACAGTACTACTATAGTATCACAATTCAACCTATTACTTATTAATCGAATCATCATTGTTGACAGTACTACTATAGTATCACAATTCAACCTATTACTTATTAATCGAATCATCATTGTTGACAGTACTACTATAGTATCACAATTCAACCTATTACTTATTAATCGAATCATCATTGTTGACAGTACTACTATAGTATCACAATTCAACCTATTACTTATTAATCGAATCATCATTGTTGACAGTACTACTATAGTATCACAATTCAACCTATTACTTATTAATCGAATCATCATTCAATTTAGTTTTCACAATTATTATTGAAATTGCCTCCCTCTCTATGTGGGTATATTAGAGAGAGAGTACTTGAGGTGTGAGGTGTTTATCTAATATTAGTGTTAAATAACTTTGACTGAGAGAATCGTTCTATCAGAGCCGATCGCACCAGAATTATTTCCTTCTACAAAGTGTCGGCAGAGTTCATGTCATCAATCATAGAAAGAATTACGTTGCAACGCATCGATTGTTCTCGACATACTGGGTTCTCTGAAGAATGAATTATGCTAATAATGTAAGTAGATCAGTGGAGCGAATGAACTACCATATTGTGATTTACAAGCAGATTTTCCAAGTTATTGTTTTAAAGACTTATGAAAATAAAGAAAAAAATGGAAATAGGTGAGTAGAAGACCGAGGAATGTCGATTTTTTCAATTTTCAGAAGAGCAAAAATAAGAAAGTGTACTTGGTAATTTTTACTGTAAGATCATGCAACGACGCTCGCCTTCGAATTTCTCGTTCTTCAAGAAAATGTCATAAGACCATGGAAACTAAATGAGTAAACTGTTCATAATATTCCATGTTCCACATCTGAGATTCTGAAAAAAATATTTTTCCATATAACTCTGAAATCTGAATTTGACACATTTACAGGGGGTATTTCTTCATCATTATTTACGAGTAAACGTTGCATGGCATTCCGCATGGTATTGGTTCCTCTGCTCAATCCAGATTCTTTTTACTTTCCTTATCCTATAAAAAGGAAAGTATTGTATTGGCTGAAACTTTCGATGTAGAGTTTTCAATGCCAAAACACGTTTTGGGGTCCCCAGAGCCCAAGTGTGTGTGTCTGTGTCTGTTTGCTGTAAACAAGATATCGCAGGAACGGTAAGTGCTAGAGACTTGAAATTTTATAGGTTTGTCAAGTGTATGCCCGGAACGAACCGCAAGCTTTTCGTTGAAATCGAAGTTACTTACTAGCTTCTGTTTGAAATTGAAGTTGACGGTTTTTTTGTCGCTTTTCAGCGGTTTTCACGAGCCTGGCATAAAAAGAAAACGGTAAGAGCTAGAGACTTGTTTTTTTAATGTTTCATAGTAATATTACATACACAGGTCGTTCACTACAGTATATAAACCTCTCGATTTTTTTTATAGATAAGGCGATGTTCAAACCAGATGTTTAAAATTATAATAAGAATGTTATTATATTTTTACAATCTTTTACTTTTACAATCCAGTCAAATAGATTTCGGGCGAATCCATCAATAAGCTTTTATTTGCAATAACGAATTTTGACATCAATTCTACATTGGTGTTTTCTCTAGATTAAAATTGAACCATTACTAGAAACTTGTAAAAAGCGCAACATAAATTATTTTTTCTGTCCTATATATCTGAACATTACCCTGTAAAGGATCAAACTTGGACAGGTCATCATCCAAGTAGCATAACGTGTTAAAATAGATAAAACAATCATTTGTCACCCAACAGAAATGTGCGTTTGTGATATTGTCATTATACTCGTATTACATTCAGTTTTGCATGGCTGATTTTAAGTTAGAAAAGCACAAAGTTACATCAAGAGACGGCGTATCTCTATCTAAAAATTGATGGGAATTTGGTGAAGTGAAATTTCAACATAAGTCACACGTCCGTCGTCGGTAGGAAATGATCAATTATTTGTCGCTAATTAGTTTGCGGGATTTCACCATGACCAAATAACAGCGACTATGAGACAAATAACACCCAACTCTTTAGAATGTGTTTTTAAAGAAAATATATTTTACACCTCGGTGAGCACTTCAACCCCTAAAGAAAATACATTTAGCTTAACGCCTATTGTATATCTACAGTCATTTAAGGCAGGGGTTTAACTGTCCATTCGTTGTAACCTTACAAACCAACTATCCCCTTTGCCCAGAGATTTTACGGCAACTGGTGCATATTTAACGTGCCGTTGACGCTGAATTTAAAAGACATTGATTTGAAAAAGACTTGCTTATTCAGTCGCCTGAGTGATCATTTCATTTAAAATCACATGAGAAAACACTTGAATTTATGTTCTTCAATTTTAAAGTACATATGTTACGCTTATTTTTCGTCATTTTTGATTCTTGTACATATCATTTGGTTTCTCGCATTTAATACGATAATTGGGAGTCTATATTGATGATGAATTTAAAATGAAACAGCACGTATCTAATCTATGTAAAAAAATGAGAATCATAAAATATAAATTTGATAAAATTAACGCCGACAGACTACCCCTAACTACCAAGAAAACCATATACTTCTCACTAGTGGACTCATTAATCAGATACGGAGCCACACTTTATACATATGCACCTCAATATGTATTGGAA